>OY757192.1:14024724-14514724 GCA_963583895.1 Melanophora roralis | reverse complement strand
GTTACAGCCTATGGGGTGTTTACTTAGATGGATATCCTTTAAAGTTGGGCGCCAATTATAACTTTTGAAGTTATTTTGTTTAAAAAAAAAAACAAATTTTTAGTTACTTTATTGAATCATGCTTAAATTAGAACTGAACTTATGAATTTTATTTCAATTAAATGATAACTTAAACAGAATATTAATTTGTATGGTAATCAAAATGACGCTTTGGTTACTTTGCAATATTGATTACTTGGAAGTTTATTTAACTGTCTGCATTTATATCAGCAATTTAATTATTGTGAAACAGTTTGTAATAGGGGCATTCAACGTTTCTTGCGTTAACATATACAAATACTGAAAAAAAGACAAACAAAGTTTGTCTTAAGCATTTTGACGGCTACTTGGCATACCGATAATGAAAATGTAAGTTAACACGGCTGAAACGGGAGTGCAGATGTTAAGAGTAAAGTAATAGACTAACATTTAATATTATTAGTAAAAGCCCTTCAAATCGGATATATAATGCTGGAAAAATCAAGATATACAAAAACCATTTCCTCTTTAAAATATTAATATAGAAGAGGAAAATCATAATAAAATTATGAAAATATATGTACAAATACTGAAATTATCTTTATAAGAATGTTACAGACAAACACTGTTTGTCTTAAGCATTCTGTCCGGCTACTTTTCACGCCGATAATTAAAATGTAGGTTAACACGGCAGAAGAGGGAGTGCAAATGTTAAGGGTAAAGTAATAGAGTAAAATGTAATATTATTTGTAAAAGCCCTTTAAATCGGATATGTAATGCTGGGTGTTCACAAATGTTCCTTAAGGTACCTTTACACGGTAATACAAAGTAATTAGATTTTGTAGAATCAAAATATTATGAAATTCTCTCCGTGTTGAAAAAAAGAGAATAAAAATCTGTTCTAACTATTTTTCATGTTTACACGGATGAGGTTGGTAAAATCAAAATCGGTTGTTTCTTGCCACTTTCCTTTTGGGGTAACGCCATATGGTTAAGGTTCAACAATATTAACAAAAACAACATGAAAAAAATCTGCTTTTATTTTGATTGTTTGTGTATTGTTTCATTAAGTGTAGCGACCTTCATTAGTTGTTGTAAGTGCTGACAATCTTTCACATCTCTGATGTGATGAGAATACACAAGTTTCTAAAATGGTTTAGAAAATAAACATTTACCGAACATTTGTCAAATTTTGCATCCGTATTGTCTCCTACCCAATACATTATGCTTTTACATGATGAGATTTTGTATTATCCCACAACATTTTTTGACATATCGTAATATATGTATTACCGTGTAAAGGTACCTTTAATTTTGTCTGCCACTGTAACTTTTTTACCTTTCTTTTGAAATTCCTTTTATGTACTCAATAAACGTTTACATATATCGCAGTAAGAAACCAGTAGAAATTTGAGAATTAAACCAAATAGATCGTTTTCGTGTGTGCAGTGGCAAAAAACTTAAGTGACATTTATGAACAAAACCATAATTACAAAAAAACTAAACATAATGAAAATATTTTACTAAACCTAAGTGAAATAAATGAACTTGAAACTAAACAAAAAAAAAAGACTTTTTTGATACAAAGAACCAGCACAAAACATACAACAACAAACATTTGGTCTATTCGAACCAGTGATGCCAAGTGTAGGGATTTTTCCCTTTTTGTAGGGATTTTTTTTTAAAATATTACATGTAAGGAAAAATTCCAGTAAAAATATATTAGGTTTTAAGAAGCTCGTAAGGAAGGCAAGCGCTATTAATGCGCTTACCGCGACATCTTACTGAGAAGCAGCAAAATAAGTGAAAATCATTGAAATGATTTTTGTAATAGTTAAGGCAAAATAAATGAAGAGCTTACTCCTATCCCTTACAAGGAAGCAGGATGTATTGCGAACGGCTTGAATTCGGCAATGATAAGCAATTTTATACGAGTTTATCCGAATTTATGCCGAAAACGAAGATTTAAATTACATAATAATAAATGGTAGTGATCAATTGCATATAAAAGCTAAAGGTCGGTAGCAAAATCGCGGAGAAATTAAAAAAAAAAAACTAAAATTGTGTTGACTTGTATGTAATAAAGGTGTGTATGTATACATACATATGTTGCGATTTGTTCTTTGTAAAAATTAAGACTTTTGTATGTATGTCCGTTTTGTTTTTGAAAGAAGTTAACGGTTTTTTGTTTTTGATTGTTTTCATTAGTTCTTTTGTTTTTATTTTGTTAAAGATCGCTAAACATAATGTCGAAAAATATTTGAAAAAGACAAGTAAATAAACTGAAACAAACAGAGAAGAATAAAAATTTGTAAGCACTTTGTGGGGATATGAATGGGGTTCCAAAAACGCTATTAGACTTCCTTAAGTTTGTGAACGCAATATTTGGTAAACTTTGTATTCGTGAAGAATTCAACATTTTTTGTACATGTATGCATGTTAATTATTTTTTATTTATTGCAGAAGCAATTAAAATTGATGGTCTCTCTAAAACAAGGTTTCTAATTGACTTACATACGTATATCATTTAGATTAAATAATAATCGATACTATAAGCAAAAATGCTTGAGGAAACAATGTAAACTTAACAACACATTTTTAGATAGTGAATCTGATCTGGAAAATATGGATCGAGAAAAAACTCCTTAAAAACACGCAAAAAAAGTTCGAATTAATTTTATTATTTATTTATTTTTTGCTTGTTTCGTTTTTTTAATAATTATATTTATTAATTGAATTGTTTTTTTTTGATTGAATTGTTTTTGTTTATTGAAAATAAAATACAACTAAAATTATTTAAGCAATGGTATTATTTATAAACTCCTAATAGGCATGAAAAAAGGACTTTTTGTAAGCGCATACATCAATAGCTTTTCATTAGCTTTGAATTCACAAATTAAAAAAAGGCATGGAAAAAGTGCTTCAAGTAAGCAACATAGCTGCAGACTTTAACAGGCATGAAAGAGACGCTTACTGAAAACTTTTATTTCACATCTAAATGTAAGCAGTGAAAATGCGCTTATTTTTTAAAAAGGTAATGCTTCCAAGTGGGAATTCGCCATATAAAAATCATGTCTTATGTAAGCAGGTTTGTAAGGGGGAGCTTAGCTTCTCTCCCTTACATACCTGCTTACAGGTAAGCATCAATTTTTACTGGGATGTAATATTATTTGTAGAAGCCCTTCAAATCGGGTATATAATGCTGGGATTCAGTGTGACCGCTGAGAATTTTAAAAAAGTGGCACAAATAGTCGTTTAAGGAAAAAAAAGTCGCATAAAAAAGTCGTTTTTGGAAAAAAAAAGTTGCACTAATTTTTAAAGCGTTTCTTAAACTTTTTATTACAATTTTTACAACTAATAAAAACAAAAACAGATCAACAATTCAATAACACAAAAAAATTGATAACAACGAATTAAAAATAAGGATCTTTTAAAAAAATAATATAAGAAAACATTCATTGAAACAGAATTTTTGTACGTATTGTACGAATTTTTGACACATAAGAAGTAATAAATTTGTACTTCTCAAGGAGAGCCAAATGGGGAATTGCAAAAAATAAATTTAATTTTTATATATGTAGTTTTAATATTATGAAAAATCAAATGCACTGTTTAATAATTTACTTTAGACAAGTTTGTCTGCCTCTTCATTTTTAAATATCAAAATATGTATCGTTTTTTAAATTAGGTTGAAACAAGGAGAGACACACAGACTACTAGTCTAAGTAAAAAGCAAACAATACATTTTAGCTACACTCTAAACCGCTTTTGTTGAAAATTGCGTCAATAATAGTAGGCAACACTTTACAGACTCTTTTCGACCTAAAATTAGACACGTAATTTTTTTCAACTTTTTGTTGATTTTTAAACAAAATATGTTTAAATTTTTTACACATATTGTGCCTAATTTTTCCTTCACCTTTGACTTAATTTTCAACCCTTTTTTAAAAAAATTCCATATAATAAATAGTTTAATTTTATTTATTTAAATTAAAAACACCAACAAAGTTATTTGCTTATTTTATAATTTTTTAAAATACTACTCCTACATGCATATATATGTATACTTATATACATAAAAAATACTGCAAGGCTTCATCGTCATCTATATCTGTTCCATTAGAGTTTAGTACCAGCCTAGTGCCATTTAGCGAATAATGTTGAGCTAAAATTATAAAACAATGATCAGTATCGTTACTAGGGTAAATACTATAATATATACGCATTTGAATTAACCTTGCGTGTTTTTTACCTACCATTTCTTAATATCTGGTCAATCAGAGGCTGGCACTTGAATTTTGAATGTAGAAAATCACGTGTTCTTTTATTAAATCGTACACACTTTTATGCTTCTTCTTTCTTAACTGTTTATTCCATAAATTTTAATAGTGTTTTTAGACAGATATGCTTAATATTTAACATTTTGATATATATAGGCACATGTTGCTAGCTTTTAAGCATATATTGTTGAAAAATAAACACTCTTAACAGAAAAATATTACTTTTGTTTAAAATTACATAATTTATGTTTTTTTATTTCTAATAATATAAAAATCGAACCAATTTTAGGCTCAAGACTTTTTTCAACAATAAATTAGGTCATATATGATCGTAAATTTTTGAAAATGTTTTAGAGTGTACCCACTGGTTTTTATCCGTAGAGATGTATTGAAATAATACACAATTACATATTTTTAATTTTTTTCATATTATTTTTTTTAAGCTTTGTTTCGATACTTGTCTTTTAGTTCATCACCTGGAATTTAGTCTTCCAGTTCAGTATTTAGTAAATTTAAAGCTGACAGCATTTAGTTACAGGTCGTTACTATTAATTTGCTTACCAATCAATTTTTCATCAGCCCTAACTTAGAAAAAAATTATTTCAGCATATACGCTGCTGTGGGGTAATGAACAAATTTATGCAAATAATTTATACAAACTTGGACATAACGGCTCGTTTAAATCATTTTTTAAACAACCCACTGTATGCCAAAAGCTTTCAGCATTTTTAATTTCAAAAAATTATGGCATGCGATGTTTGGGAACAAAGCAAATGTTCACATATGCCAGATACATACATATGTATGTTTATGTAACTTTTGTAACAAAAAAGGAGCAAAAGTTGCAAAAATTTGAAAAAAGTGGCAAAATAGTGTCAGCATAAAGAAGTCGCACAAAAAGTCACATGCCCTTAAAAAGGTTGCAAAATGCAACTTTAGTCGACGAGCGGTCACTCTGCTGGGATTAATCAAGACAAACAAAAATCCTTTTCTCTTTAAAATATTAATATAGAAGAGAAAAATTATAATAAAATCATGAAAATGTATATATAAATACTGAAATTATCTTTATAGGAATGCTACAGACAAACACTGTTTGTCTTAAGCATTCCGTCCGCCTAGTTTTCATGCCGGTAATGAAAATGTAAGTTAACACGGCTGAAATTTGAGTGCAAATGTTAAGAGTAAAATAATAGAGTAGCATGTAATATTATTAGTAAAGCCCTTTAAATCGAAAAAATAGTGCTAGGAAAAAATCGAGACAGACAAAAGCATTTCCCCTTTAAGATTATTAATATAGAAGAGTAAAATTATAAAAAAATCATGAAAATATATGTACAAATACTGAAATTATCTTTATAAGAATGCTACAGACAAACGCTGTTTGTCTTAAGCATTCTGTCCGGCTACTTTTCATGCCTATAATGTAAATATAAGTTAACGCGGCTGAAGCGGAAGTGAAAATGTTAAAAGTAAAGTAATAGAGTAACATGTAATATTATAAGTTAAGCCCTTCAAATCGAATAAATAGTGCTGGGAAAAAAACAAGACAGACAATAGCATTTCCTCATTAAAATTATTATAAAAGAAGAGTAAAATTATAACAAAATCATAAAAATATATGTACAAATACTGAAATTATCTTTATAAGAATGCTACAGACAAACACTGTTTGTCTTAAGCATTCTGTCCGGCTACTCTACATGCCGATAATGAAAATGTAAGTTAATACGGCTGAAGAGAAAGTGAAAATGTTTAGAGTAAAGTAATAGAGTAACATATAATACTATTTGTAAAAGCCCTTCAAATGGGATATATAATGCTGGCAGAGTTGGGCAAAATACCTGCTTTGCTGTATTTGAAATACAAAATACTTCTTCCGGTTGTATTTCAAATACAAAATACCAAATACTTTCAAGTCGAGTATTTCAAATGCAAAATACAGTATTTTAGTATCTTTTATTTGAAATACAAAATACATTTATAACCATTAATCATGAACACAAGATTTTTAAAAGTTTAATCAGATAAGCAGCCTCTTGTTGAAGAATTTATAAATCCTGATAAAAAAAAACAATCTTTCTACAGGTCCTGATGAAAACAGACTGGTGTTTAATTTTATGAAAACAGTTCTCTGCAAGGCACATTCAACAAGGTAAACCCAAGGCGAATTCAAAAAATTCGCCCTCTGCATTTCCTTTTTGTGATTGAACGGTAGAAAAATTAAAAATTTTATACAAAATTAAATTTTTATAACGTGAAAATGTCAGCTGGGCCCTTAATATTACCTGGGGCCAAATCGTCGCATTCGATTCGAATCGAAATTGAAAAATTCTTTTTAGAATTCCTACATTAAAAGCATTGACAACTCGATCAATCTAGTGAAATTTCGATTCGAATCGAATGCGACGATTTGGCCCCTGGTTAAATGTGTCTTGGTTCTCTGTATGTGCCTTGTACGTAGGGTTGGCAGACGAGCCTGTTTTGGCCTGATTTTCAAGTTTTTTAATGCGTGTCAAGTGTAAAGTGAAAAAGTAAATTGTCAAGTTTTTTTGTAAGTTAATTTGTTTCTCAAGTTTATTCTAGTTATGTAATAATACTTAAAAAAGTATGTTTATATATATATCTAAAAAACAAATCTAAAGCCCATATTTTTATTACCAACACAACTAAGGACTTATATGATACATTTTTTCTGTACAATTAAAATTTTAAAAAATATAGTTCTCTTTCAGTACAATTATAATAAAAGTGGCAACACTGATATAAACCCCCTTGCTCAACACTAGTAAATTGATATCATTGAACAGCTGATTTCCAATACATACATTGAAGCTTTTGGAAATAAAAATTGAGCTTATATTTTTGTTTGTTAATTTGTTTTTGTTATTTTTACTTTTTATGATATTTTTGTTTTTATTCTAATAATTTTTATGAAAAAAATAAGCAATCAAAATATAAAAAAAGGGTATGGGAGTTTTTATTTGTCAAGTTCTTTTTTTTCCAAATCAAGTTTTTTTTTTGGTCAATGCCAAGCTTTTTGGCAAATTGAATCTGGCAAGCCTACTTGTATGTGAAAAACAAATTAAATTAATAGTAAAGTAATATTAAGGCGAATTCAAAAATTCGCCCCCTGCATTTCTTTTGTATACCCTTCACATAGTGACAAGGGTATATATCAGTTTGTCATTCCGTTTGTAATTTCTTTATTATCCATTTGCGACCCCATAAAGTATTAATATTCTGAATCCTTATAGATAGAGAAGTTGATATAGCCATGTCAGTCTGTTAAGTTTCCGGAGTCAAATAAAGTGATACGGACCAGTTATTGGTGTCAAAGTTTTGTAAATATCCTGGAGACAATCGCTATTTAAAATTAGCAAAATCGGTTAACTATTGACCGAGATATAAACGAAAAATTAAAATAACCCATTTTTTAGGACAAAATCCGTACATATAACCCTATATATCCCAGTGAATATAGTAGAGATGAGCGATATTTCCGTACCTGTGATTTTATACCTGTTACTTGCAAATCACTGGTAACGACAGTGACATAAACTGTGAAGTAACTGCTACTGCTACTTTTAAGTTATTGTGTTACTTAAATAACATTTTGACATGTAACGACAGTGACATAAACCGTGAAGTAACTGTTTCTATAATAGTGTTACTTTTAAATTATTATGTTACTAAAAGTAACATTTTGAAATATTGTGCAGTAATTTTACCTTCGATGTTACTCTTATTATGTTAAACTTTGCAAAATGTAAAGTAACATTTTTGTGCTTCATGTTTACATTTGGTCATAGCTAACAAATCATGTTGCTGCTTTTGTTCTTTAAAAGAAGTAAAGGGCTTATGTGTTTGTATGTGTGTTTGTCAAAGTGCTGTTAAAAACTTTACAACAGAGGTGCCGTCAGAGACCAGCGCCGAGCATTGTTTGTCCGCGACGGCGGATTAAATTCAGATATGAGCCGGCTAAAGAATTAATATTCAAAAACAGATTTAAACACACATTTATTTTAAACACATATCGTAACCTAAAATGAAAAAAAGCACAGCTAACAAAAATAGAACTTTACATGATAAGCAAAAATCTTTGTAAAGGTACAACAAAAATATTTCGAAAAAAATGCGTAAAAAGTTTTTAGTTTGCTCGCATTATGTATATAGAAACGAATAATAACATTTTTTTACACGTTATAAGTAGAAACATTTTTAATATAAAACTTATATACGACATTAAACATAGCATAACAAACAATTCTGAATCGATAATTCCAAAAATGCATTTCTAGAATTACAACATTTGAGTAAATGAGCGATATACATATCGAGCCTTTGGTGCAATACCGTAGTAACTCAAAATTTGAATTTTTTGGGGTGGGTATGCAGAAATTATCTTTGGGGAAATATTTATCTAAAGAAAAAAAGATTATGATTCCACCTCTAACTGTTCAGATTCTACAGCTAAAATCATCTTTATTGCCTCTAGGTATTTCCAACAATATTTATTTGCAATAATGAAATATTTCCTTTATGACAAGAAATTTACTAACAGAAATCAATTTACGAAAAAAGTATAAAGCAACATTATTTTTTGCAACGTTTTAGGCACAAAAACAAAACTGCATAATTTGATTTCTTTTTTACTTGTTCGTATTATTTCATATTACAACTTTGTTAGAAAAAAAATAGTTAAAAGTTAATTTGCTATAACAATATATTTCGAATTAATTTTTAAGTTTGTCATAGATTGTGTGACAATAACGATACATCATTGATAGGTTGATACAAAGTACTTAAATATAAATAAATATTTCATATTTTTAAAAATTTTTGGCCTTTTTTTATTTAAAAACATTCCTTTTTATTTAAAAACTTGTAAAAAAATAACTTTAGTAAACGAAAATACTATCAAAAAGATGGTTCAAAACTTCAAATGCATTTTTCTCAGTTCACGATTTTTTGAATTACTACGGTATTGCACCAAAGGCTCGATATATAAATCGTTAGCTGAAATGAAATTTTAGTTAATATGTTCAGGGGTTTTGGACTTAACTTTCAATTATCAAGAAATAAAAATATTTTTGATTGGTGAAGTAAAAAAGAATAAAAATATCAAAATCTTTCTCAAATAGCTCAAGAAAATTTTTGTGCATTAGGATCGCCAGTCCATGCGAAAGATTATTTTCAAAAGCTGGACAAGTCCTAATGACCGACGAACGCGTTTAAACGAGAAAAGGTACAAATGTTATATTATACATACTTAGTTGTGTTATGTACATACATATACAGCTTAATTTGTGTTATTTGTTTTTTTAGGTTTTTGTTTTTGTTACAATGGATTTCAACTATTTTTATATATTTTTATGTTTGGAATCTATTAAACAAGAATTTTAAGCTGCTTTTCTAAATTAAAGCTTTATCTCAATGCTCCATGGGAGCTTAAAAACTTATCTCAAAAGGTATAAATTTAAATTTTTTATCAAAATTTTGTTTAAAGTAAATTAAAAATATTAATATAAATATGGAATATTGTATGTAACTACATACATACATACCTATTGAAAATTGATATTTCTTATTCATAAATATTTTTAATTCCTATTTATCATTTATATTATTTTTCCAATGCGTTGTTCAGGAGTTCGTTAAAAATAACTAAAATCGCATAATCACTGCTTAAAATAACATTATGTATAATAATTTAACAGAGACTAAAATAACTCTTTTACAAGAAGTGAAAAATGCTAAACAGTGATCACTGTCACTGTTTAAATAACCGGTGATTTTAAAATCGCATTCACTATTAACGATATTCCCTAAAAATCACGGGATCGCTCACCTCTAGAATATAGTAATTCTTGCCACAAAACTTGACACGGATACTCTGAAAATAGGGACCTCAAAAGGAAAAATTTTTTTTAGATAGGATCAAGGGAAGTGGTTTTTTCTGCAATTTCACAAATTTTGTGAAATATTTCTTGCGCTAAATCTTAGAAATTATAACAGCTATCGACCTACACTTTGGAGAAAAAATTTTTTGAGTGGGACAGGAGAAAGTGTAGCTCCCATACAAATTAACAATTTTTATGAAATTTTTGATACGCTATATCTCGGTTTCTATAACAGCTATCGACTTCTAATGTTCTAAAAAAGTAATTGTATGATAAGGCCTACACTTTGAAAAAAAAACATTTTTTGGGAAGGGACAGGGGAAGGATTAGCTCCCGTACAAACAAACACTTTTTATGCCATTTTCGAAACTATAACAGCTGCCGATATCAAATGTTCTACAAAGAGTAATTCGACAACAAGACCTACTCTTTAAAGAAAAAAATTTTAGGGTGGGGGTGAAGAAGGGGTAGTTTCCATACAAATGAACAATTTTTATGAAATTTTCGATACGCTTTATCTTGAAAACTATAGCAGCTATATACTTCTAGTGTTCTACAAAAAGTAATTCGATGATAAGACATTCATTTTGGAAAAAAAAGTTTGAAGAGGAGCAGGGGGGCTAGAAGATCCCATAAAAACTAACAACTTTTATTAACCTTCTTCATCTATTTCTACTGTCCATACGAACGTTAAAATTTTGTAAGGGTTTCTATGGACTTTAAAACTGGCACAAGGTATTTTTATTATATTATTTGTAGTAAAAAATAACTCGGCTGGGTATATTAAAATACCAATGTGAAGGGTATGTAAGATTCGGCAGAGGCAAGTATAGCTTTTGCAAAAATTTATTTTGCCATCATAAGTATTTGAAATACAAAATACAAAGGTGGTATTTCAAATACAAATACAAAATACGTATTTGTATTTCAAATACGTATTTCAAATAAAAGTATTCGAAATGCTGCCCAACCCTGAATGCTGGGAATAATCAAGACAAACAAAAATTCTTTTCTCTTTAAAATATTAATATAGAAGAGAAAAAGCATAATAAAATCATAAAAATATATGTACAAATACTGAAATTATCTTTATAGGAATGCTGCAGACACACACTGTGTCTTAAGTGTCTTTTGTTTTTGTTATATTTTTAATACTGAATCTTTGCTTAAGCGCACTAACAATAAGTATTAAAATCTTAAAACTAAGAGTGTTTAATATTCGTCCAGTCAGTAAAAGGCTAAAATTTAAGTTCTTACAATATAATTATTTAAATCAAAAGGTTTCATCTAAGCGCAGTAGTATCCCTTCTTTTCATACGGGTGTGCCCACTATGTTGCAGGATACCTCGAGCGAGCGGATTTGGATGTGTTTCCAGCTTATTTAAGTACTTGTTCACATAATTTAGGATTTTACAAGTGGAACTTCTAGATCCTTGTGGATGTTGTTGTTTTTAATATACCAAGGAGCACCAGTTATCATTCTTAGAATTTTGTTTTGACGACGTTGTATTTTTTCTATGTTAGAGGCGAAAGCAGTGCCCCATAATTGTATACCGTAGCACAAAATTGGTTTTAAATTCGAGTTGTAGAGTAGAAGTTTACAATCCAGACGTAGAACAGAGTTTCTACCAATAAGCCAGTGGATTTGTGCAGCTTTAAGTTTAATTTGAGTTAGCTTCGAATCTATATGAGGCTTTTATGTGAGGCGGCTATCTAGGTGAATTGCAAGATATTTTGTCTCGGTTCGTTGTGGCAACATATGGTTGTAAAGAGTGATTGGAAATCACGTTTCTTTGCGTAAAGTAAAAGTTACGTGGGTACATTTTTGTTCATTTATTTTTATTCCCCATAACTTTGCCCATTTCTCAACTTGGGTTACGTGTTGTTGCAGTTGTTTCGAAGTCTCTTTAGGGTCTTTATGAATACTAAGGAAAGCAGTATCATCAGCAAATGTCGACGTTTGTATAAAACTATTGGTTGGCATATCTGCTGTGTAAAGCAAGTACAGAACTGGACCTAGTATACTACCTTGAGGTACACCAGCCCCTTTTGGTTGAAAATAACTTATTTAGTTTCCCTCTTTGATCGTAAATTGTCAAAAGATTATGTATTTTTCTAAAAGGTTGAAAGTTTTAGCTGGAAGGTTGAACTTTAGTTCGTTAAACAGGCCTTCATGCCATACTTTGTTGAAAGCTTGTAAAACATGGATAAATAGCGCGGAGCCGTCCTTTTTTTTCCTCGAAGGCTTTTCTTATAACCTGTACCAACCTGTGAGTTTGTTCGGCGGTACTTTTTTGACTTCTAAAGCCGAATTGGTGATTTAGAATGCAGTTATTGTCGTTCAAGATCGGATTCAGCTTGTTTTTTTTTAGCAATTTTTCAAACAATTTTGACATTGTGGGTAATAAACTTATAGGCGTATAAGACTCTACCTTCGAAGGATCTTTGCCAGGCTTAGGAATCATCTTTACTAAGGCAACTTTTCATACAGACGGAAAAGGTCCAAGCCAAATTATAGCGTTAAAAATAAAAAGAATTTTTTTTTAGCTGTAAAAGGTAGCTCAAAGAGCATTTTGATGCTTATTTTACCAACGCCAGGAGCTTTTTTACCATTTAGGTTATTGATAGCCTATACAAAATCTGTTAATCGGAAACGTATTTCTAAAGGACGTCTGGCAACAACAAGCGATAATTCCCTCACGTCTGTCCATGTGTGAACACGTTTTTTAAATTAATTACAAAAAGATTGCATATTTCTTCGTCATTCCTAGCCCAGGATCCTCCCAGATTACGCAGTGGTGGTATTGCGATAACGGGTCTTTTAAGACGCCTGGCTGATCGCCGGGGTCTCCACGTAGCAATATTTATTGCGGCAATTGTCGAACGCGATTGCTTTCATACAGAGTGTCTAGTGGCAGAGTTATATTTTCAAACTTAAATTTAAAGCGTAGTATTTGACACAAAGCTTTTTTAAGAGCTGTAATCGATAAACTGGAAATGCGGATTTTATTTTTTAAAGATGTCTTCCGTCGAATTGAACACACTGTTAAAAAGGGAGCCTTGTTTTCTTCGCCACACGCTGCAGTAAACTTGGTTCAATAAAGCTGATTTTTCAACGAATATTTTCCACAAGCGATTAGGGACTATTACTATAAACCCTCTCTTTAAGGTAGCCCCACAAAAAAATCCATGAGAGTTAGATCGGGTGACCTCGGCGGCCATTGGATGTCCCCAAAGGGTCTGACCCGTTTTTGGGGGAAAATTTCCCGAAACAAATTCATCGAAGCTATGGCTGTGTGCGCAGACGCCTCATCCAGTAAAAGCACATTTGTGAAGAGTACGATGGATGAGCCCGCAGGTTGTGCGAAAAGAATTCCGTAATCATGCTTCGATAATTTTCACCGTTGCTTTTTGCCACCTGGCCTCGAAGATTTTCGAAAAAAAAGGATCAATTATCTCATGCGTCGATAAGGCACACCAAACGGTTACTCTAAGACAATGCAATGGATTTCGATGTTTCAATCGAGGGTTACGGGTTCTTAGAGACCAGTAACGGCAGTTTCTGAAAGATTTGAATTTTAAAAGAATAGAACTCGGATCTTTTTGCTGATGCTCTTTTCCGTATTGAAAGTCGCGGATTTTCACGTAAACTGCTTTCAACCGGTTCAATGTTTCGAGAGCCCTTGAGTATCGACTAGGCCATTGCCGTGGAAAATTCGTAGCCGAAGCAGTTGCGCGGAATCTCTGCACCCACGAACGAATCAAATTTACACTCAATCGATCACGTATTTGACGAATACCGAACTCTGAACAAAATTGTCGACGAGAAATCATCACGCCTAAAAAATTTCTCCGCAGTGAACGCGCAATGTTCACTCGACCACTGCGACATCGTGACTGACAAATCCGCAAAATCGATAATACCCCCTCCGTACCATTTATTACTTTTTGAAATAGTCGTATTTAAAAATAAAAACTTGCCAGCATACAACCGTACGAACTGCGACGTGTAGACCGCAAATTGTTATATGTAGCAATGACTGCTTCAGCCAGGGCCGGAGCTTCCATATGCACAGTTGGCACAGTAAAACCGGGCGCCAAAATTATAGGGCGGCAAATTAATTTTTGATGATCTTTATAAATGCAAATTAAAAAAAAATATTAACACAAAATGGTATCTATTAGCATAGGTATGAACAAAATATTTTTAATGTTAACAATAAAACCAAGGTATATTGAACAAGGTAGGAATAACTGATTAGCTGACTATTTCCGCCATGTGTTTTCTAACTTAGCTTGGACAATTGTTTATGTTATACAATGGTTGTGTATACTGTGTGTATGTGTGTTCACAACATTTCCGACCACCAAGCTAGAATTAGCAACAACAAATTACATGCTGAAATTTTACAGGAAGTTATTGTTTTAGGGACGATCCCACCTTCTCATTCCACCATGAATAAAACCAAATAACGAAAACACCAAAACACAACCCCACATGCGTCGTACAAATACCAATAAACAGTGATTTTTTTAATGTTCTATGACCTTATAATTAAAACACATCATATACACCATAGGTTGTCAAAAATTCATTTTTAGTGCACAATTGTGCTACAAAAACAATAAAAAAAACTCACACCGACGCTTGTTCTCTTTTATTTCAGTTTGATTTCAGTCGTTAATTGAGTGTTAACGAGTGCGCATGTGCGGATGCTTACTGCTTTTTTTCAGCTTTCTTGTTTTTTCAGCTTTGATTTAATTTCAAAATAAACCAGCAAACAAAATAGTATAATGGAAGATAAAAATTTTTGTTTTGTCATTAAAAATGCTTTTGGTAACATGCAATGGATTTTATGTTACAAAACATTTAAAACAAAGAAAACAAGAAAAACTTAATTTATAATACCTAAATACACTTAATTTTTTAAGTTTAAACTGTAAATTAAACTCGCCCAATGGAATATGTGTGAAAAAAAATTGTCTAATTCTGTAATGACTGAGGCATATTTTGTATTTTAATAACTTGTTTTAAGTTCATTTCCATTTTGCTTTAAAAAGTAAAATTCATCACATTTGCAATGCTTAGTTTTTTGTTTGCTGGGCAATTTTCTCTTATCCAATACAGACGCATTTCATTAAATGAGAGTTTTTAAAAACCTATGATATACACCATAGGTTGTCAAAAATTCATTTTTAGTGCACAATTGTGCTACAAAAACAATAAAAACAAACTCACACCGACGCTTGTTCTCTTTTATTTCAGTTTGATTTCAGTCGTTAATTGAGTGTTAACGAGTGCACATGGGCGGATGCTTACTGTTTTTTTTTCAGCTTTGTTGTTTTTTCAGCTTTGATTTAATTTCAAAATAAACCAGCAAACAAAATAGTATAATGGAAGATAAAAATTTTTGTTTTGTCATTAAAAATGCTTTTGGTAACATGCAATACATTTTATGTTACCAAACATTTAAAACAAAGAAAACAAGAAAAACTTAATTTATAATACCTAAATACACTTAATTTTTTAAGTTTTAACTGTAAATTAAACTCGCCCAATGGAATATGTGTGAAAAAAAAATTGTCTTATTCTGTAATAACTGAGGCATATTTTGTATTTAATTTTAATAACTTTTTTTAAGTTCATTTCCATTTTGCTTTAAAAAGTAAAATTCATCACATTGGCAATGCTTAGTTTTTTGTTTGCTGGGCAATTTTCTCTTATCCAATACAGACGCATTTCATTAAATGAGAATTTTGACAATCCCTGATATACACACACCACACAAGAATGATAGACAAAGAGATTGCGACTTGCGCATGTTTGCCTCTCTGATGACGTAGTTTAACCCATGCAAGGGTTGCCTATTCTTTGTATTTTTAAATCATTTAGGGCTTTGTTTGTATTGAAAACTTAAATTTGCATGACTAATATTAATGGTCCAAATGAGAATATTTTAAATTTAAAATATGAAAATGAGCGTAATAATTTGTAATGCGTTAATTTTAATGAAATAAGGATGTATGCATGCATTTCTACATAGTTATAATGGATATAATATATTTGGAACCAATCAACAATATATTAAGCTGAAGATACCCCAGAAATTAAGATAACACATTGCCGAAGCCGGTTTCAACCTGGCTACTTACTCAATATTGAATTTATAAAAAGCCCTTTTGGAAGCCAAGAACAAATGTTCGATATAATAGTTTTGTTCATTTTTTGCTGTAAATGAGAAAATTTATATTGAACTTGAGAATTTGCATTTGAAATTGAGAATATTTCAATTGGAAGTGAGAAAATTCCAAATAAAATTTTTTTTAAAATTAGTATGAACGTACATAAAATACGTACAACATAAATACATTCATAACGCAACATAAATAAAAATATGGGAAGGTAAATACAAATCTATGTAGGCAATTTTATTAAATACGTAGCAGGGATATATTCTGGCCTATCTTTCAGATCCAAATTAAACTAATTTAATGTTGTGATATGCAATCTGTGGTAATAACACACGTTTTAATTTCTTCTAAATAGCGAGCCTTTGCTCTCCCACATTGGAGAAGATTGACGTGTGGTACATTTATCTTTGCCTAAACATTATTTTTTTCTCCAACCATATAATTTTAATAAATTAAGCACTGCAAGAATGCGCTTTATTTTTAACGCGTGGATGAAGCGTTTTAAAAATTAGTTGAATGCGATGGTGGTAGAAGGCATTTTCTAAAAACAAATCTTGATTTAATATAAAATATTTTTAATTTAAAATTTTTAATTTTTTTTGGTTTTTTTCTCAATATCATGTAAAATTTTCTCATTTTTTATTGGAATTTTCTCAATTACAAATAAAAATTCTGAATTTCAAATGAAAATTCCCAATTTCGTTTGGAATTTTTTCATTAACAATGAAAAATGGCGCAGTAGTATGTTTACGTACCAGAGAATAGCATAATTACGTTTTATCTTGATTTTATCTGGTGTTAAACTCTTAAGCGATTTTAATGGGTTGAACAAAAATCTGCCTCGAATAAAATTATCTTCGTTTGGTCAATGCATGAATTTATTCATTGTGAATTTATTCAGTGTGTGAATACTTTTGTCAAAGCTATATCAGTGTTGTCATAAGTTGATATTACAAATTTTCTAATTGCTTAAAAACAAAGCGCTAGATATTTAAAAAACAACTAAATCACACTACATCATCTAATTTGAATTTTACCCAAAAAAAATTTTGTTTTTTTGTATCCATAAACGTTTAAAATAATATTAACTTTCTGTTAATTATGCATAATGCTGAATCAATTTTAACACAATTATTTAAGCATTTATAGCCACAAGAAAACCAGCACTTAGCACTGTTTTTGAAACCTTTAGTGCTTAACAAGAAATATGACAAGAACTATAGCAAGCCTTTGCTATACACGGCTGGCAAAGTTAAAGAGAAAAAATTACGTCACCTAACGTTAAACCATGAGCATGGCGCCAATTTTTGTCTGTTATTCTCATTAGGTGCAACCAAGGCATATCCATACAAGGTAGCCGCAATAAAAAAATTAAGAGAGTAGTTCTCTTACTCTCAATTTTTTTTACATGGAATTTGACACTAAACTCGAAAAATTTTTCAATTTTGGTGTCAAACTTCATATAAAAAAATAAAGAGTAAGAGAACGACTCTCTTAATTTTTTTAATGCGACCACCTTATATAAATATGCCTTGGGTGCAACATCCCTAAAAAATTAAGACAGTCATTCTCTTACTCTTTGCTTTTTTGTATGGAGTTTGACACTAAAATTGAAATTATTATTGCTCTAGATTAATTCCTAATTTCGCCGGAAAAGATTTATATGTTATGTGAGATTTGACTACCCTGCACTAAAATCACTCTGACATTTCTCCAAAAAATTAATTTGTTGAATTTCGTTAATTAAAAAGAATTTTTAATTTAAATTTATTAAATATAGTGCAAAAAAATAATAGTTATTATAAAAATTGTGTGCGAAGTGTATTTGAAAGCTATAAGAGCAAAAAAAACGTATTTAAAATTTCGAAGCAAATCGTAAACATGAAGTGTGTAGTGGGGCAATTCATGCAAAACGATCAGAAAAATTCAAGTGAGAAATTGTGCTAAAACTAATTGTGAGTGTGTTTTTAACAAATCTTATTTTAGCTGTGTCCTTTTACTCTTTCCCAAAAAAACCATGAACAACAAAAAAAGCTTTGGATAAAATTTTGCAATCGGCCTGACAGTAATAAAAAATTTGTTTGGTTAAATTAAAAAATATTTTAATATATTGCTTAAAAATGTAAAAACACTTATGTCTTTCGTTGAAACAAATTATTATATATATATTTTTATTTAATAAGAACTTTTAAGTGTATTTTTGTCAAAAAATCAAATCCAACAGGACCGAAATCATTTTTCAAGAAAAAAGGAGGAACAATGAAACATCGTAGGGTCAAGTAAAGCTCACCATATTGATAGTATTAAACTATATTTGTTGAATATCATGTTCTCTGTAAATTTTGTTTTTTTAGTAGGACGGTCATTTTTTTTAATTTTGATAAAAACGGATAACAACGATAATTATTATTTTTATAGATAAGTTTACAAAAATAATATTTTTTATTTTTTGATTTTCATTTTTTTCATTGTAACAGCCATTGGTTTTAAATACCTATTGAGGCACACATGTAAAAATAAAAATACCTTTATAAATGCTTTCTTACAATGTAACTTTTTACATTAAAGATTATCTTTTTTTCTTTTCTTGAACAAAATTTACATGAAGGCATTTTTCATGATATATGCATGTAAGTATGAACTTGAATGAAAATTTTCGGTTTTTAACGAACTGTGTAGAAAAGTAGTCACTTTAACTCGTTTTGTCAACAAACAAAAATTTTATTGAAGGAAAAATAAAAAAATTGCATCATGTAAATGTAATCTTATAGTTTCGATTTTTTATTGGTTTCAAGTGTTTGTCTATATGAAAAAAGTATACAAATAAACTACTAAATTTTACGTGTTTTTGTAAAAAAATTAACGAATAGTGTGTGAGTGTTTATATTTAAAACAAAAACAAATGTTTGTTTTTTTTATATATATCTCTGAAGGAATCTTGGGAACAAGTGTCCCCATGTCAACACTTTTATCGACTATTCTTTTGCCTTTTGGCGACATTGTCAACAGTACGTCTACAGTTTTATATTAAGCTTTGATAAGAAGAAAAGAAAACTGTCAGCGGCAAATTAATGCTTCAGTTTGCCGTCAAATGCAAAAATGTATCAGCAACATAATGGCCTTTTTTATTTTTTCTGCTGTGCTATAAAAGTGATTTATATACACAAATCATACTTGTTTTCAATGACAGACGCATGTTAAATGTCTATTGCAAAAACACATTGACAATGGTTTAGCTTATCAGTAGAACTGTATACTAAAATTGCTAAAAGGTACTAGTAAATCGCTGGTTTCAATGTGTACATATGACCCCAAAAGAAGCACCTTGTCAATAGTACCAATGTCAGCAGTTGATTTTTTGTTAATAGCAAAGAGCATTGCCTGAGGTATAGCTTAACAGTAGTACTGGTGACAATGTCAGTAGTGAGTTTCTAGTGATTCTCTATTGACATTTCCTGCAGGGATCTTACAAATTTTTTTTACCAAAACAGGCAGCAAATTAACACCTGCTGCTAAAAACTTTTTTAAAAATCTCTTGTATATGAACACATATTATTTTTTTTCTTACCTAAGGTATTGGTTACCAAGTTTTTGTAAATAAAATCAAAATTTTTAAAACAAACTTTCTTTTTAAATATTTTTAGCACACAAGCGTTTCGTCCATATTATGAAAAATATCTTAATAACGAAGAAATTTTTTAAAAACGCATTAAAAAATTAGATTTATTTTTTGGCCTTAAGTTTTTGTTTGTTAACTTTACTTGAAATCTGGTCACACCGAATAAAATATATTGGGAGAGAATTTGCTTATTACATTTTAAACAGGAAGATTTTGAAATAAAATTTAAAATATGAAATGGGTAAGCTAGAAGTATTTTGGTTTTTGTGGATAAACCTTAGAATAAGATCGCTTAATGCGGAAATCAAGCAAAACACAAATAACCAAAAACGAAAATTTAGTAAAACAATAAACTAATTTTAAATGTTTTAATTTTTTTTTCTAAATGTTATTTAATATTATAAATTCTTTGAACATTTAATTTTTTTATAACACGATTAACAAAAAACAAATTAGAAAACATTTTCTCCAAAAGTTAGGAAATTGTCCCACTGTTATGTTTACATTATTTTTAAATGAGAGACTGTTTCGTGACGTCATTTGACCACATGCGCAGAAAATGCAAGTTTTCAATTTGTTATGTCGTAACCTTGTTATTTATTAATCTTGCACACCACATATATTTGATAATATCCTCTCATTTCATATGCACAATATATTTTTACTGGTCTTAATTCTATTGTAAGCAACAACAATTGAGAAAAATACAAAATCTGCATGCACACGCACGCCATACATTTTTAATGGCAACTTCTTATTCCATATGAGCAATATTCGTTTACTGTGCCAAGACCATGATACAAAGAACCAGGTAGTCTCGTCGGCCCAGCTGATTAGTGCCAAAATGTCAAAATTATGCTCTTCCTGTGAAAATAAAACAACAAAAATTATTACTCACCGTTTTTTTTCTATAAGCTTTTGTTTGATACGTTGGTACTAATTTGTAGTTGTTGCAGGGACGAGATTATCTGGTTAGTTGTATCATGGCCAAGACATATCATACAAGGTGGCCGCAAGAAAAAAATTTAAGAGAGTCGTTCTCTTACTATTTATTTTTTTATATGGAGAAAAATACAAAATCTACATACACATGCACGCACATTTTTCATGACAACTTCTTACTCCATATTAACAAAATATTTTTACTGGTCTTTACAAAAGAACTTAACTAAATGGTGATACATATTTAATAATGGCATATGAATGGCATTTATTTTTTGCAAAATAGAAATATGTAAATGATTTTGCAAAAATAAAAGCGCGGAGAATTAAATTTTAATTTTATAACGAAATAAGCATTTAATATTTTTATTATTATTATTTTTTAATTTTAAAATATAAATATGAAGTTATATGGATTAAAAACATTTTTGTCAAAAATTTTTGCTTCTTATTTTTTCTTAAGTTTATATAATTTTTTTTTTATTAGAAGAAATATTTTTCCGTTAATGTTGAAAGAAGCTTTTATTTGAAAAAAGCTGGTTTTTCTATCGATACTAGCCAAGTAGAATGTATTTCCAAAAGCAGCTACGCAATTTCATCATCAGTACTCTTTGTACGATAGTAGTGTCTTATGACTGTACACATCACCTATTTAACTTACCCTGCAGAAAATAGGACTAGTCCATACATGCGTGTATGGACTAGTCCATAAAGGAGTAGGATTACTCCAAAACTAACCCAAATGCATGTAAAAAACATGGTCTTTTTAACATTATGATGTCCTAGGGCCGGACCACTTAACCCAGATTTGCATTACGTCGGAGTAGTTTCAAAACTACTCTATCCTACCTACAAACAACTTGAACCACATGGTCCGTTTTAGCTGAAATGGACTAGTTACAACATGGTCCTTGTGTAATGCAGTCATGGACCATGTCATTGTCAAACAAGAACTTGTAGTTGCTTAAGTGATATGCGTTCGTGTTTTAACGATCGTGTTGTTTGTACGCAATCGTTAAAATTGCGTACAAACAACACGATCGTTAAAACACGAACGCATATCACTTAAGCAACTACAAGTTCTTGTTTGACAATGACATGGTCCATGACTGCATTACACAAGGACCATGTTGTAACTAGTCCATTTCAGCTAAAACGGACCATGTGATCCAAGATTTTTTGCAGGGTACATGTAACATGTACATGTATTAAAAACAATTAGTTTAACACTATATAACAATATGCATATATACATTTTTATCTTCTTTTGTGTTGTAGAGGATTACACCTCCGTAGGAAACCTCTAAAAAAATGCATCGAAAGTTCTACCTCTTGGGTGATGTAGAAACGGATATATAAGGGCGACCTCTTCAAAAAGTGCACCAGGTGACAAAAAGTATAGCGCCGGCGCTGGCTTCAGCAATCGCCTAGACAATTATTGCCAAGCAATTAGCTAAAATTTCAGTCTTTTTGTCATTTTAATTTATGAGTACTGCAGTCCCCAGGAAGAAAATGGTACAAATATAAAAAACAATAATAAATAAAAATAATAGTTTAATTAATTTAGCATTTTTTTTTTATAAAAACGGGAGAATTGTAATTGCTTTTTACGTGTTCTGTTACGGATTGTTTCTTTTTATGTTTATGTCCGGACATTATGTCTTAAAATCTCTTATCACATACTTCCCCGTGTGGACGTTGTTAATCTCGAAAACCTGAATTCCTTAGTGGCAACACCCTACCATTTGATGTTTTACGAAATCATCTCTGATCTTGCAGATATCAACGGCTCCCTTTTGTCATCGCACTTCTTCTTTTGTGAAAGATCAAACTTTACCGTTATGCCACTGACCAATGACAGCTTGCCACTTGGCATTAGTTTCGATGTGTATGTGCGAAAGGGCACAGGCTAAATTAAAAAAAAAAGAAAAAACGAAACAACGTGTTGACTTGTAGGGAGTTTTTTGGTTGAGTTCGGTCGAAGCGGTTGAAATCGCTTATTAATTTTACATAAAAGAAAAGAAAAAAAGACAACCACGTGCGATAGAAGGTTGTATGTAGTTCTTTGCATATAATTCAAACAAAAGTGAACTAAAAAGTTGTGATTGTTGAGTTATTAAACAGAACATAAAAGTATCTCTAAATTTAAAAAAAAAAATTTAAAAACTTAACAACCTCCAAAAAAATTTGTTTTACAAATGGTGTCATTTTGCGTAACTAATTTAAAGCTATAATTTTTCTATTCAATAAGGAACAAACTTCTTAAAATGAAAGTGGTTTAATCAAATAGGAAAAAAACCTAGGTATTTCGTATAAGGTACAATATATACTTAGAAACTAAACAAATGAAAATTATATGTAAAAAGAAAAAAGTTGTGATAAATGTGAACAACAACTTTAATACTTAGAACAATTCTCGATTAATTATGATTGAAAACATTTAATCCAACCAAGAATCAAACAAACAACTAATCTAAAACTATAAATGTACTTATACGTATATATTGCTATCAACCTATAGCAATAACTTAACCGATGTGTGACAATTTGTGTTTGAACATTTTTGTAACTTACAATTTGCATAAGTTTAAAATACTTCTTTAAAGAAAACCCTTGTAACTCCTCATTGTCAAATATTAATCGAACAAAACAAAACCAAAAGAGAAAAAACAGTGGCTACAAAAAGGCAGTTTAAAACATTTGAAACCAGCAAATCAACAACATCCCAGCGGCGACAACCAGCACCGGCGACGAAAACGCACCGGCGGCGGCAACAACTACCGGCAGTGACAGCAGCGGCAACATTAGTTTGTTAAGTATTTGATTTTTAGATATACGTATAACATTCTTTTGTACAACATTTATATATATTTACCCTATATATATATATACATATATATATATGTATATATATATATATATATATATATATATATATATATATATATACATATGGGGGATTTTATGTCAAGTGACCCAACTTTTAAAACCGATGTCTTTCGATTGGAAAGAAATTTGGACCAAAGTTAGTTCTTGCAGAGAGTAGCTTAGACACAATTTTTTAACACGATCGGTCAAGAACTCTCTGAGCTATAGGGGTTCAAAATTTGACGTTTTCGGCAAATAGGTGTTTTTTATCATACACGTAGTTTATTACCTTTTGCTTTTAACAAAATTCGTCCCAAATACTTACGATAGCCTTTTTTTCAATCTTCCAGAAAAAAATATTTTTAAAATTATTATTTTAAACTTTTCTGACGGTATTCATTGAAAATATTTACAAAACGTGTTCAGACATTGCCATATAAAAGTGATTTTATTCCAGAGGCCTACCATTTTGTTGGTAATACAGTGTCGAGTGTATGAGACTTTATTTGGTACTTGCATACAGTCGGAAAGGTTAAATTATTTTGTTTCTTAGCATAAAATATTTTTTTTTTTGCTTAAGAGATAATTTTACATAAATAGCAAAAAAATCAAAATAGAATATACGCGAAAATTTGAAAACCTCTACCTTGAGTTACAAAACATTAAATTTATAGATATCCCACTCGCATCCCACTAAGCGACTTCCATGCTCTTCAAAGGGAAGACCTAAGCTTTCTTTTGAGCAAAAAAAAAAAAAAAATGGGCACATTTGGAAAAAAAAAAATTTTTTCTAATTATTTTATAAAAAAAAATAAAAAATTTTTTTTTAATTTTAAAAATATTTTTTTCTGGAAGATTGAAAAAAAGGCTATCGAAAGTATTTGGGACGAATTTTGTTAAAAGCAAAAAGTAATAAGCTACGTGTATGAGAAAAAACACCTATTTGCCGAAAACGTCAAATTTTGAACCCCTATAGCTCAGAGAGTTCTTGACCGATCGTGTTAAAAAATTGTGTCTAAGCTACTCTCTGCAAGAACTAACTTTGGTCCAAATTTCTTTCGAATCGAAAAAAAAAGGTGGGTCACTTGACATGAAATCCCCCATATATATATGTATATATATATATCCATATACATATATGCATATATTTATACATGTGCCATTTACTTACCCTGTACTTACCCTAAATGTACTTTATACTTACCCAGTATTAAACCTTTAATTGACTATTATCTAAGAACTTTACGGATTTCTTATTTTTTTCAATAAATTGATTGAATTCAATATGAATTTGTAGTGGTGAGTAGGGTGTTTAAAAGTCGGTCCATCACATTATAGGGACAGAGTTTTACATTAGCGGTGCTTTTCTGTCATAGGAGTCTAACTTTGGGAGGGAAAAGTGCACCGAGCATGGCAACCCATCTGACCATGAAATCATTAACTTCAATAAAATAAAATTGTTTCTTTATATAATAAGTGTTCATATTTGTTCCGTACCCTAAAGGTGTGTAGGGTACGGTTATATGTTGACGTGCCAAATACTCGGGTTGAGAATCACAGACCCTTGCTCTAGCTAGTCGGCAATCACCTTTTTACGCCCTTGACCCTGAATTTGGCGTGGTACACAATTTGTATATGTTTTAAATTGTTTAGTAAACGAATGTACCGGCACGTAACATATATGGCGCCCAACGAAAAAGCCATTTATTGGCTAGAACATTAAAAATAAACAAACGTATATTTAAATCATGCAAGGCATTTAAAGAAAAAAAAAATCTTTTGTCAATAGTTGGGGAATGGTAAGTCCAAACTGACGATATCGAGTCGCGCATTCTTCGCTGCGACCATACCCCAAATGTTTTCAAAATATTGCACAACAGAAGTTAACCATTTAGAAGCTTATTATTGTCTCTGGGACGTAGTAGTCGGCATAAGTCTTGATCACTGGGGATTAGAGCCCTAGTTTCACATGCGATGCAAAACACTGCGTTCATAGACACAATTTGAATATGAAAACTTTTGTTTTATCTAAGCATCTTCTCTCGACAAGGAATTGTCACAAGTCCGGGACTGATTGCAATGAGCAGATCGGTTGCTGTTGCGGTGACAACATCCCCGTTGATAGAACATGCCAGTTGGACACTGATTGGCTTAAGAACTTGTCTGACTATTTTTTTTAAATGGTGGGCAAGTTGCGAGACAAATCAGAGCAGAACACAGTACGATAGCGCAACGCGCAGGAAACTTTATAGGTTTTTGTATTTTTTTTACCGTTATTTATAACTGCTTGAGACATCAACTTTCTTCGATGTGTTGAAAAGGAAATTGATTTGCCAAGTAGTATCGGGAAGAGTCAGTATACTAACGTATCTTTGCAATCCCGAAATGTAAAAACAAATATATGAAAGCATTTTTTTTATTTTTTTTTTGAGTCACCTATATATAAACACAATTTGGATTTTTTTCTTATTTGCTATAACCACTTTTGTTTTTTTTCCTCTATATACTATTTTTTTTTGTCGTCCTAACGCACGTTCACCCTTTTTCTTCAAAAGGTTAGGGCAAACATATTTTATTTCTTTTGGCGATTATGCTAAGCCCCAGCACTAGTCAGGGCGCTGTAAAAAAATCAACACGTAGTGCAGTTATCAACCCAAATTTAGTCCACCTATCTGGTGGGGGTAGTGTACGGGTCACAACTCGTAGCTCATGGTTACAAGGTGGGAGAAGAGGCTCAACACCGCTACGCGGGAAACCTTTTAGGACAACCTCGGTAAATACCCAGTCTAGCACGAGCATTAGGGCCTTAAGGTCCTCCCCTTGCTCTCGCTCACTTGCATCAATCTCGCCGGACGGCACGGACACCGTGATTAAAGGTCCAGACGGTGGAGCTCTTGTTAGGTCCTTACCTGTCTTAGGTACGGGGGCATTGGAGAATCTGACCCCAATCGCGTCACCTGTGAATTCCCTGGAAATGTCGAACCAGGACGCCAATCATGGAGGGAACCAACAACCTTCAATGCTGGCAATATTGAAAACCTGATCGCATACTTCCAAGAGGCCTTGAGGGACTCGCAGGAAGAGTTCCGGAGAGAGTTAACCGCTCTCAGAGAGTCGGTCGGCCTGGGCCAATATGGGCGATCTGCGTCGGCTGCGTCTGGAATTGGCGTTCCACCTTCTGTCTCCCATGTAAACTCCTTTTCACTTGCATCTCATGGCTTTAATTTTGAACTGAAAGATTGGAAGGTCTCTTATAGCGGCGAAGGTAGCGAATCAGATTTTCTATTTAAAATAGACACACTCGCGGAGCGATCGCAGTGCCCACACGACCACCTAATGTCAAATTTCCACCTGTTTCTGACGGGCATTTTACTGAGACTACGTCAAACAGAGCAACAGAGCTACGTACCCAATGTTAAGAGCAGCTCTCACGAGAGAATTCGGGTCACTCGAGAGCGATCACGAAATTTTGTTGAAGATATCTACAAGGAAAAAGCTTCCGAAGGAAAGCTATGACGATTTCCACTCTTTCATTATTCGATTGAACCTGAGATTATCCGACCCTATGCCAGACGCCTCTCTAATCGAGATTATCAAGAAAAATGTCCTCCCCGACCTCAAGGTTATGCTTTTTATTTCAGACCTCAGGGATTTAGGGAAACTCCGTGACCTAGCGAGGAAGGCCGAAAGGGTAATTTCCGAAAATAAACCCACCACATTTGGTCGGCAACGTCAAGTGCATGAAATCGCTGTAGAAACAGCATCGGAAGATTCGGAGGCAGAATCCGACCCACAGGTCGAGGCCATCAAGTTGAACAAAACGTGGGTAAGAAATGACTACTCCAAAATAAAATGTTGGAACTGTCTGCAATTCGGTCATAGTTTTATTTATTGTCCTGATGAAACTCGCCATTTCTTCTGCTACAAATGCGGGAAAAAAGGAGTAACTACTCTTAAGTGTGTAGGGCCTCACGCGGAAAACAAGCGTCGGAGCGAGTGGGCGATGCTCGTTCCACCCAGTAAATCCCGAGTTTCATTCCAGCATGGAGTGTAAGCCTCCACAGGGGGACTTACCTCTCAGTCTGGCGACCTATAAACCAGATGTAGAATCACCTGACTTACAACCACCGGACGTACAGATTTTTTCATTATAATATAATTACAGACAGAACGTATCTTTTCCCGGAATAATTAACACTCTAAGTTACTCGCGGCAAATTTCTAAAACGAAATGAATCAACGTGTATATTGGACCGAACCGATGGCAGGCCTTTCGCGATGATCAGGATTTGTGATGAGAATTTATTTTGTTTATTGGACTCTGGAGCTAACGTATCCGTTTTGGGGAAGGGTAGCTTGGACTTTAGTGACAGGAATAACATCGGTTTGGGGAAAGTTAGATCCAGCATTACGACCGCAAATGGATCGAGAAATGAGGTAATGGGGTGCTGTATACTACCAGTCACTTTTAAAGGGGTGACAAGACCCATCGTTTTCTATATAGTGCCAAGTTTGTCCCAAATTTGTTATCTTGGAGTAGACTTTTGGAGAGCCTTTGATCTAGCTCCCCAGATTTTCCCCTCTCTCGAATGCGCCCAGCTCGTTAGCGAAACCGGACTGAATCTCCATGACTTAACCCCCGAGCAGAAGTTAGACCTTGAGCGTGTCATTGGGAATTTCCCTTCATATGAGAAAATGGGCCTTGGGTGCACACCCCTACTTGAACACCACATCGACACAGGGGATGCCATTCCCGTTAAGCAGAAACATTATCCTCTCTCGCCCCCTAGGCAAGCTGAAGTTTATGAGGAACTTGACAGACTTTTAGCTCTTGGGGTCATCGAGGAGTCCAATTCCCCTTGGTGTAGCCCTAAAGTGTCTGTTCGTAAGCCTGGGAAAGTTAGACTCTGCCTTGATTGTAGGAAAGTTAACTCGCTGACAAAAAAGGACTCGTATCCGCTACCACATATAAACGGCCTGCTCAGTCGGTTGAGGGACACACATTTCATCAGCGGTATTGATTTAAAGGATGCATTTTTCCAAATTAAACTAACCGAAGCATCGAGGGAAAAGACAGCTTTTGCCGGGCCAGGGAGGTCTCTATACCAATATAGAGTTATGCCTTTTGGCGTTTGTAACGGTCCTCAGACGATGAGTCGTTTGATGGACAAGGTTACTCCCGCTAAGTTAAGGGACAATGTTTTTGTTTATCTTGACGACCTTCTCGTATGCAGTCAGGACTTCGATACCCACCTGAAATTGCTTTCCGAAGTTGCTCAGTGCGAGAGGACTTCTGGTCTAACCATTAACGTCGCTAAGAGCAAATTCTGCCAACGTGAAATAAAATACTTGGGTTATCGAACTGGCGGCGGGAATCTGAGAGTTGAACCGGACAAGGTTGAGGGCATTAATAAGTTAGACGTTTCGTGGGCATGGCAAACTGGTATCGTGCTTTTATACATAATTTTTCTGACCTCTCAGGCCCACTTACGGACTGCTTACGCAAAGAGAACAGACCTTTTCGTTTATCTCCTCAAGCCATCGAGTCTTTTGAGAAACTTAAGTCCGCGCTGTCGAACGCACCTATACTGGCTCAACCTGACTTTAATAGAGAGTTCGTGATACAGTGTTACGCATCGCGCATTAGAGTAGATGGAGTTTTATACCAGCTTGACGACGAAGGTAGGGAACGCCCCATCGCATTCGTTTCGCAAAAGATGAATAGGGCGCAGTGAAATTACACAGTAACAGAGCTTGAATGTTTAGCGGCTGTTATCTGTGTTAAGCGCTTTAGGCAATATGTTGAAGGACTCCCTTTCAAAATTGTGACAGACCACTCTAGTCTCCGTTGGCTTAAGAGGCAAAAGGATTTGTCAGGCAGATTAGCCCGATGAAGTTTAAAACTTCAACATTTTGATTTCACTGTTGAACATAGAAAGGGTTCCTTGAACATAGTACCCGACACGCTATCAAGATTTAAAGCGGACTTGCTAGAACTAAACTGTAATCCACCCGAGGTTGATATTTTGTCCCCTGAATTTGACAGCTCCGAATACGTTGACCTAAGAAATAAGATTCGTGAGAATGGCCACTCACTTCCGGACTTATGCCTATCCGAGAATTATGTTTATAAACGAATTCGATTCCGGAACGGCGATACTAGGGAAGGTGACCTCTGGAGACTCTGGTTACCGAGATCTTTGGTAACGGATACAATTAAATCCGCTCATGAGGAAGGGTGCCACGGCGGCTTCATTAAGACACTATTTTGTAGTAGGCAAAAATACTTCTGGCCACAAATGGCGCGTGATGTAAGGGCATATATTACGCAATGCGATGTCTGTAAAACAATAAAGCCCACGAACCAAACTCTTCGCCCACCTATGGGAGCCAAATTCTAACGACCCGTCCTTTTCAAAGAATGTAATGCGACTTTTTGGGTCCCTACCCCTCCACCAAATCGAGGAACTGTCAATTGTTTATCGTAGTAGATCATTTCACTAAATTTCTGTTTTTAAAGCCCATGAGAGCGGCGACATCCCTCAACGTAGTAGAGTTATTCCAGAACAAAATTTTTTGCACTTTCGGTGTGCCGCAATTTATACATAGCGACAACGCTAAACAATTCACTTCTAAGGAGGTAGAGAAACTTTTTTCTGCGTACGGCATTACCCATGTGACTACAGGGTTTTACTCGCCGCAGGCAAACGCCGCCGAATGGGCCAATAGAGAGGTTATTTCAAAAATCCGGTACTTCCTTAAAGATAAGGTAAACCACACTAAATGGGATAGGGAAATACCCAAGATCTTGCAAATTTTGCGTAGCGACTTCCATTCCGTAATAGATTGTTCACCTTACTTCACGGTTTTCGGCCAGAATATGATCCTGAACGGATCAAGTTACTCCCTATTGGATCGTTTGAATATGATGTCTGACGACACGCCCGTCACAAGAAGTGATAGACTACAGGTTACTAGGGACGAGATTAGTAGAAACCTTAACGTGGCTCATGAAAAGGCGTGTAGGACCTATAACACGAGGTCCAGGCCAGTAAATTTTGTCGAAGGCCAGGAAGTTTTCAGGAAAAACCACTCACAGAGCGAATTTAAGAAGGCCATCAACGCAAAACTTAACCCGTAGTTCATCAAATGTAGGATCAGGAAGAGACTCGGTACAGCCCTTTATGAGCTTGAGGACCTTCAGGGGAATTACTTAGGGAAATATCATGCTTCGGACATCCGTCCATAACTTCCAGCATGCCGAATTTTTTTCCCCACATATATATATTGCCCGGCTTCGTGGGTCGTGCCACACGTTGGAAACTAATCACGTCTCGTTATTTCATCCCTGATATATTTTGACTCGGGAGATTGTTTTCCTCATTCAGCCAGATTTTTTCGTACGAACGCAATCCTGCCTGTTCGTTCATCGATCTTGGACCTCGATACGAAGCAGGTTTGTTACGGATTGTTTCTTTTTATGTTTATGTCCGGACATTATGTCTTAAAATCTCTTATCATATACTTCCCCGTGTGGACGTTGTTAATCTCGAAAACCTGAATTCCTTAGTGGCAACACCCTACCATTTGTCATCGCACTTCTTTTTTTGTGAAAGATCGTACTTTACCGTTATGCCACTGACCAATGACAGCTTGCCACTTGGCATTAGTTTCGATGTGTATGTGCGAAAGGGCACAGGCTAAATTAAAAAAAAAAACGAAACAACGTGTTGATTTTTAGGGAGTTTTTTGGTTGAGTTCGGTCGAAGCGGTTGAAATCGCCTATTAATTTTACATAAAAGAAAAGAAAAAAAGACAACCACGTGCGATAGAAGGTTGTATGTAGTTCTTTGCATATAATTCAATAATTAAGCTAAAATTATTAACTTAAGCAAACAAAAGTGAACTAAAAAGTTGTGATTGTTGAGTTTTTAAATAGAACATAAAAGTTTTTCTAAATTAAAAAAAAAAATTTAAAAACTTAACAACCTCCAAAAAAATTTGTTTTACAAATGGTGTTATTTTGCGTAACTAATTTGAAGCTATAATTTTTCTATTCAATAAGAAACAAACTTCTTAAAATGAAAGTGGTTTAATCAAATAGGAAAAAAACATAGTTATTTCGTATAAGGTACAATATATACTTAGAAACTAAACAAATGAAAATTATATGTATGTAAAAAGGAAAAAGTTGTGATAAATGTGAACAACAATTTTAATACTTACAACAATTCTTGATTAATTATGTATGAAAACATTTAATCCAACCAAGAATCAAACAAGCAACTAATCTAAAACTATAAATGTACGCAGAGTTGGGCAAAATACATGATTTGCTGTATTTGAAATACAAAATACTTCTTCCGCTTGTATTTCAAATACAAAATACAAAATACTTTCAAGTCGAGTATTTCAAATACAAAATACAGTATTTTAGTATCTTTTATTTGAAATACAAAATACATTTATAACCATTAATCATGAACACAGGATTTTTAAAAGTTTAATCAAATAAGCAGCCTCTTGTTGAAGAATATATAAGTCCTGCTAAAAAAAAACAATCTTTCTACAGGTCCTGATGAAAATAGACTGGTGTTAAATTTTATGAAAACAGTTCGCCCTCTGCATTTCCTTTTTGTGTTTGAACTGTTAAATGTCAGAAAAATTAAAAATCCCACATAAAATTAATTTTTATTTCGTATAAAGATCAAATTGATTTTATTCAGCTGGGTTCTTAATATTACCTGGTTGAATGTGCCTTGGTATGTGCCTTGTATGTGAAAAACAAATTAAATTAAAAGTAAAGTAATATCAAGGCGAATTCAAAAATTCGCCCTCTGCATTTCTTTTGTAAACCCTTTACATAGTGATAAGGGTATATATCAGTTTGTCATTCCGTTTGAAATTTCTTTATTTTCCATTTGCGACCACATGAAGTATTAATATTCTGGATCCTTATAGATAGAGAAGTTTATATAGCCATGTCCGTCTGTCAGTCTGTTGAAATCAACTTTCCAAAGTCAAATAAAGTGATACGGACCACTTATTGGTGTCAAACTTTTGGAGACAATCGCTATTTAAAATTAGCAAAATCGGTGGACTATTGACCGAGATATAAACGAAAAATAAAAATAACGAATTTTTAGGACAAAATCCGTGCATACATGCATATATATCTCACTGAATATAGTCATTCTTGACACAAAACTTGGCACTGATACTCTGAAAATAGGGACCTCAAAAGGAAAAAGTTTTTTTCAGAAAGGATCAAGGAAAGTGGGGTTTTCTCTGCAATTGCACAAATTTTGTGAAATATTTCATGTGCTAAATCTTAGAAATTATAACAGCTATCGACTTACACTTTGGAGAAAATATTTTTTGAGTGGGGGCAGGAGAAAGTGTAGCTCCCATACAAATGAACAATTTTTATGAAGTTTTCGATACGCTATGTCTCGGAAACTATAACAGCTTTCGACATCAAATGTTCGACAACAAGACCTACGCTTTAAAGAAAAAAATTTTTGAGTGGGGGCAGGAAAAAGTGTACCTCTCGGAAAATATAACAGCTATCGGCTTCTAGTGTTCTACAAAAAATAATTCGGTGATAAGACCTACATTTTGGAAAAACAGGTTGAAGAGAAGCAGGGGGACTAGAAGATCCCATAAAAATTAACAACTTTTATTAACTTTTTAATACGAATAATGTCGAAAGCTTTTATAACTCTCGACTTCAAACCTTCTTCATCTATTTATGTTATTCATACGAACGTTAAGTCTTTATAAAGTTTTCTATGGACTTTAAAGCTGGCACAAGGCATTTTTATTAAATTATTTGCAGTGAGGGGTTTTCCCGGGACTTCCCGTCCCGAAGAGTCCCGGGAAATTCGTCAATTTTCATTTCCCGTTTTCCCTGGATTTTTGTGCGGGAATCTCGGGACATACAAAACCTCGCACTTATAGTATTTTCGTTACATATTCACATTTTTTTACTTTTTCCATATTTTTGCTTTATAAAACATTAAATACCAACCCACATATTCATAAAAAAATTAAAGTATGGTTATTAAGGGCTTATTTGAGAGATGTCTATGTGAATTATCAAATAATCCCTTAATAAGCCTACTATAATTATTATAAATGCGAGCGTAAATATGTAGCAAATTTGGATTTTTGCCTGACGAAGACTTTCCCGCTGATGTCATTCCTTAGTGGTTGAAATTTATTCATAATTGCAATCAGCGTACACTCAAACAGGTACTATCAAGAGCCCAGCTGCCTATAATAAGTTTGACATTCGTACTTTTCAAATATATATATAATTTTGTATGAAATTTTTATTTTTTTTTTAAATTCCACTGTTCAAACACAAAAAGTAAATGCAGAGGGCAAAGTTCTTAAATTCGCCTTGATATTACCTGGTAAAGTATACCCTGGACTGAATTGTAAAGTTTAACTTTGATCTATTTACATTTTTCTTTTAAAATTAAATTCGTAAGTTTTTTATATGTATGTATTAACTGATATACAGTTTTTTATTTAAAAATTAAAATAGTTTTTTATAAGTATTTGAAGAGCGGGATTCCCGGGAAGTTAACCTTTGATTTCCCGTTTCCCGGGAAGCAAAAAAGTCCAGGAAATAAAAAGCCCTATTTTCAGTACAAAATAACTCGGCTGGGTATATTAAAAGAGCAATGTAAAGGGTATATAAGATTCGGCAGAGGCAAATAAAGCGATCTTACTTGATGTGTTTAAAAGTGTGAGTGTCAAAAAATGTTTAATTTTTATACAAAATTTAATTTGTTTGACATTTACATTTTCAAATATCCGCTTAGCTCTTGATATTACCTGAATGAGTAAGACCTGTAAAAGAACGTGTCTTGCTAAGGCGAAGACGTGAATGAATACGAAGACAAAGTTTCCATTCTCTTTTTTTTTTAAGTTGTAACATTTTTCAATTTTTCTAATGAAAACTTTTTGTATAACAAAAAATGTATTTTAAAAAAAGTATTTTGCCGTCATAAGTATTTGAAATACAAAATACTTCAGCGTTGGGTATTTCAAATACAAAATACATTAGAAGGTGGTATTTCAAATACGTATTTCAAATACAAGTATTTGAAATACTGCCCAACCCTGAATGTACGTATATATTGCAATCAACCTATAGCAATAACTTAACCGATGTGTGACAATTTGTGTTTGAACATTTTTGTAACTTACAATTTGCATAAGTTTAAAATACTTCTTTAAAGAAAACCCTTGTAACTTCTCATTGTCAAATATTAATCGAACAAAACAAACCCAAAAGAGAAAAAACAGTGGCTACAAAAATATGTATATAAAAAAGGCAGTTTAAAACATTTGAAACCAGCAAATCAACAACATCCCAGCAGCGACAACCAGCACCGGCGACGAAATTACATCAGCGGCGGCAACAACTACCGGCAGTGACAGCAGCGGCAACATTAGTTTGTTAAGTATTTGATTTTTAGATATACGTATAACATTCTTTTGTACAACATTTATATATATTTACCCTATATATACATATATACATATATATATGTAGATATATATATATATATATATATATATCCATATACATTTATGCATATATTTATACATGTACCATTTACTTACCCTGTACTTACCCTAAATGTACTTTATACTTACCCAGTATTAAACCTATAATTGACTATAATCTAAGAACTTTGCTACGGATTTCTTTTTTTTTTCAATAAATTGATTGAATTCAATATGAATTTGTAAGTTTTTTTTGCTAAGGAGGAATGTTGGAGGTGAGTAGGGTCCCATCACATTGTAGGGACAGAGTTTTACATTAGCGGTGCTTTTCTGTCATAGGAGTCTAACTTTGGGAGGGAAAAGTGCACCGAGCATGGCAACCCATCTGACCATGAAATGATTAACTTCAATAAAATAAAATTGTTTCTTTTTATAATTAGTGTTCATATTTGTTCCGTACCCTAAAGGTGTGTAGGGTACGGTTATATGTTGACGTGCCAAATACTCGGGTTGAGAATCACAGACCCTTGCTCTAGCTAGTCGGCAATCACCTTTTTACGCCCTTGACCCTGAATTTGGCGTGGTACACAATTTGTATATGTTTTAAATTGTTTAGTAAACGAATGTACCGGCACGTAACAGTTCTCTACTTAAAGCATTTAACAATCGTTATACCGTGATCGACGTTATTGCTTTTGATTAGCAATAAAAATTGCTACGTGAAGACGATGCGTAAGAGCGATTTAAGCATACATATGGATTAATGCGTTTTAGGTATATGTATGTATGTTTGGAAGTAGGTATGTATGAACATATGTTGTTGATTTTGGGCTAAGTTTGAGAATTCAAATGCTAAGAAGAGAGTAGAGACTGTTTTTATGAAACGAGTTTGACAGTTATAATTTTTCAGATATGGCATTTCAGAAAATTCTTAAAATTGTTATGAATAATAAACAAACATCCATCTTAAAATTTTCTCCAATATATTTATTACACATTCATACATATTTACATACATTGGAACACCTGGATGGGTTTTGTCCTATAAAAATTGAGCAATCAAAGTATTTTGTCCATATTTGATCCGTGGTGAACTGATCTGCTGATTTTAAATAGCGATCACCTTAGTGATATTTTTAATAGTTTGCACCAACACCTGTTCAGTAGTACTTAAAGTGGCTCCGGAAACTCAAATTCAACTGACACACAGACGGATATGGCTAAACCGACTTTCGTACCTATTGGAATTATGCACATACATATACATATATTTTATGGGGTCGCAAATGGATATTGAAGAAATTACAAACGGAATGGCAAACTGATGTTTACCCATATCACTATGTGAAGGGTATAAAAATCTCGTTACTTTTTGTATAGCGAAGACATAAGCCAAAGCAAGTATAAGGCACAGTGAAATAAATATCACATATACATATATAAATACCTGAAAAAATAGATCAGAAATCTTAAAGATACGTCGTACATCAATATTCCCAGACGTGCATTACAGAAATCTGTAAGATATCCGTACGTACATAAAGACATTGCCGGCCAACTTCGCGTACTGGCTTGTTAAGCCCTTCACATAGTGATAAGGGTATATATCGCTTTGTCATTCCGTTTGTAATTTCTTTATTATTCATTTGCGAGCCCATAAAGTATATATATTCTGGGTCCTTATAGATAGGGAAGCCCATTTAGCGATGTCCGTCTGTCCGTCTGTTGAAATCAAGTTTCCGGAGTCAAATAAAAAGATACAGACCAGCTAATGGTGTCAAACTATTAGAAATATCCTGGAGACAATCGCTATATAAAATCAGCAAAATCGGTTCACTATTGACCGAGATATAAGCGAAAACCCAGAGTAACCTATTTTTTTAGGACAAAATCCGTGCATATATCCCTATATATCTCAGTAAGTATAGTCACTCTTGCCACAAAACTTGGCACGGATACTCCTAAAGAAGGGACCTAAATAATGGAAAAAGTTTTTTCAGATAGGACCAGGGGAAGGGGCATTTTTCCTACAATTGCACAAATTTGGTGAAATATTTTATGCGCTATATCTCGAAAACTATAACAGCTATCGACTTAAAATGTTTTACAAAAAGTAATTGTACAATAAGACCTACATATAAAAAAAAATTTTTTTGGGTGGAGGCAGAAAATGGGGTAGCTCCCATACAAATTTACAATTTTTATTAAATTTTCGATACGCTATATCTCGGAAACTCTAACAGATATAGAAATGAAATGTTCTACAAAAAGTAATTGGACAGCAAAACCTACGCTTTGAAGTAAAAATTTTTTGGGGGGGGGGGGGGGGGGGGGTGAATATGGGGTAGCTCCCATACAAATTCACAATTTTTGTAAAATGTTCGATACACTATATTTCGGAAACTGTAACAGATATCGAAATGAAATGTTCTACAAAAAGTATTTGGACAACAAAACCTACGCTTTGAAGAAAAAAATTTTTGGGTGGGGGGTGAATATGGGGTAGCTCCCATACTAATTCACAATTTTTATTAAAATTTTCGATACGCTATATCTCGAAAACTGTAACAGATAAGGAAATCAAATATTCTACAAAAAGTAATTGGACAACAAAGCCTACGCTTTGAAGAAAAAAATTTTTGGTTGGGGGTTGAATATGGGGTAGCTGCCATACAAATTCACAATTTTTGTAAAATTTTCGATACGCTATATCTCGGAAACTGTAATAGATTAGGAAATCAAATATTCTACAAAAAGTAATTGGACAACAAAGCCTACGCTTTGAAGAAAAAAATTTTTGGGTGGGGGGTGAATATGGGGTAGCTCCCATACAAATTCACAATTTTTGTAAAATTTTCGATGCGCTACATCTGGGAAACTATACCAGCTATCGACTTTGAATATTATACACAAAGTAATAATCAATTAATTCATACATTTTGAAAAAAAAAAGTTGAAGAGGAGCAGGGGGATTAAAACATCCCATAAAAATTAACAACTTTTATTAACCTTTTAATATGAGTAATGTCGATAACTTTTAAAACTCTCGACCTCAAACCTTCTTCATCTATTTCTATTATTCATACGAACGTTAAATTTTTTTTAAGTTTTTTATTATATTATTTACAGCACAAAATAACTCGGCTTGGTATATTAAAAGACCAATGTGAAGGGTATATAAGATTCGACACAGCCGAATATAGCGCTCTTACTTGTTTGTTTTGCCATACACTTTATATTAGTTTAACAACTTTTATAATTAGCCGACAACACCAAATTCCTTAGACGTAATGTAATAAATACTAAAAACAAAAAATTCATATTGTTTTTTGCAGGGTAGGAAAAAATTCCGCTCGCGAGCGTAATTTTTATTATAATTCTCGTTTTTGGAATTGTTATCGCGAGATTTAAATAAAAGCTGTGAGTGGAATTTTTTTTCAAGATCTTTGTTTTTTTCTCCTCTCGCGAGTCTAGATTTATTTATAAATCTCGTTTTAAAAATTGTTCTTGCGAGTTTTAAATTAAAGTTGTAAAGGGATTTCTATTTTAAGATCGTGCAGTTAAAAATTCAAATCGCGATACGAACGTAATTTTTGTAAAAATTGTTTTCGTGAATACATACATATGTGTGTGTATGCGTTGTTATTGGTTTTGTTATTTTAGACTGTGCAAAAGAATTGTAAGCAGGTATCGTATGTAGGCATGTGTTATAGTTTATTAAGGTGTTTTGTTTTGGAGTTTTGTTGTTGTTGATATGTAATTGTAACAGGTATAAAAAACATATAGTAAAAACACTTATATATTTGACGAATTCGCAAGGTCTTGTGAAATCGTATGTTGTGAAATAATCGAACCAAAATATATGACTGTTGTGAACAACCTCTCATATATAAGTGTGGTATTTAAAGTCTTAATCAGCTGATATGACTAAACGAAAACACAATTGTTTTGCCTAAGATTCCAGTATTATACATTTTTACGGATGGCGAGTGCTAGCAGCTTTCAAAAATTAAATAGAAAACTCGCCGTTTCGTTTTAGGCGCTTGTTGCATGACTTTGTATATAATATGACATCACAATAAACATATTAAACAAAGTTATATTGTTTCACAACAAGTTTCGTATGAAAAGCAACAACAAAATTTTTATGCTATTGTGAAATTATATGACAATAATGCAATATGCTATCGTATCGTACCTTGTGAATTCGCCAATTATTTGTTAATGAAAGTGCTATACGTTCGCTTATTAATGTATCTACATACATAATAAAATTTGTAATTTCTATAACATAAATGCTAAATATTTTAATCCAGGTTAATTTTAAAGGCACTTGTTTAATTTTTTTTTTATTTATTAACAATTGTTTAAACATATTGGCAAACAATATTATATTAGGCTAATTGTGTTTATTTTTTTCATTTATTTATATTTTATATATTTAGCGCATTAAGTAAATGATTCGTCGTTTACACAAGCTCTGTTTGTAGCAAAATCCTTTGAGGCTTGCAATATAAATTGTCAGAAAAGAATTTTTAGAAGTTATAGTTTTAAAGCATAATTCAATTGCTTTTACTTTTTTAAGATACTTTATTAAAGGACTAAAATCTATGTAACTATTTTTTAATGACATATATGCAATATAATTTTTAATTAAGTACAATTTTGAACAAAACTTGTTAAGTTAGACTACTGCTATTATTGATTTTTGGTATATGGCTTTTTGTATTCAAAATATAAAAATAATACTTCCATACTAAAAGTTCCTACTTATAGGACTACGGCTATGCCAACCATAATAAGGCTAAATATATATTTATGCAGAAAAAAAAATAGAAATCAAGAATTTAAATTAAAACTGGTTTTCAAAAAATAAAATTTAAGCCCATTTACATGCCTATTTGTTCTGCTTAAAAATCACAAAAATTATTAGTATTTGATACAAACCTTTTAAAATGTTACATGAAATAAAAAAGAAACTATAATTATTAAAAACAACGCTTTTTTCAGGCCATATACTTTCAAATATAACCTAAAAATTTTATTATTTATATTATTATGTTTAAACCCCAGATATTAAAACGTGAAACAAAATATTACCTTTTGACTTTGGTTTACCAGCAAATAAAAAATTTTTCAAAAATGTTGAAATATTGTTTTTCTCTTTGAGTTCAAGACCATTTATTTGTAGGTATTTCATTTTAGCAGTCTTTGATGTAAACAACCCTTGCAAAGTGTGCAGATCTTGCAAGTCTAGCAAGATATATTTAGTTTGCAAGAATTACAAAAACAAAATGAAAGCAAATGCAATTTGCTCTAGTTAACCCTCTGCGACTGATGTAGTAGTCTACCAGCACTGTTGCCAACTTTTTTCGCAAAAATATAGCTAAATTACAGTAAAAAAACGCTAAAAAATAGCTAAAATTAAAAATTGTTAAAAATTTTAGCTATAAATAGGCAAAAGGTCGTTTTTTAAACTTTCTGGTAACACTATTGCAAAAACGGTGAATCTTATTATTTTGCAATAGTTTAAACAATGGAAACAGTTTCAATCTCTTCTTTATATTAAAAGAAAAAACCAAAGTAGTGTGGCATCTGAAAGAATTTGATTTATTCGAAAATAATAATTTTTACGAAATTCAGGTCATGAAAGAAATAAAAAACTTAAAAAAAATAATGTATGTATGTATATAATTTATCCCCCATATTCAAAATTATTATTGAAGGTTTATTGAGGGCTAATTTGACATATTTCTATGGAATAATTGTCAAATAAGCCATAAATAAATATATCACAATTATTATGAATACAGGCGTCAGTGTTTTACACATTTGAAAAAAAGTAAATTAAAAGACTCTCTAGTCTTTGGAATGAAAAATTTAGTAAAATTTGTTAACTACATATCTGTTAATATAATTCATATTAAAAAGGAAAAACAATGTTAGATATTATGGTTTGTTTGATTAAAAATCTGAAGCCAATCTTCTACATCTGAAATTTCATAGGTCAAACTGGTACCCACTTTAAGTAGTATTGATATCAGTTATTATTTTTAACTTGTAAAATACACTTACCCCACTTAAATTAAAACTGATATGCATAAACATGCAAACCTAGATACATAATTGGTTTTAAGAATACGTACATATGTAAGTGTATGTTTAAAAATACCGTTATTCGAGTTTTATCTAGCAACATTTATTTAAAAGATGTACTTGTAATACCGCTGATTTGCTATGAACACTTTTAGTATTTCTAGTGCCAAACTCAGTATATCAAAAAAGCAAGACACAAAAACACCTTGTCTGTGAATTAACCTTTCTTTGGATAAAGCTATAACAATGTTGACAAGTAATAAAGTTTAAGTAATATTGAAACTGGACTTTAAAAAATCGCTAGATTTTCCGCTAATAGCTAAATCAGATATTTTATAGCAACGTGTAAAGAAAAATCGCTAGATTTGACGAGAAAATAGCTAAATTGGCAACAGTGTCTACCAGACACCAACAAACACAAAAGAGTATTTCGTACCGTTATTTTCCAAACATCTACTCTCGCGTTCTCTGTACCTTCTTATTGTGCGCATGTTTTTGTGTTCAGATCGATTTATGTAAGCACACGGACCAGTGGTAGCGACAAAGTGTCTGCAAGTCAACCACATCAGTATTAAGGTAGGTGTCTGAGAGACAATCACATCAGTATTTTTGTTATATTTTCATAGTGTCTCCTAAACAACACGTCAGTAAAATTGTTATATATTCTTAGTGTCTGCCAAACAACACGTCAGCAAAATTTTTGGTATTAAAATAATGTAAGTTGATGCCCGCACATACTGCATTTACAATACTTATAAATATTATGGTAAAAATTCTGACGGCAGTTCAAACTCAGTCTGTATTGAGACTTGTGAAAGTTATTGAAAACTCAAACGGAAGCATTTCGGTTGACATTTGGTTTAGCTCTATAGCACTTGCAGAAGCTCTGCTGAAAAAGGGATAAACTAACTTACTCTAAAAAAATAAACCTGAGATGCCATCTTCTTTCTTTTATTCTCAATCTGGCCAGAGAATTTCGGGTATACAATCAAAGGTTGCCACGAGAACTGAGAATGATGGTAACCAGGGTTCAAGGGGTAAAGATTTACCCCCTCCGCCACCAACTAATTAATCTACCTCACCAAGTAGAAGACAACAATTTGTCCCCCAAAGATAAAAAGGGCAACAAGGAATTGCTGTTGTGGTTGCTCGAAGCCAATCTGTCCCCAGTGTCAAGAAAAGTGGTAGTTTAAACATACATCTGATCTCAAGTCTTAGGACTGATTAACTTAAGTGCAAATTAAGCAAAATCTTAAATTTTTGCATCATAAATTATAACAAGAAATATTTTTTTGGTAAGTTATAGGCTTTGATGTGCCAATTGAAATGTTTATATATTTTTTTTAACCACTGAATTTAATTTTTTTTGTTACGAGCTGCTAAATTTAAGCCTAAATAATAAAAAACGAAAAACCTTTGTTTAAAATTTTATTTTTGAATTTTTTTTTGCTGTTCTAATACAGGTCCAAGTTTTTTAGAAAAAAATTTATGCCATGCCGAAAAACAACATAAAACACAAATTTTTGCTTTGAGTTAGAAAACTAACTTTAAAAATAATAATTAACACTCATCAGGAATAAATAAAAATGGTTTTATGATAATTAATTGTATGTTCTTTACAACAGACTTTTAAGGTCACTAAAAAGTATCTCCAATGTAAATAAAAGACTATATTTTCATTTTCAATATTTTCCGACGTTTCGTTGGTTATTTTCCAACTTCATCAGGGTTATTTTTGAATTTTATTAAATCTGGCAACATTATTTTGTTACAAAGAAAGAAGATATTAAATGAATACAATTAGAGTTACATATAAAATTTTGTTTGATGTTAAAAAATTATTTACAACTATTTGCAAAAATATGTCAAAATTATATGTCTATTCATGTTACTTAAATTTGACTTTATTAAAAATTACATGTCTTTTCTCTTAAAAATTATATCACAGTTTTGTCAACTTTAATTCTACACAACCAATAACACAGAAAATAAATACTGCCAAAAATTTAATTGAAAAAGTTGATAAACTAAGTGAAGAACGATTTAAAACACAAAATACTTTAAAAATAAAACAAATATTAACTGACAACAACTTTCCAATGGGTTTAATAAATTCCCTAATAAATAGGGGAAAGAACAATAATCCCCAAATAGAGTACAACAAAGACAAATCATCTGGCAACCACAAATATTACAGCCTACCATTTATCTCGCGACTAACTGAAAACAAAAGAATAAGAGAAATAATAAAAGACAAAGAAGTAACAATTGCATACAAATCAAATAGTTAAAACAATACAAAACTTATTTACAAAAACAAAGACTAGAATTCAACACAGAGAGCAAAGTAATGTGGTATATCAGATTGAGTGTGAAGGCAACAACAACGAACAATGTGGAAAAGATTACATTGGTACAACAAAAAGAACCCTTGGCACCAGAATAGACGAACATAAAGCAGACATACGAAGAGGGAAACAATCAACTGCACTGGCACAACACTGTATTGGCAAGGGACACAAACCTAATTTCAATAAAGTAAAAATTCTAGATAAAGAGAAAAGGGAAAGTTTACGAATACAACAAAATACAAAGAGTGCAATTAATACAAAAGAAGACAAAGATAATACAAACGCCAATTATACAATAGCAATATTTTAGTTTAAAACATCTGTGATCTAAGTTAAGTTTTGTGTTGTGTTGTCCACCTTTACAAAACTGTGATATAATTTTTAAGAGAAAAGACATGTAATTTTTAATAAAGGCAAATGAAAGTAACATGAATAGACATATAATTTTTTTGACATATTTTTGCAAATAGTTGTAAATAATTTTTTAACATCAAACAAAATTTTATATGTAACTCTAATTGTATTCATTTAATATCTTCTTTCTTTGTAACAAAATAATGTTGCCAGATTTAATAAAATTCAAAAATAACCCTGATGAAGTTGAAAAATAACCAACGAAACGTCGGAAAATATTGAAAATGAAAATATAGTCTTTTATTTATATTGAATATACTTTTTAATGACCTTGAAAGCCTGTTGTAAAGAACATACAATTAATTATCATAAGAAAGGAAAAGGTCGATAAATAATATACGTAAAAATGTTTTTTTTTTTATTTCTAAAGCGGAACTTTGGAAAATAAATGCCACGGAAATGGTGTCCGATAGACTACCACGCCAATAGAATTGTTAGAACTATATCACGTCAGTCGCAGAGGGTTAAGCAAATTTGCATAACTAAAAATTAGTGCCTCCCAACGCCCACCTCCCATGCAATCCGAATCAATTTTTGACTAATTTTTTTAATTAATTAAAACTAGTAGCCAAACCCCACAAAAAAAATTTTTATTCGAGTATTTTGAAATTAAAAGATTTCAAGAGCGATGTTGTTGTAGATAATTTAAATAAATTTAAAAAATTGGGCCCGAGTGCATTGATCGGGTGGTCTACAACACATTAGTTGTCTGGGGAAACCAAAATAACTTTGCAGTTTTATAGCCGACTTAAGTTTTTATAGCCTTATTGAAAAAATATTTTGCTGCATATAGCAAATTATTTATCATCTTAATATAAACTTAATTTAAAATATAAAACTGTTTATATCGATTTTTTAATTTCAGGGATTTTTTGGCACGGGAAGGCAAAGTCCCATTTAGGTAAATTTTTTACAATCATATTTTTATAACAAATAGATTTTTATAAAACCACTTTAATATTCATATATAAGTATTAACAAAATGAGTCTAAAATAATAAAATATTTTATTTATTCGTCAACTAACATTTCTTTAACTACATCATTTAGTCCTAAAAAATGTTTGTGAGGTTGACGTCTTATACTACTTATGTACGGATCAGATGATGCAAGCAAACAAAGCAAAACATCAGTATTTGTTGAAGTTCTATTGCACTTTCTAGAAAACATTAATCTATACTTCCTGTTATCTTTGTTGCGAGCTTCTCCTGCTTCCTCGGAGACCATACCAATAGAAAGTACTGCTGCATCAATAATCTTCTTTCTATGTATCAGTATTTTATAGACAGTAACAGGCATGTAGTACCAGTTATATTTTCTAACAAATAGTTCACACTATCAATTTTCTGGTCATATGTTATTATCTGAAGAACAATTAGGAAGCGATCTAGGAGTTCTTCATTACCATATTTATTTCAGCAACAAGTACAGGGTTGAGGAAGAAATGCCTTGAGGTATTGCCATCGCTCGAAAAGCCAGGTCCTTGTTTAACAACATCCACTCGCAAGCTCGTTCTTTAAATGCTTGTTTTTTACTTCGATCGCATACCACTTTTTGAAAGGCATCTTATAAGCTATATGAAGTATACACTCCATTAATTTAATTTGAACGTGTTATAATGAAATGCCCAATTTATAAGCCTCATCATCAATTCTATTCATTGAAATTGTGTCAAAATCGTTTATTTCTGCTACTGAAGCAGGATTTGTAACGGACTGAACCGTTTTGCCACCTAGCATCGTGAACACTAAATTGTGTCTTACACTGAATTGTTTGCCGCATATTACAAAATTCGTTTTCTCAAAAACAACAATTTTGGACTTCATGTTTTCAACAACCGCTAAAACTTTTTCTTTAGTCTCTTTAGTGAATTCAACGAAAATTGGACGACAGTACCTGGTTGATGATGGACTTTTATTACGCAAATATTTTTTTTCAGTGCTTGATTTTAAACTTTGTTATGCGTCGGCTACATTCAAGAGTAATAAAAATTTTAATTTTCAAATATCTTCAATAGAACCGAAAGAAAATTAACAATGGTTAAGGGCATAAATAGATTTCCCCCGCTAGCTTCACGATAGGTATGATAGGTTCTCAACCAGTTTATTCACAACGCATAAACATATAATACAGTCTATATGCCTCAAAAATACCCTAGACTGTAAAAAAAATGAAAACTAGAATTTAACCAAAAAAAAAACTGATTTTCTAACAAACTACATGATGGCTAGATGTTACGCCATTTAGGGTAATAAGTTCCCACCCGAAAATGACTGATCGCCAAACTCCATGACAGAAATTCTACCCTTATTTACTTTTGGTCTGTCCCTTAAAAATGACAGGATTTATACTTACAACATTTCACTTATTTTGTTGACTATCCTTCCCATATTATTAAATGTTTACAGATACATATTTTTTTTTTATTACATTAAAATTTCAAGAGATTTATTAATACAAAATAAATATAATCAAAACAAAAGAAAGGAATAGTGAATGGAAATAATAATAAACAGCTATTTTGATCATTTATCAATAACTTCATTTATGAATGAAAAGAGAATAAAAAAAAATTACAATGTACTAGAAGAACAATTTGGAATCGGACTGACGTATATTGTATAGGTAATTTATAACAAAAGAAAATATAGTAAAAAGTAAAATTATTGAGTGTTAAAACAAAAAAAAACTTACAAAACACAATTCCGTGCAAGAGATCCACATGAATGAGTTGTTGGGCCCAGCAGTCAGACAGTGATGTTGTTGCTATTTTTCATATTCGTTTGAAAATTAATTCAAAGACTTAACACTCAAGAAAAAATGTCAGTGATTAGAGAATAATCAAAAAAATATATATACTTATATACATATATGCATATTAAATGGCGTAGCAAAAAAAAATAATTAGTAACAAAATTTAATTAAATTAATAAAAAGGCTAATATTCAGAAATGATTTTAAACGTAAAATAATTTGGTTAGGTAATTAAATTCATACTTAAAAAAAAATTTCTTATTATTAATTGATTTCTTACTACGGTTTACATAATTGGAAAAAAAATCTATTAAATTAAGTGAATTTCAGTTTAAATTTTTTTTTTCTTCTTTTTTTTTTTATGATTCAATTTTAATAAATATAATAAGCAAAATTTTAGATACTTTAATTTTAATTATTGTTTTATATCATTGATAACTGAGTTTCTTTTCTTTATTTATAGGTTAGTTTTTTTTTTTCTTTTTTGATTGAAAAAATCTCACAATATATTATATAATATAATATAGACCCCTTTTTAAAAATAAATTATAAGTTTTAGTTGTCGAAAAGGTGACAATCCGCATATTGAAGAACTTAACTGCTATAAGTCATCGTTATATAAGACCACGTGGCGTAGATGAACACGTGCCGATAGATGGTTTATGTTGATTTATTTTCCCAAAGAATTATTTTCCCCAAGGATATTTTCCACTTGATGAATCAAGTAATATTTTCTTTTGATGACAATATAATTAGAAATTGCAAGCATTTAATAACCTTTTTTGTTCTTTGATTTTAATTGATTGTCACTGACGAATCACTTTATTAGGTAAGGTCAATTAATGTTAAGCTTGTGTCTATTTTAAGAAGTTTTTTTTTTTAAACTTTATCGTACCACTTCTTCTCTAGTAATGATCTTGCGTTCGAAACAATTTTATCATTTTTCTATTCCCGTTGTAAGACTCGTTTTTAGGGAGAATTAATGTCAACAAAATACTCAAATTGGTTAAAGAAAGACAAATAATATAAAGCTTTTTTAAAGGCAAAGATTAAAATGCAGTAACAGAAGTATTGCAATAACAAAAGCACTGCAATATTTTGCGCCTAGGCCAACAATAAAATTTATATCGCATGTAATAAATAAAGCAATAAATAAGGAAGTATACCTTATACCGATTACTATTTACCTATATAAAATAAGTGTATTTTAAGTACGTGAAAATAGTCAAATAGACACTTATGTTGCAGAGGAAAGTTAAAAATCGTAACAAAACTGTTTCGATCGGAGATTTAAATCGAAAGACGAACAGGAGACCGATTTTTTTTTTTATATTACCTATTTCTACAGTAACGTGTGGCACGACCCACGAAAGCCGGGCAATTATCATACCTTTAAATCTGAAGCATGATATTTGCCTACATACTTCCCCTCTAGATCTTCGATTTCATACAAATTGTTTCCAATTCTGGATTTTATTCGGCACTTGATGAATTTTGGCAGAAACTTTCTATTTATATGCCCACACTTATTGCTCAGAATATGGTTTTTTCTAAACACTATTTGTCCGCTAGAATAACTAAGAGGTCTACTTCGAAGGTTATAAATTCGTGATGAGTTTTTGTGTGCTATATCTAGATTATTTCTAATTTCATTACGACTTTTACTTAGTTTGTCAACATTACTTTCAATAAAAATATCTTCTCCCGAATGACATTCTAATTTGTCTAAGATCTTATATGTTGAGGCATGCTGTATCATATTTTGACCAAATGTTGAGAAATATGGGGAGCATTGAATAGAGGTATGATAATCGCTCCTAAGTATGGTGAGTATTTGAGGAATGTACGTATCCCAGTTTGTATGGTCCTTGAGGAAGCATCTAATTTTGGTGACTATTTCCCGATTCACACGCTCAGATGCATTAGAGTGAGGTGCGTAAAATCCAGTTGTAATGTGTGTTATACCATATAAGTGAAAGAAATTTTTAATTTCTTTGGACAGAAACTGTTTGCCGTTATCACTATGGATGAATCGTGGCACACCAAAGGTTGGAAAAATTTCAGTTTGAAAAAAAAGAGTTACATTTGCTGAAGTTGCAGCTCTTAGGGGCTTAAGGAAGATAAATTTTGTAAAATGGTCTAGACAAATGAATATTACGGAATTTTTTTTCTTTGTTAACGGATATGGACCAAGAAAATCACAATAAAATCGTTCAAAAGGCATTTTGGTCAAAAGTTGGCTACCCATTGTGGGTCTAGAAATTCGATTACCGGATTTAATGCACTTACATATATCACAATTTCTAACATATGCATTTATATCATTTATCATTGTGGGTTAAAAGTATTTTTGCCGAATTCTATACAAGGTTTTCGCAAGCCCACCATGACATGAGATATGTGAATTATGAGCGAATTTAATGGCGTCTGAAATAAAAGATTTCGGTAACCAGACCCGCCAGAGGCTATCCTCTTCATTATCAATGCCTTTTCTAAATCGTACGCGTTTAAGTATAAGATTTCCTGAAATACATAGGTCTGGCAAAATATCTTTACTTTCCTCTATCGACCTCCTGAGTTTTTCATACTCTTCATCCTTAAATTGCCCAGATAACAGATCAGTTTCAAAATTTTCGTTTGAAGTGGTTACCTCGTCAACATCTAATCGGGATAAACAATCAGGTACTACGTTAAGAGATCCTTTTCTATGCTCGATTTTAAAATCGTATCTTTGCAGTTTAAGGCTCCAACGAGCTAAACGCCCACTTAGGTCCTTTTGGGACATTAACCACTTAAGTGAGGCGTGGTCTGTAATTATTCTAAAGGGTACTCCATCAATATAAGGCCTAAACTTAGTAACGCATACAATAGCCGCCATACACTCAAGTTCTGTTACGGTATAGTTTTTCTGTGCTCTATTTAGCTTTTGAGAAACATATGCGATTGGGTGCTCTTTGCCCTGTTCGTCATACTGAAACAGAACTCCCCCTACACCTACGTTCGATGCATCACATTGAATAATGAACTCCTTGTCGAATTTTGGCTGTGCTAAGACAGGAGCAGATGACAGAGCAGATTTCAGTTTTTCAAATGAGGCTTTTGCGGCATCCGTTAACGAAAATGTTTTTCCAGTCTTTCTCAGGCAATCTGTTAGTGGGCCAGAAAGGTCTGCAAAATTATTAATAAAGGACCTATACCAATTTGCCATTCCTATAAATCTCCGTAATTGCTTTGGGGTTTTTGGTGTAGGAAATTCTTTTATAGATTTAACTTTATCTGGATCAACTTTCAGGCAGCCGTTGCCTACAATATAGCCCAGGTATTTTATCTCTTTTTGGCAGAATTTGCTCTTTCCAACATTAGTAGTTAACTTTGCCACTTTGAGACATTCAGCTACTTCAGACAAAAGCTTTACATGTGACTCGAAATCCGCACTACATACAAGTAAGTCATCTAAATATATGAAGACGTTTTCCCTGAAGCGCGACGGTATAACTTTGTCCATGAGACGGCTCATGGTCTGAGGCCCATTACAAAGTCCAAAAGGCATATATTTGTAATGGTAAAGTGGTTTACCTGGAATGGCAAAGGCGGTCTTTTCCCTTGATGATTCTGAAAGTCGAATTTGTAAGAAAGCATCTTTCAAATCAATCCCACTTATATAGAAAGTGTCCTTCAGTCGACTGAGTAAGCCGTTGATATGAGGCAGTGGATATGAATCTTTCTTGGTTACTGCGTTTAATTTCCTAGAGTCTATACATAAACGCACTTTCCCTGGTTTCCTTACCAATACTGCAGGAGAACACCAGGGTGAGTTTGACTCTTCTATAACACCCATGCTTAATAACCGATCAATTTCCTTATAGGCCTCTTCTTGTCGAGGAGGAGAGAGGGGGTAATGTTTACTTTTAATAGGGACTGCATCGCCAGTATCAATATGGTGTTGCAATAAATCAGTACATCCTAACCCCAATCTCTCGTAAGATGGAAATTTTAAAACCGTTTGCTCAAGGTCTAATTTCTGTTCAGGTGACAAATTGTGAAATGTTTTATCAGAATCAACATTCTTAGTGATTTCAGATATGGCAGTAAAAGTTGACGGAATTAACTCGGGAGCTATTGCGAATTCCCGCCAAAAGTTTGTTCCAAAATATGCCTGTTGTTTTAATGATGGTACTATATAGAACTCCACATTCCTAGTCACACCTTTATAATGTACAGGCAAGCAACAAAATCCGACAACATTTTGTTTATTTCCACATGCAGTTGAAACAAAAGAACTAATGCTTCTAAAAGCAACTTTATTTTTCTCCAAAAACGACAAACTGTTATGACCTAAGACTGACACATTAGCCCCAGAGTCTAATAAGCCGACTAAAGTTTCGTCAAACACTTTTACTTTTGCAAACGGTCTATCATCGTTATTATCGAAAACTGTTGATTCTAATATTTTTCTATAATATTTTCGCTTTTTATAGCGTGATCGGCATTTGGCGATTTTGTTACTGAATTTTGTTAAGAAGGGAATATAATTCGATTTTGAAGAAGTAGATTTATGAGCTTGTGTTAGAACACTTTCTAATTTATTCGGAGAAAAGTTAAGGTCTATAAGATTCTTACCGCAAGAATTGGCGGTAGGATTTTCGTAACTAGAGACTAATTTAAACTCGGGGTTTGAAAAGTTGGACGAGTGTCCCCGGTTGTCAGATCGCCCAATTTCTGGTTTCCCTGAAAATTGTGATTATTGGGACAGTTGGGAGTGAAAACACCTTTTGTGCCACATTTAAAACAGAAAGGCTTTTCGATCGCTTTAGCACAATAAATATAAGAGTGGCCATACGCTAAGCAATTTCAACATTGAATGTTAGAAAAATCATATTTGGTTGTTTTCCTTGTGAATTTTACCGCTTCTATTTGTGGATCAACTACTTCAGCACTATCAAATTCTGGAGACGATACCTCAACCTCGCTCACGTTACGAGACTGGCCCATGTTCAAGTTTTGAAATTTCGTCTCGCGAAGTACTTTCTCTGCCTTTCGGGCTTTGTCCCTAAACTCGTTTAAATCGCGAGAGTCAATATTAAATAATAAGAAACGCAAATTCGAGTTTAGATTCCTCCTTATTATGTCTATGAGCGTGGAATCCGGCAATGGAGTTTGTAACCTCAGATTCATAGAAACAATTGATGTATGGAAATCATCATAACCTTCTTTATATAATTGCTTACGTAAAGATATTTTTAAAATCACTTCGTGATCTGACTCAATACAGCCGAATTCTTTTAATAGTGCGTGCCGAAGCAAAGGATATGTCACAGCTCGATTCTGTTTGGTAAAAAGCCAATACCATTGTTCGGCTTTTCCATCCAAGAGGACATGAAAATTTGACAGCAAATGCTCGTCCGAGCATCTAGCTCTCGATGAGAGCGTTTCCACTTTAAAAAGGAAGTCGGACACAGATCCAGTACCATCAAATGAAACCTTCCACTTGTCCAGTTTTACATAATTATCATTGCCCTGAAATGTGGCATGGTTACTATTCCCCGCCTGATTGGTATCTACGCTCGGTCTACTTAGGTTTGAAAAAAATTGAGTGAACTCCGCTGGTCTACTTGAAGCAGCTATATTTGCAATGCCAATCTGAGAGACACTATCTCTAATGGTGTTCAGTTCCCTACGAAATTCCTCCCTGGTATTTCTCATGGTTTGTTCCATTAGAGCTATAAGAGCATCTAAAGAACTTCCCGCGGTAAAGTTTGGGACTGCACTGGCATTATCGACTGTGCCTGCAGAAAATTCTCTTGGCAGATTTCTAATTAAATTCGTATCAGAGACTGAATCTCTGTCATTGGACTGTAAAAAAGGTTGAGTTTGTAATGGCATATTTTGAATGTCCGGGAAAATTGCTTGTGATGCTAAATTATTCTCACTTAGGGTTCGCTGTACTTGTGGAGCTGTGCTAACAACAGGAGAGCGCATTACTTTAGGTTTCGCACCAGTTACATTGGTGTCTTTTATTTCCACAGAAATATTATTATTGCGAGAAGCTGAAGCGTTTCGAGCTCCTCGCAAGGAGTTATTTATCTGACCACCGGATGAGCTACGAGTATTCATAATGAATCAATTAATTTTATTTCAAGACGAACTCAAAAAAAAAAGTATTATAATAATAAAATCGTAAATTACCTGTATAATTGTAAATTATATATATGGGATAAAGAAAATTATTTTGGGAAAAAAATATCTCTTTTTTTTTTCTTTTTTTTTTTTTTTTTTTTTGATATTAATTAATTGGTATATAAATATAACTTGTTTTAAGGAATTTGAAAATATACTTTATATGGGAAGGATGAGCCGCACAAGTCAAGTGAAAGTTAAAAAAAAATCATGTCATTTTTATTGATGAAAAGTGCAACGTTTCAGTTTTCTGTACTAAACATGTCGGATCAACTTTTCATCAACGCAAAAATATTTATGTGAATTATTGTCTCACGGCAGCATTTAGAATTATAACAAGAACATCTAAACGGTCTTGAATGACAACTGTCACAAAGTTTCAAATGCAACTAAGACTAATATTTGAATTTGCAATTAGATTAGGACTATTTGAAACAGAGATTTACGTTGGTAAAATTTTATAATACATAGCTTTAATATGTCGCAAATAGACTTAAAGACTCAGTTGTTACTATAAGCTATGACTTACATACGCTAGCTAAGTATAAGGTGAAAAATACTAAGATGTACTAATATTTAACCAACTTAAAGAGTTTGTAAAAAAAAGGAGTTATTCTCAAAAGGTACGATACGTGTTGTTTCCGTTGGGCGCCGTATATGTTATGCGTCGGCTACATTCAAGAGTAATAAAAATTTTAATTTTCAAATATCTTTAATAGAACCGAAAGAAAATTAACAATGGATAAGGGCATAAATAGATTTCCCCCGCTAGCTTCACGATAGGTATGATAGGTTCTCAACCAGTTTATTCACAACGCATAAACATATAATACAGTCTATATGCCTCAAAAATACCCTAGACTGTAAAAAAAATGAAAACTAGAATTTAACCAAAAAAAAACTGATTTTCTAACAAACTACATGATGGCTAGATGTTACGCCATTTAGGGTAATAAGTTCCCACCCGAAAATGACTGATCGCCAAACTCCATGACAGAAATTCTACCCTTATTTACTTTTGGTCTGTCCCTTAAAAATGACAGGATTTATACTTACAACATTTCACTTATTTTGTTGACTATCCTTCCCATATTATTAAATGTTTACAGATACATATTTTTTTTTTATTACATTAAAATTTCAAGAGATTTATTAATACAAAATAAATATAATCAAAACAAAAGAAAGGAATAGTGAATGGAAATAATAATAAACAGCTATTTTGATCATTTATCAATAACTTCATTTATGAATGAAAAGAGAATAAAAAAAAATTACAATGTACTAGAAGAACAATTTGGAATCGGACTGACGTATATTGTATAGGTAATTTATAACAAAAGAAAATATAGTAAAAAGTAAAATTATTGAGTGTTAAAACAAAAAAAAAACTTACAAAACACAATTCCGTGCAAGAGATCCACATGAATGAGTTGTTGGGCCCAGCAGTCAGACAGTGATGTTGTTGCTATTTTTCATATTCGTTTGCAAATTAATTCAAAGACTTAACACTCAAGAAAAAATGTCAGTGATTAGAGAATAATCAAAAAAATATATATACTTATATACATATATGCATATTAAATGGCGTAGCAAAAAAAAATAATTAGTAACAAAATTTAATTAAATTAATAAAAAGGCTAATATTCAGAAATGATTTTAAACGTAAAATAATTTGGTTAGGTAATTAAATTCATACTTAAAAAAAAAATTTCTTATTATTAATTAATTTCTTACTACGGTTTACATAATTGGAAAAAAAATCTATTAAATTAAGTGAATTTCAGTTTAAATTTTTTTTTTTCTTCTTTTTTTTTTTATGATTCAATTTTAATAAATATAATAAGCAAAATTTTAGATACTTTAATTTTAATTATTGTTTTATATCATTGATAACTGAGTTTCTTTTCTTTATTTATAGGTTAGTTTTTTTTTTTCTTTTTTGATTGAAAAAATCTCACAATATATTATATAATATAATATAGACCCCTTTTTAAGAATAAATTATACGTTTTAGTTGTCGAAAAGGTGACAATCCGCATATTGAAGAACTTAACTGCTATAAGTCATCGTTATATAAGACCACGTGGCGTAGATGAACACGTGCCGATAGATGGTTTATGTTGATTTATTTTCCCAAAGAATTATTTTCCCCAAGGATATTTTCCACTTGATGAATCAAGTAATATTTTCTTTTGATGACAATATAATTAGAAATTGCAAGCATTTAATAACCTTTTTTGTTCTTTGATTTTAATTGATTGTCACTGACGAATCACTTTATTAGGTAAGGTCAATTAATGTTAAGCTTGTGTCTATTTTAAGAAGTTTTTTTTTTTAAACTTTATCGTACCACTTCTTCTCTAGTAATGATCTTGCGTTCGAAACATTTTTATCATTTTTCTATTCCCGTTGTAAGACTCGTTTTTAGGGAGAATTAATGTCAACAAAATACTCAAATTGGTTAAAGAAAGACAAATAATATAAAGCTTTTTTAAAGGCAAAGATTAAAATGCAGTAACAGAAGTATTGCAATAACAAAAGCACTGCAATATTTTGCGCCTAGGCCAACAATAAAATTTATATCGCATGTAATAAATAAAGCAATAAATAAGGAAGTATACCTTATACCGATTACTATTTACCTATATAAAATAAGTGTATTTTAAGTACGTGAAAATAGTCAAATAGACACTTATGTTGCAGAGGAAAGTTAAAAATCGTAACAACTTAAAGGTATTATCGATGCTAGGAGCAGACTCCTGCCGCTTGCATCAGTTGACAAACACTGATTCTACTCTGCATGGCCAGAAGATCCATCGCAACCCCACTTCGATGTAAGAGTGTAATTTTAAAAAGACGCTTTATGGTGTGATCCATCAAACTTTGAAAGCTTACAGATGCTTAATTTTCTGATAATCGGACTTCATTGGGATAACATTTTTTTTCTCTTTTAGTACCTATAAGGTGGTAATATATCATATCCCCCTTTTTCCAAAACATATTTTATTGTCTCTTACTAATGTTTTGTTAACTCTGCATCCAACATTAACGCTAGCGCGATTGACGAAGGAACATATGGTTGTGATTAATTTTTTTCTCTCGTTACTGCATTATCCATTAGTAACTGTTTGTTGGGTTGTTGGGATGCTAAATCATTAGCTTTGTGCCTTTTACAACGTCCTTTTCAATAATCGAATTCCTTAAAAGGCCTTCTTCTCTCTTTGAATAACTGGGTTGATAATCAGCAAGTGATACTTCAAATATATCTAAAAAAATGTTTCAGCATTCAAAATTTACAATAGTGATTTTTGTTTCAGAACCTACTTTTTAGCCAAGCACAATTCCTCTTAAAAATACGAATTTTTTTTGTACGATTTCTCCCAGCGTTTATAAAAATGACTGAGAAATTGCTTCTGAATTTTTTTTTCGCTATTTCGATTTTATTAATCGTAAGCACTGGGTTCTTTGCTTTAATAAAATCAGTTAATACATCAACATTATTACCGCAATCAATAAGTTCCTTACACAATTCGCTATATGATACAGAAACTGAACTCATTTTAATATTTTATTATGTTAGACAATTTTAAAATATTTTCATCTGTTTTCGTTTTACAATACTAAGGTGACTTCACTATACTTTTTCTAAGACAAAATATAACTTTTTTTTAAATTATTGATTTTTCTTAGTGAAACACTTCTCTATAAAACAGCATCATTAGATTTTTGAAAAGTATGTGTCGAAAATTGGCTTTTTTGCCACCAAAATACCACTGTGCGCCGTTAGCATTGAATTATTGGCTGCGGTTAATCTTACGACGGCTTTGATCTGTCTGAGGGAGTTAATGCATACATCTGTTCAAAATTAATATCATCCATGGCACTTTAAACCAAAAATTAATGATAATATTATTTCCCCTTGATTAATGTATTTAATTTTTTTAAGAAAAATGTTGTTACGGTAATATGTATAAGTTTTTACCTAAAAAAACAAATCTTCTTGTTTTTTAAACACCAACATAACCAGCTGTTGTCATAAGTTTGCTACACACTTAAAGGGGTTTCAGACGATATGTATTTTACACATGACTTGTCACTTTTGCAATCCACATGTATTTGCGTATGTCTGTCAAAATTGTTATTTTACTGGCGGTTTATAATTTTTGCTTTCACACGTACATATGTAATTAAATCTGACATAACCACCAAACCAAAATAAACAACTAATTTTCCTTGCTATTATTCTAAAAACAGCTGATGACACATGCTTTGTCAGATGAAAATAGAGCACGCTCTTATTACAAATTTGTTATATGACATTTACATATGTATTTAACACATGCAATGTTTAAATGCGTTCAGACGGCAGATATCAATTTCTCACTGCAAAATTTGACAAGTAATGTGTAAAATACATATCGTCTAAAACCCCTTTTAGAAAAAGATACTCACACTTAATGGCAAGCAACTAATGCATGTCTGCATTAATTGCAAATTTGCTACCAAGAGTGATTTCCACTTTTATTTTTTTTATACCCTTCACATAAGTGATAAGGGTATATATAAGTTTGTCATTCCGTTTGTCATTTCTTTATTATCCATTTAGGACCCCACAAAGCACATATATATATTCTGGATCCTTATAGATAGGGAAGCCGATTTAGATTTGTCCGTCTGTCCGTGTTATGGTTGAAATCAACTTTCTGAAGCCCCCCGTATCGCATAGATCCGTAAGTGGTATTAAACTGTCAGAGTTATGCCCTAAACACAACTGGGACGAATGTCGAATTTTTCGTTGCGAATATTCGTCTTAAAAAATAAAACACATTTGTGTATATGAAAATGCACACAAACAGTGCGTCGACTAAAATTCTTCATGCGTAACAAACTCTGCGATAGGTTTATTTCTATTTCTTACGTAGACGAACGACGAATAATTTGGCACAGAGTGACCATTTTTCTTTTATTTTGTTATTAAAAACATAATGTTATTTTAAACTTTAAGAATCATTTTTACTTTTCATTTGATGCATTTATTACAATTAGTGTATTTTTAGTTATATATTTTTTAAATAGTTTTTTTTGATTATTATTTTTTTAAGAAATATGGTCACTCTATCACAGCTGTTTTATTCGTTCTAAATGTGTTTCACTTAACGAATCTACGCAACGAATTTTAACAGACGAATTCGTCGTGTAGTGCGAAATTCGTCGTTCGTCCCAGTTGTGTTTAAAGCAATAGTCGCGAGAAAATCGGTATTGAAATTCAGCAAAATCGCCTGATAAATGATCGAGATATAAGCAAAAAACCAAGACTACCTCCTTTTTTTCAGTCCACAACAACAACAATGAACATACATATGTAATTTATAAAAAAAACAACAGAAAAAAACATAATCAGTCATGCTGTTATTATTAAACCACACCCAAAATTTATTCACCACTTTTATATTTGTATTATGTTGTAAAGTCACCACCACCTGCAGCGATGCCAGAATGATGATCTTATCATATTTTTTTGATGATTTTTTGTCAAGAGAGGATTTTTTATATTTAGAAATTATGATCTTATATTGTGCTATTTGAATTAACGTGGAAAAACATAATTTGTTTACAAATTTTTTAATAGTAAATTAAATTGACATTTATTGCTTTTATATAATTTACATATCGTTTGGTCAATATAACTAGGATGTATGAAATATTTTTTTAAACTTAGTGTTAATTAAATGTCCGGGTTGTTATGCAAATGCGCGACTTTTAGTGTTGATCGAGGGGCTGTAGAGTACATCTGGCCTCTGCAAGCAACAGGGTGTCATAGTTGCATGTCACAAAATGTACAAAGTTCAACTGCAAAGTAGTTTGAACATCAGAACGTTTGAGCGTTATATACCCTTGTGACCTTAGTGGTAAAAGTATAATGTACTTGTTCCAATATTTTAAACATGAGTTATCGATTTTTGTTAACACTAATCAAAAGAAAGTATCCTGAAAAGTCGACACAACGATGTTTGTCGGCCATCCAGCTGGTTGAATGCAGATGCAATCTTTTAATTCAACTAATAAAAACAATTAAAACATGTAGAAAAATTCAAGAGTTTTGTATGTTATTTACATATCATGTGGAAACACTAACAACCCTTTCGTTTTAGAAAATCTTATAAAACCAGCATATGGAACTCGTATTTTAATAATAACCCTGATTTGGAACATAAAGGTTTTTTCACAAAACGAAGAAATCTATCTATGAATTTGTGCTAAAAAATTCATCTTACAACTAATTGCAAAAAAATCATTTCGTTTTATATCAACTAATATAAGCAAATATTGAAACGATTTGGTTTTAAAAATTGTTCTCTAAGAGAACTCTCATGACTTGGCCCTTTTTAATCTATACATTGGGAGGCTCCTTTTTTGATAGGTTTATTGAAAAGAATATTCAAAATTTAGATGACGAGTAAACAAATCTGGCAGTTCTAGATAATCTCAGTTATAAAGAGTTTTTGTAAAACTTTCAGAACTTATTTACGCTGTACATCAAAGAGAATTTTGTTTTTATCCCTATAAACTTAATTGTTATTATATTTTTGGTTTATTAAATAAAATTTTTGAATAAAAAAAATTTGATGATTTTTTCCTTAATAAGCAAATATAAAAACACGGTGATATTATTGAACCACGCCAGTGCTGCCAGAATTTTTCTAGGCAAAATCAAAAAAAACTAAGGATTTTTTAACAAACAGTTTTGCAAAATCTGCACTTCATTGTAAAAATTTGCAAAAAAATCCTCACGTGGATTGAAACCACTTTATTATCTGTTTATTTTGTTTTAACGTAATTTATATTACATGTTTTGTACACGTAAGCTAACACAATAAGAAATAAACCTCGCTTATCTATTATATAAAGAAGGGGTGTGTGTGTATGTATGTATGTATGTATGTATGTTTGTATTTTATAGCTGGCCACACCAGTAGACCGATTTTTTTGAAATTTTTACAGGGAGTTATCTCAAGTCTGGAAGGAACAATAGGCCACTTTTTTTTTAAAAACTATTGCTGCCACGCCCACAACACGCCCATTTGTGTGGGAAGGTTAGGTTATGAATGGCCTAACAAAATTACCCAAGGCCATATTAATCAAACGCGTAGAGCTAAATACATGAAATTTATAACACGTGTTAAGCTCTACATGTTTGTTTAAATGCACATGAATTTTTAAACATTGGGCCCGTAAAGGGATAAAAAGGGGACAAAAAGGGAAAAATCTGTAACCTCCTATCTTTTGATGTATATAAGATAGAAACAAAATTTAAAAAGTTTAGCGTTTTCCTTAAGAAATAAACAGACAGGTATCTGGAGTTTTTTTTTAAATTTTGGTCCGAAAGGGCGAAAAAAGGGGTTAAAATTATATTTTGGTACTTTTTGGTACTTTTTTGTTACTTTTAAACCAATAAAGATAGAAAAATTTTTCAAATTGCGTTCGATAGGTTTTACAAAAATATAATTACGTTTTTCGTACTTTTTTCAAATTTTGGGCCCAAAGGGTAAAAAAGGGTTAAAAATATATTTTGATTTTTTTATTCGTTTTTTGTAACTTCTAAACCAATAACGATAGGAACATTATTCAAATTAAGTGTAACAGGTCTAAAAAATATGAGTACGTTTTTAGATACTTTTTTAATTATTTAATCTTAAGGGCAAGAAAGGGTTAAAATTAGGTTTTAGTACTTTTTGTAACTTTAAAATCAATTAAGATAGAAACATAATTTAAATTCCTCTTCCAGACCGATTTTTGGAAATTAGTTTACACATAAGCGGCTTTTAAAGTTAAAATTTTGAAGGTAAAAAAGTGGGCGGTGCCACGCCCGTAAAAGTTAAACTTATTATGCTGGTACTTTTATTGCACTGATTTTTTAAAATTGGCACACATATAGAAGGCCTCTAATTCCGAAATTTTAAAGGACAAAAATGAAGGATTGCAGCGCCCACAAAAATGTAAGTTTTCATACTGGTTCTTCTATTGTTGCAATTTTTATGAAGCTCAAAAATAGACCGATAATATTTATTTTCGGTACAAAAATGGGTGGCATAAAGATAGACAAACGTGAAAAATAATGTGAAGATAAGGCCATATTTGAGCCAGTTATAGCCCAAAACGCTTAATCCGGGAGGACATTTGTATAGGAGCTCTGTCGAAAAATTAACTGATCATCACCACAAACAACATGCTTTTTTCTTATGCCAAAAAACTTATCTGTTCCAAATTTCATCGAAATATCTGCAAAAATGCGGTCTCTACTTTGTTTACAAGAATACATTAATAAGGCTGAATTCCAAAACGCAGTTTGCTTTGCATTAAAAATTTTCTTCTTCTTCACTTATTCACTCTTCACAATTTGGACAACGTTTTTTGCTTCCAGGACATTAATATAACTGTAAGCACTCATTTGGAAGTAGAAGATATTACCAGAAACATCATCTTTGATTTCAGGAAAAACTTGAAATTTCGTGATGCAAAGCAAACTGCGTTTTGGAATTCCACCTAACTCCCAGCCGGACGGATGGACTGACAGGTTTTAATTGACTCAGGAAGTGATTCTGTGTCGATCGGTATAATTGGAGGTGGGTCTCAGACCTTTTTCTTTGGTGAGGTGCAAAAATTTGCACAAAAGCATAATAAAATTTGGATATAACAATATAAGAGAAGTTTGAACTTCTTTTGAAAAATATTTGAAATGTGATCCCTGTATCTATATTATATAAAGAAAGGTTGTATGTATGTATGTATGTATGTATGTATGTATGTATGTATGTATGTATGTATGTATGTATGTATGTATGTATGTACGTATGTATGTATGTATGTGTATGTATGTATGTATGTATGTATGTATGTATGTATGTATGTATGTATGTATGGATGTATGTATGTATGTATGTATGTATGTATGTATGTATGCATGCATGTATGTATGTATGTACATATGTATGTATGTTTGTAATTTATAGCTGTCCACACCAGTAGATCGATTTTTTTGAAATTTTTACAGCGAGTTACTTAAAGTCTGGAAGAAACAATTGGCAATTTTTTTTGGAAATCTTTGCTGCCGCGCCCACACTACGCCCATTTGTGTGGGGAGGTCTGGTTATGAATTGTCTAACCAAATTACCAAAAGCCCTACTGATCAAACGCGTACAGCTAAATATATGTTTGTTTAAATACATACGAATTTTTAGAAATTGGGCCCGTAAAGGGATAAAACGGGGACAAAAAGGAAAAACCTGTAGCCTACTATCTTTTGACGTATATAAGATAGAAACAAAATTTGAAAAGTTTTGCGTTTTCCTTAAGAAACAAACAGACAGGTATCTGGAGTTTTTTTTCATTTTGGTCCTAAATGGGGGGAAAATGGGCTAAAATTATCTTTTGGTACTTTTTGGTATTTTTTGTTACTTTTAAACCAATAAAGATATAAACATTATTCAAATTGCGTTTGATAGGTCTTAAAAAAATATTATTACGTACTTTTTTAATTTTGGACCCAAAAGGGGAAAACAGGGTTAAAAATATATTTTGATTTTTTAATGCGTTGTTTGTTACTTTTCAACCAACAAAGATAGAAACATAAATCAAATTGGATGTGACAGGCCTAAAAAATATGAGTACGTTTTTGGGTCTTTTTGGAATAATTGGACTCTTAGGGGGAAAAAAGGTTAAAATTATGTTTTAGTACTTTTCGTAACTTTAAAACCAATGAAGGTAGAAACATAGTTTAATGTGCATTCGTCAGGTTACCAAAAAATGTTAATATGTTAATAAGGGGCTAAGATTATGTATAGAAATTTATAAATAATTTTTGCTTATTAAAGCTTTCTGAATATCTCCAAAACTGTAAGCCTGGTAAATTTCCAATTTTTATGTGCTAAGTAAATAGTAGGGCTGACTTATTACTTATTGCAACTTATGTGGGGCAACCAATAAATTAAAAAATATATAAATTCTTTTGTTTACATATTTTAATAATTTTACTATGATTGGGGTAGCGAAGCACACCGGGGCCTAGCTAGTAATATATATATTGAAACTAATTAATGGTTAATTAAATAATAATTTCAATAACAAAACAAAAATTTGTACGTGCACATTAATGTTAAAGCAATATGTGTTAGTTTCAGGTAAAAGGAACCAATGGGCAAAAAAATTAGTTTTGGAGAAAAAGGATTTTGAAGTTATCAAGTTAATTTTGAAACTTCTTAGCGCTTTTCCATTCTTTGTTCATCAATGCGTGTTGTCTATTTCAAGAATCTCCAAAGAAGTAAAAATAGGTCTTTTTTATAGGTCGCCTCTTTAAACTGAAACTTTCAAATAGGTACACATTTTATTAACATCAATATTTATTCATCCGCGTAAATACCCAAAAATAACATTTTATGTAAGCCTAGAGAAATTGAATTGTCAAAACAGTGGAAATTTTTACTTTTTAAATAATCTTTTGTATATAAGATCCAGGATAAAGATTCGTTTTCCAAACGATTTCGGGCTTTAGTTTTATAAGGGTTAACCTGGCTAAACATTCTCTCAACATTTGCCGAATAGTGTGGCAAAATAATTATATTTTGAACGAACTTAGTATGAGTTGTAAGCACATGATCCAAATAAAAGCACAGTGCTTTGATCCCATATAGTGATGGGACAAAAATAGAAGGAGTGGTCCCAGAGTTTTGAAATTTAGTACACTAGTATAAAATACTTAAATTAAGAAAAATTAATTTTTTTGAAAAAATTGGACAAAGGACACGTCTACTGCCCATATATAGAAAGGACGAAATTTTCAATTTTGACTACATAACTGCACAGAATGTTACAATAGTCCGTAGATTATTTAGTACATTATTACAATCTTTCTAAATTAAAATTAAATTCAAAATACGTATAAGTGCGTTTTTTGATATTTTTATATTTTTAATAATATATATATATATATATATATATATATATGTATATTATATTTTACAATAAATCATCCTCAGTATTGGACTCTTCCCAAAAAATATTGCCGCTCAATGAAACATTTGTCTTGTCGTCTTCAACTGGCTCATTAGCATTTTCTCTTATATATATATTTATCAATTTCTGCAAACAATAAATTTTTTTGGCCTTTGGATTCCTTTTTGAAGTCAAAACCCGATCTGAAGATAGTATTAAATAAGTCATTAAATCTTTATGAGTGTATTTTCGTGACGTTTTCCTCGTATGTGGCAGTCTTGCTTTTCTCACGATTTTGTGGTTAGCTTCCAATGCTTTTCCAGACAAGCACCCTGAAATTCATTTTCAGATACCACAATAGACGGAATATTTTTTTTCTCAGTTTGTAACGCATACAGAGACGGAAAACAGTTTGGGTGTATTTCATTTATTGTGTTACGTAGCACACTATATTTTCTTTCTGTCAAATCTAAATTCATATATAGCGCCAAAGCTTTTGTTGCTGGTAAGCATTTTGAATTTGACATTGGGCCTTGCAAATTCTAGTTCATCAAGGGAACATCTTAATACTTACACTGCCACTCTTCGGTGTCTAGTTTTGACTGTAGTGCCATCAAAATCTTTCATCGGTCTACCACGTTTTTTTCAGGAAGTTTCTGTTGCATGTAAAGCCACTGTTTTATCACATTCTGAAGTTGAAAGGAGCAAATTTTCATAAGCAATTTTCCTCGTGCTTGGTTGCTAAGAATTTAAATTAAATATATTTAATAATATCTTTATTTTAGAATAGCAATTAAAAATTATAAAACTTACATCATCAGCATCAAAAAAATATTGTTTACCCACAAAGAATGTTTCCTTTTTAAATGCATTAAGTTGCACCTGCTTTCTTTCCAAAAATTTTTCAGTTCGATATGAAAGAAATAAACACTTGTAATGATTTATTTTTTTCAAAATATGAATCGCCTATTTTTCTTTCTTTATTTATCTTCAGAAGTTGCTTTTATCCAGCAGTCAACTATATCTGAATTATATTATTTAAATTATTTGTTTTGACCAATTACTTGATGTTTTATTAAAATCTTTGTTTAAACTATGATTAGAGATGTGCACGTTAATTTATTAAACCACGCGCCCTCACTTTTACTCGTTTGTAAAAGTAATTAATTATAAGCATATAAATTTATTGAACATTTTATTAAAAAATTTTAATTTTTTTGCGAACACTTCACCAAACATTTTGCTTACTACAAACAAAGGATGTTGCAAAAAAAATTCTGTCACGTACCCATTTCCAATTTAAAGAAAAAATAACGGTAAATAATATTTGTAGGTGGAAGTCAAATCTAGCAATTTTTAATTGCTGTATTAGTTTGTTGTGATGCAAAGTTTTATAAGATTTATGAAAAACATTAAGTTTTTTCATATTTTGATCTAGTTTTCGTTATAAGTAGTCACAACAGACCTGGAAAAAACAAATTTTTTGGCAGTTCATAGCTTACATTTTAAACACTTATTTTATATTTTTTATACTAACTTATCTATATTTTTGGGAAAAAAGTTAGCAACAGTGGTGGGAGGTAAGCAATGAAACACCAACGCCAATCTGTTAATTTAGCGGCATCTTGTAGCGTTAAAAAGAGGCAAACACAATTTTATACTTATTTTTTTAATTTATCTCGTTAATTATTCTAATCTAATGGTATCAATTTAGTTTTATATGTTATTAAATTGTAAGTTTTTTTTATTTCTTAACTCCAGAAAACTGTCGAAACTTTAGAAAAAATCACGAAAATAGCCATTTTTATAAATAATTCTTTTTAAAGTTGTGGTTAATGTTTAAAAATTTTTTTTCTTGAAGTTATTAGAAAACAGTATGTTTTTTTGAAAACAGAAAAAAACCCATAGACCATGTTTTTCTTTTTTTTTTTTAATTTTCTATCAAAGTTAAAAAATTTTTAGAGCTTAAGTGAAAAATAAGAAATACTTATAAAAAAAGAAATCACTAAAAAATTTTTTACAGTTAGCTGCCTAGTGCCACCAAAAAGAGCTAAATCTAAAAAATTCTTTAAAATTTATTTAAAAATTATTGTTATCTGTCGACCTATACATTTTTATCTACAATATAAAACCTTTTTTTTTATTGCATTTTTGTCTATGGGACACAGCATTGTGCGTCGTCCACAAAGCTGTGCGCGAGCAAGGAAAGGTAAATTTGAGCAAATTAGTTAAGCAAGTCTGTTAGCGTGTACCATAATTTTGTTTTTGATCATGAACAGCTAATATTTTTGGATTATTCTAAGAAAAATTTTTTTTTTTTTTTTTTTTTTTTGTTTCATATATTTATTATTGAATCTTCGCCTGTGGCGAACTAACAATAAGTGTTCAAATCTTAAAACTAGGTAGTTAATATAAGTCCAGCCAGTGCCAGACTAAAATTTAAGTTCTCATATTAATTATCAAGCTTCATATAAGCGCAATAGTATCCCTCCTTTTCAGGCGGGTGTGCCCACTATGTTGCAGGATGTTTCGGGCGAGCGGATTTGGGTGAGCTTCCAGCTTATTTAAATACTTGTCCACATAGTTCAGGATTTCGCATTTAACTAGTGGAACTAGTAGATCCTTGTGGATGTTGCTGTTTTTAACATACCAAGGAGCACCAGTTATCATTCTTAGGATTTTGTTTTGCCTGCGTTGAATTTTTTCTATGTTGGATGCGGAAGCAGTGCCCCATAATTGTATACCGTAGCACCAAATTGGTTTCAAAATCGATTTGTAGAGTAGAAGTTTACAATCAAGACGAAGCACAGAGTTTCTGCCGATTAGCCAATGAATTTGTGTAGCTTTAAGTTTCATTTGCGTCAACTTCGCATCTATATGAGGCTTCCATGTGAGGCGGCGGTCTAGGTGAATACCAAGATATTTTGTCTCGGTTCGTTGAGGCACCATATGGTTGTTAATAAGAATTGGAGAGCACGTTTCTTTGCGTAAAGTAAAAGTTACGTGGGTACATTTTTGTTCATTTATTTTTATTCCCCATAACTTTGCCCATTTTTCAACTTGGGTTACGTGTTGCTGCAATTGGTTTGAAGCCTCTTTAGGGTCTTTATGAATACTAAGAAAAGCAGTATCATCAGCAAATGTCGACGTGTGTGTAAAACTATTGGTTGGCATATCTGCTGTGTAAAGCAAGTACAGAACTGGACCTAGTATACTCCCTTGAGGTACACCAGCCCCTATTGTTTGAGAAGAACTTATTTGGTTTCCCTCTTTGATTTTAAACTGTCGACCGGTTATGTACTTTTCTAGTAGGTTGAAAATATTAGCTGGAAGGTTTAGCTTTAGTTTGTTTAACAGGCCTTCGTGCCATACTTTATCGAAAGCTTGAGAGACATCTATAAAAAGCGCGGAGCAGTACTTTTTTTCCTCGAAAGTTTTTCTTATAACCTGCACCAGTCTGTGAGTTTGTTCTATTGTGCTATGTTGACTTCTAAAGCCAAATTGGTGATCTGGAATGCAGTTGTTTTCATTCAGGATCGGAGTAAGCTTGTTTTTAAGCAGCTTTTCAAACAGTTTTGACAAAGTTGGTAACAAACTTATAGGCCTATAAGACTCCACCTTAGAAGGATCTTTACCAGGCTTAGGAATCATCTTAACTAAGGCAACTTTCCATATTGGTGGAAAATGTTCAAGCCGTATTATGGCATTAAAAATAAAAAGAATTATTCTTTTTGCTGTAAAAGGTAGCTCAATGAGCATTTTGTTGCTTATTTTATCAACGCCAGGAGCTTTTTTATCATTAAGGTTAGAAATAGCTTCTACCACATCTGAATATCGGAAACGTATTTCTATAGGACGTCTAGAAACAACAGGCGGTAATTCCCTCACGTCAGTGCAAGTATTAGGAGTGAACACGTTTCTTAAATGGCTTGCGAGCAGATCGCATTTTTCTTCATCATTTCTAGCCCAGGATCCTCTTAGATTGCGCAGTGGTGGTTTTGCGATTACGGGTCTTTTGAGACGACTGGCTGATCGCCATAGAGAATAATTTGTTTGAGGGGTTGCGTCTAGACCTTCCAAATACTTCTTAATTGATGCAATTCTGTGTACCTCCAGCAAGTTTTTTAAGCGATTTGTACACTCTTTTAGCTTCGTTTTAAGTTGGGGCGATCTATGCTGTTGCCATTCTCTTCGCGCTCTCCTTTTTTCAGATAAAAGCTCCTCAACATCGACAGAAAAAATTTTGTTGTATTTGACCTGACGGTATGTTGAAGAAGCATGTTCAACGGCTTTTTTAATGTTTTCATTTAGGATATTTAGGCAATCATCGATTTCTTGGGGAGTTTTTAGTGGTATGTGTTCCGAGCAGTGAGAGCTGATATATTTTTTATATTTTAACCAATTTACTCTTTTTGATAAGAAAAAATCACTAGTTGCTATTTGGTGAGGACTGCAAATAGTGATAATTGTGGGTGAGTGGTCAGAAGATAAATCGAAGGAGGCTTCAGCCTCAATAAGGTCCGGTGATATACCTTTTGCCACGCCAAAATCTATTACGTCTGGAATTTTATTATTGTCCGTTGGCCAATAGGTTGGTTGTCCAGTTGAAATAACGAAAAGTCCTATTTCCGACACTGAGTCATACAAGACACGACCTCTGGGACTAATTAGGCGGGAGCCCCAGTATGTGTGCTTAGCGTTATAGTCTCCAGCAGCTATGAAGCGGGGACCTAATGATTTGTAGAAACTGTTGTACTGATCCTTCGTTATGGAGAATCTGGGTGGACAGTAAACTGATGAAATAACAAGGTTATGGAAAAATTCATCAATGCAGACGTTCGTAGCTTGGATATAACATTCCGAGAGGCCACCCAACCATTGGTGTTTAATTCTTGATTTGATTAGAATAGCCGAGCCACCACATGATCTATCCCTAGGATCCTTTGAATCGTAAAAAGAATAACCACTAATTTTAAAAGTGCTTCTAGATGTCATATGAGTCTCAGAAATACACATAACATCGATTTTTTGGTTCATCAAGAAATATTCGAGCTCGTTTTTGTGTTGGCGGATGCCGTTTGCGTTCCAGAAACAAACCCTGAGGCAGTTCATGGTATTCTAAGAAAAATAACAAAAAACTTTTTGTTTTCTGTTTTAATTTTCAATGTTAAAGAAGTATGTATGCCTCTTATATTTGAAAATCTGTTTTTTTAAGCAAAAATCTTTGAATTCACATTTCGATATATTATTTACACGGTGCATCATAGAGAAGTTTGTTTTTATTCTTATAAACTTAAATATTATTATATTTTTTGTCTATAAAATAAAATTTTGGAATAAAAAAAATTTGATGACTTTTTCCTAAATATATGATATTTTTATTACCAAATGATGATTTTCTTCTCAAAGCTTCTGGCAACGCTGACCACCTGATACTTTAATTCACCTTGCAATCAGTTATACTATGATATTGCGCATGGTACAATTACCATGACATTGCCCATATGAGTAGTTTATATAACATAAATTTTTAAACATTGTTTATTTTGCTGTTTAAACAATCCGTGTCGTCAATCTCCAGTTGCTCAGTGAGTAGAAGCAAAGAGTGTGGACATAAGTAGCGAGAGTCGGTGGTTCGACACCGGCCCGTGACAAATTTTGAAAATATTTTTTTTTTTTGAACACACTTTGCAAACAGTTATACTATGAGACTGCCCATATTATTATTTATATAACATCAAGTGTTAATCAATTCCTTATTTTGATGTTGAAACAATTCTTGTCAAGTGTTATCTGAATGAGTAGAAGCAAGGGTAGCAGATGTTAGTTGATGAAGGTCAGTAGTTCGGTTCTTTGCCAGGACTTTTTTTATACCCTTCACATAGTGATAAGGGTATACATATATAAGTTTGTCATTCCGTTTGTAATTTCTTTATTATTCATTTGCGACCCCATAAAGTATATATATTCTGGATCCTTATAGATAGGGAAGTTGATATAGCCATGTCCGACTGTCTGTCTGTCCGTTTGTTGAAATCAAGTTTCCGGAGTCAAATAAAAAGATACAGACCAGTTAATGGTGTCAAACTTTTGGAAATATCCCGCTAACAATCGCTATTTAAAATCAGCAAAATCGGTTCACTATTGACCGAGATATAAGCGAAAACCCAAAGTAACCCATTTTTTTAGGACAAAATCCGTGCGTATATCCCTATATATCTCAGTAAGTATAGTCACTCTTGCCACAAAACTTGGCACGGATACTCCTTAAGAAGGGAATTAAATAATGGAAAAATTCTTTTCAGATAGGACCAGGGAAAGGGGTATTTTTCCTACAATTGCACAAATTTGGTAAAATATTTTATGCGCTTTATCTCGTAAACTATAACAGCTATCGACTTGAAATGTTCAACAAAAAGTAATTGAACCTAAGGGCTACACTTTAAAGAAAAAAATTTTTTGAGTGGGGGCAAAAAAAGGGGTAGCTCCCATACAAATTAACGATTTTTATGAAATATTCGATACGCTATATCTCGGAATCTATAACAGATATCGAAATCAAATGTTTTACAAAAAGTAATTAGGCAATAAGGGCTACACTGTAAAGAAAAAACTTTTTGGGTGGGGGCAAAAAAAGGGGTAGCTCCCATACAAATTAACGATTTTTATGAAATATTCGATACGCTATATCTCGGAATCTATAACAGATATCGAAATCAAATGTTTTACAAAAAGTAATTAGGCAATAAGGGCTACGCTGTAAAGAAAAAACTTTTTGGGTGGGGGCAAAAAAAGGGGTAGCTCACATACAAATTAATGATTTGTATGAAATTTTCGATACGCTATATCTCGTAATCTATAACAGCTATCGACTTAAAATGTTTTACAAAAAGTAATTGTACCATAAGGGCTACATTTTAAAGAAAAAATTTTTTGGGTGGGAGCAAAAAAAGGGGTAGCTCCCATACAAATTAATGATTTGTATGAAATTTTCGATACGCTATATCTCGGAAACCATAACAGTTATCGAAATGAAATGTTTTACAAAAAGTAATTAGGCAATAAGGGCTACGCTGTAAAGAAAAAATTTTTTGGGTGGGGGCGAAAAAAGGGGTAGCTCCCATACAAATTAATGATTTGTATGAAATTTTCGATACGCTATATCTCGGAAACTATAACAGATATCGAAAACAAGTGTTCTACAGAAAGTAATTGGACATCAAGGGCTACGCTCTTGAGAAAATATTTTTTGATAGGGGGCAAAACAAGGGGTAGCCCCCATACAAATTAACGATTTTTATGAAATATTCGATATGCTATATATCGAAAACTATAACAGATATCGAAATCAAATGTTCTATAAAAAGTAATTGGGCAATAAGGGCTACGCTTTGAAGAAGAATTTTTTTGGGTGGGGGCAAAAAAAGGGGTAGCTTCCATACAAATTAACTATTTTTATGAAATGTTCGATACGCTATATCTTAGAAACTATAACAGCTATGGACATCAAATGTTCTACTAAAAGTAATTGGGCAATAAGGGCTACGCTTTAAAGAAAAAAATTTTTGAGTGCGGGCAAAACAGGGGGTAGCTCCCATACAAATTAACGATTTCTATGAAATATTCGATACGCTATATCTCGGAAACTATAACAGATATCGAAATCAAATATTCTATAAAAAGTAATTGGGCAATAAGGGCTACGCTTTAAAGAAAAAATTTTTTGGGTGGGGGCGAAAAAAGGTGTGGCTCCCATACAAATGAGCGATTTTTATGAAATATTCGATACGCTATATCTTAGAAACTATAACAGCTTTGGACATCAAATGTTCTACTAAAAGTAAGTACATCAAGGGTTATGTTTTAAGGAAAAAATTTTTTGGGTGGGGGGTGAACAAGGGGGAGGTCCCAAACAATTTAACAATTTTTATGAAATTTTCGATAAGCTATATCTTAGAAACTATAACAGATATCGAAACCAAGTGTTCTACAGAAAGTGATTGGACATCAAGGGCTACGCTCTGGAGAAAAAGTTTTTGGAGTGGGGGCAAAACAGGGGGTAGCTCCCAAACAAATTAACGATTTTTATGAAATATTCGATACGCTATATCTTAGAAACTATAACAGCTATCGACATCAAATGTTCTACTAAAAGTAAGTACATCAAGGGTTATGTTTTAGGGAAAAAATTTTTTGGGTGGGGGGTGAACAAGGGGGAGGTCCCATACAAATTAACAATTTTTATACAAGTTTCGATAAGCTATATCTCGGAGACTATAACAGATATCAAATCAAATGTTCTACAAAAAGTAATTGTACATCAAGAGTTATGTTTTTAAGAAAAAAATTTTTGCGTGGGGGGTGAACAAGGGGTAGCTCCCAAACAAATGAACAATTTTTATGAAATTTTCGATAAGCTATATCTCGGAAACTATAACAGATATCGGAATCAAATGTTCTACAAAAAGTAATTGTACATCAAGAGTTATGTTTTTAAGAAAAAATTTTTTGGCTGGGGGGTGAACAAGGGGTAGCTCCCAAACAAATTAACAATTTTTATGAAATTTTTAATACGCTATATTTAGGAAACTATAACAGATATCGAAATCAAATGTTCTACAAAAAGTAATTCGACAACAAAGCCTACGATTTGAAGAAAAAATTTTTTGGGTGGAGGATGGACAAAGGGGATTTCCTATACAAATTAACAATTTTTATGAAATTTTCGATATGCTAAATTTAGGAAACTATAACTGAAATTGACTTCAAATGTTTTGCAAAAAGTAACAGGATAAGACCTACATTCAAAAAAAAGTTTTTTTGGGCAGGGGCAGGGGAAGGGGTAGCTCTAATACAAACTAAGAATTTTTATAAAATTTGCGATACGCCACATCTGGAAAACTATTACAGCTATCGACTTCGAATATTCCACAAAAAGTAAAAATCAAATAATTCATTCATTTTGGAAAAGAATTTGGAGAGGAGCAGGGGGACTAGAACATCCCATAAAAATTAACAACTTTTGTTAACCTTTTAATATAAATAATGTCAAAAACTTGCATTACTGTCGACCTCAAACGTTCCTCATCTATTTCTATTATTCATACGAACGTTAAAATTTTGTAAAATTTTCTATGGACTTTAAAACTCCCACAAGGATTTTTATTATATTATTTGCAGTACAAAATTACTCGGCTGGGTATATTTAAAGACCAATGTGAAGGGTATACAAGATTCGGCACAGCCGAATATAACCCTCTTACTTGTTTTAATTTTTTTTCGTTCTACATGGTATGTATTTCTATTGTACATGGGAACTTTAAAATTTTATACTGTTTTTAATATCAACAACTAGGATAGCTATCGGCCTTAAGACTGGTACAAGGAATTTATATTATAATATTTGCAGTACAAAATAACTCGGCTATAAAGGATAGCTGGTTATATTAAAAGACCAATGTGAAGGGTATATAAGATTCGGCACAGCCGAATATAGCGCTCTTACTTGTTTTAGTAAAAAGTTGTATAGAAAACAATTTATATTCCCTACTTGAACACAAAATAGTAGGTCTCAAACACTATTTACGGCTACTAAAAGTCCCAACAACAAAAATATTGGGCAAAGCAAAAAACCATATTGATATTGTAATTAAGAATCATTAAAAATATTATTTGCAGTATGCGTGCATACAAATGAAAGATGTGAAAAAGGATTGAGTATATACCTACATATGTATGTATGCGGGGAAAAAGAAAGGTATATATATATATACATATATATGGTACAAAACGGTATCAATTTTCAGTTGCGTTTTTTATTTTTTAAATTATTATAATGCAATTGTTTATTAAAATCCCTTAAGCCTGCAGTACACGAAATGTTAAAAACTACATGCACATGAAGATCTGACGTAATTTTGACGTCATCATAAAGCCACATTGCTTTAAATAAATCGTAGAAGCTTTTTGATGACGTCAAAATTATGTCACAGCTGCATACGTATGTATGAAGCTTTCTACATTTCGTGTACTGCAGGCTTTATAATATTTTTTCTAATGTGACATACATAATCGTACACGCAATCATATAACCATTGCAAAAAAAAATCTTAATCACCAAAAACAAGCATCAACATATCAATACACATGTACATATGTACATGCCATAGAATAATATAATCACGTTTTCTCTTGATTTAATCTGATGCAAAAATTTGAAGTGATTTGAGTGAGTTGAATAAAAATCTGCCTTGAATAATATCAGCTTCGTTTGGTCAACGCATGAATTTATTCATTGTGAATTTATTCATTGTGTGAGTTTTACTCGCATGATTGAATTGAACAAATAAACGGTTGCTTGTGAATAAATCAGAGTAAATAAAACTGTGCCAGAACCAGAGTTGCCGTCGTATAAGTTTTGAATGACACATATATTTAGTAAATTTTTTAGGATCCTTTTTTTATACAATTAACAGCTTAAATAAATAGTTATAATATTTTACTAATTTTGAATTTAAAACTGTAAGTTCAGAAAGGGGAAATTATAAATTGTTTTTTAACTATTTCCAGATTTACATAATGATTTTTTTTATTAAATTATTATTAATTCTCTTTTCAAGTTTCTACGTATTTTATGGTGAATTTTCTCTTAAAATTTTCAAAGTAGTCGACGTGCACGTTTTCTGTTTTTTTTAAACAAACCAAAGCTATATAAAATAAAAAATTACCTTCTAGAAAATTTGTTTATACAAGCCTTAAATTTATTGTGAAAGCTATTGTAAAAGGTTTGCAAAGAAATATTTATTCAAGAAAACTGATCCTTTGTGACAACATTGGCAATCAGTGCATATAAAAAGCTTACAAGTCTAATAATATAACAAGCTTACAGAAAAGCTAAGTAAATTTTTTTCACTTTGTTTAAAATAAACAAAAAAAAAACAGACCAGTCCTGGCTATTTTGACCGTTAAAAGTGTATTGTTTCAGGGTCCTTCATAGGTTTCCAGTACTGGGCGTTTTTTACGGATGCGGGTGCTAGCAGTTACCAAAAATTAATTAAAACTTTAAATTTCTGGTTGTTATAACATCTCTTAAATAGCTTTAAACTGCGTTTCTTTAAATCGGATGATTAGATGTTTTAAAAATCGTATATAATGACCAATTATTTTATGTACTTCCCTTGCATTTGTCCACTGCACAATAATGTGTATTTTCTGTTAAAATTGTGTATCTGGGGGCAAATTATGACAATTGATTTGTATCGAAATTTAAGCATTTTTATTAGAATTCCTATAATAAAATCATTGACAATCGATCGATCGAGTAGAATTTCGATTTAAATCGAATGCCGTAATTTGCCCCGTGTTTTTTTTGCACTTTTTCCAAAGCTATAGCAGTGTTGTCATAAGCTGATATTACAAAATTTCTAATTGCTTAAAAACAAAGCGCTGGATATTTGAAAAACAATTAAATCACATTACTAATTAGAATTTTACCCAACAAAATTTGTGTTTTTATATGGATAAACGCTTAAAATAATATTAACTTAACGCTAATTATGCATAATGCCGAATCAATTTAATGTTAAAAAGTATAAAAATTTAATTTTTGACAATTTTATACACTGCTGGCAAAGTTAAAGAATAACAACTACGTCAACCAACGTTAAACCATGAGCATGGCGCCATTTTTTTCTGTTATTCTCAATTAATGCAACATTCCTTAAATGCTAGGATTTGTTGTTCAGTTTCACTCACTGATGCTGATATGATTGTATGTATGTATGTTGATTTTTTTTTAACAGTGAACAAATTCAAAAAGCCAACAACAGCAGATCGAATGAAATGATTTTAAATCATGTATTGGTTTATGTCATGTGACACGTTTGACCAAAATAACAAAACTGAATAGGTTTTCGTATCATGATTTAATCATGAACAAATTTTATTCTGAGGGAACCAGTATCTGATACATGCACAAGAACATAAGTATGGCATTCGAATCGTTCGCGTTGGGATCGCAAAAAGATTTTAATTTTTGTTGCTGTTGCGAGTTTTATTTATAAATCTCACGAGTTCAATTATAAATCTCGCAACCAAGACTAAAATCTTCGAGCAATATGAAATCTCTCGAATTAATATCGCTCCGAAAACAATTCCTATTTATAAATCTCGCGAGCTCAAATATAAATCTCGCACACAAGATTAAAATATTTGAACATAATAAAACATTTAAATCTCTCGAATTAATATCTCTCGCGAGCGAGTTTTATTTGAGCGCTCTTCCTACCCTGGGTTTTTGACACTTGTAAAAATTTAAACTTATTTTATTGACACTCAACTCAGATGAGAACTCAGGTGGCGTAAATATAGCTTTATAAATATTCGCAATAGCTATGTATGTATGTTCGTATATATGTTTGCATTAATGTATGTTTTTATGGATGTGTGTATTATATGCACATACACGTTTGCAAAAAGTATAATAAAAATATGTTAAGGGATAAAGAGGTAAATATTTAAGTAAATTATTTTACATATGTTTTATATTTTAGGCATCTTAAAACAGAGCACTGCTTAGGCGAACGATCGACGGCTCAGGCTCGAGTTCAAATGCAGGTTGTTTCGCAATTAGAGATGCATTTGCAAAAAGAACGTGACCGCTTGCAGGCCATGATGCATCATCTGTATTTGACTAAACATTTTGTAATGCCCGATGAGACACAGGTTCCATTATTGTTTAGTATATAAATGTCTCATACTCTTATATTTGTAAATTTTTAAATACTTGTAGGAAAATATTGCACATATCCAATACAAAAACGCTATTAGATCTGTTCCCACAACAGATTTAAATAAAACTTATAACAGTAACGATGAATCTGATGGCTCAAACGATTTGCAGTCCCTGTTAATAAACTCAGGAAATATAAGTACTACAAGAAAACGTATATGCAACAAGAGTCCATTAGCTTTAGCAGGCGGTAGGTCAAAGTTTTTCCTTAAAAACATGTTTTTTGCAAAGACATTTAATTTTTATTTAAGAAAGTTTTTTAATAGAAAAGGTTTTAAAAATAATTGTATATGTGGAGTAAAATTCACACACATTATTATAATAATTTACTAAGAATCTTTTGATAAATTTACTTACATATTTGCGACAATTTCAAAAACATTAAGGCCTTCCCTACATGTTAGAAAGGGCCGGGCTTGATGTGCAACAAGGTAGGCTAACAATTTTGACTGCCAGCCTCTTCTTTATAGAGTAATTAAAATCCGTTTTTTTTCAATTTGAGAACAGAAATCCAGCGAAATAGAGAGTTCTATAAAAATGCTGATGTTCGACCACCGTTTACATATGCATCATTAATAAGACAAGTAAGTATGTGAATAAATATTTTAAAATTTTACAAAAGGTGGTGAACTAAAAAAAATATATGCTGACACCTTTGAAGTATTTAAGACAACAGTAAATAATGCATAATTTTTTTCTTTTTTATTTTAAAGTCGATTATTGAGTCACCCGACAAGCAGTTGACATTAAATGAAATTTATAATTGGTTTCAAAACACATTTTGTTATTTTCGGCGCAATGCAGCTACTTGGAAGGTACGAAATGCTTAAGGCCCTTCTTCATATTACATTGATTGTATGTTATGAAATTTGATTTTACTGGCATCTAACATATTAAAAACATACTTATGTATGTGTAAAAGACCTAAAGCATTTTTTGGTTAAGTATCTACAAAAAACATAAACATTTATTTACAAAAAAATTTTTCATAGGCAGAATATTAGAACACGAAAAATTTTTGTTTAATAAAAAAAAAAAATTACATATGTATGTTTATACAGAAAAATACATAGCCACATACGTATGTATGAATGTGTACAATGCACATGATTTATTTTCTATACATACACATACACCCACATACAGACATACATGCATACATTGTATGTATGCAAGTTTTTTCTTGGATTCGCCATTCCGGCCTTACGACTCCAGAGGGCCGCTAAGTTGAGTTATCCGCTGCGCACAATCACCTTGCGCAACTAGTGAACGAACCAAAGCACATTTCGTGTGTTCAAGGGCACCAGAATAATACCCTCGACCTTTTTCTTACTTCGCACCCTGAAAAGTACAAAGTAGATGTTCTAGCTTCTCTCGGAAACTCGGACCATTGCACCGCCTCCTTTTCGTTCTCCGTGCTACCCAGCGTTTCGGTGGCAGCCCCAAAGCGTTAGATGTTTATTTACAAAAAGGCTCGTTTGGCATAGCTCAAAGATTTCTTTCGGCAGTTTAACTGTAAACTATGTTTCTTGTGCTGCGCACAATCACCTTTCGCAACTAGTGAACGAACCAAAGCACATTTCGTGTGTTCAAGGGCACCAGAATAATACCCTCGACCTTTTTCTTACTTCGCACCCTGAAAAGTACAAAGTAGATGTTCTAGCTTCTCTCGGAAACTCGGACCATTGCACCGCCTTCTTTTCGTTCTTGTACAATAATGTCAATGCCATGGCGAAAATGTTTGAAAGTATTATTTTACTGGGAATGAAAGCTTTATTCCGGTAAAAACGATCTCCAGTAAACCTGGGCAGAAGTCGTGGTTTAACCAGACTGCAGTAAGGTCCAGAGAGGCGGCATTTAGTGTGTGTCGTACTAACAAGAACGCCGATACTGATTCGCTACGCAAACAGGAGAGATCTTCGTGTGACAAATTACTCAGGCGCAAAAGGGCTTTGTTCGAACAGCGTCTGCGTGGAAGGGTTCTTGATGCCCCAAGGCAGCAGGAACTTTGGGTCATTTGTTAAGAAAGTAAGGAATAACGCTGGTTCTTCAATCCCTGCTCTGTTAAAAAAATGACATATTAGTCACCGACCCAGTTGAAAAAGCTAACCCTTTGGCTGAAATATTTGCAGCAAATTCATATTTGCCGGAAATCAACCAACCACTGCCCGAGCTTGAGAGATTATCTGGGACTATGCCAGACATATTCTTTCGGGCTCGTGCAGTTAAAAGGTTTCCTTTGGATTTCACCACTAGTAAGTCTCCTTGGCCGGATGGTATACCAGCACAGGTTTTGAAAGACTGTTCTTCGATGCTGTCGCGTCCATTAGCTAACTTTTTCAGCCGTATTTATCATGCCGGAGGATTTCCGATGTGCTGGAAAGTAGCTAATGTTACGCCAATCCCCAAAATGTGAAAGGCTGAAAACCCTGAAAATTACCGACCAATAACAATTTGTTCAGCGATCTCCAAGGTTATGGAGAGTATGGTTAACTACCGCCTGGTTAACTATCTGGAGAGGAACGGTTTATTAAGCGGACGCCAGTATGGCTTTCGTAGAGGACAGTCTACGGGAGACATACTAGCCTTTCTGACAGAAAAATGGTGTACCTAAATTCATCATTTTGGCGAAAGTAAAGTGGTGGCTCTGGACATATCTAAGGCGTTGGATAGGATCTGGCACTGTGCGCTTCTATCTAAACTTGCGGTTTTTGGTGTCGGTGAAAAATGTTCTCGACTTATATCGAATTTTCTCAGAGATCGCACTATTTGTGTTGTTATAGATGGGATCTCTTCTAATGAGTTCAAAATCAATTCAGGGGTACCGCAAGGCTCCGTCTTCTCTCCTACTTTATTTCTTATATTTCTGAATGACCTTCTATGTCAAACTTCGAATCCTATTTATTCCTTTGCAGACGACAGCAGCATATGCCATTTGTACTCGTTTGACCATAGGCCTAGCTCTTTGGAGATTGCAGCTAGGAGACAGAGTATGAATGTTTCGATTACCCGCAATCTGATGGTAATCCCCAATTGGAGCCGTGCGAATAGGGTCGATTTTAATGCCCGTAAAACCCAATGTTGTCTTTTGACACATAAACGCACAATGGACGATGCTGCCTCGTCTGTATTAATGGATGGTATAAGTATTGAAAAGATAGAGATTCTTGATGTTCTGGGCACGAAAATTCAGTCCGATGTCCGCTGGACGGACTTGTGAAACTGCATTAATACTTGTAGCAGTTAGTTTCCATCAAATTGCAATGTCGGCAGATACATGGTTGAGCAACGTGATCTGCGAACAAGCCACGGTTTGGTGTTTTGGCCAGGGCGTGTGTGAATGCTGTCTAAGCCGTGTGTCGAAGTAGTTAATAACTAAACGGAATAAAATTATTTTTTTTGAATTTACTCCGCGTGAAAATTTTAACTTGCATGCATGCATATACATATGAATGCGTGTGTATGTATAGAAAATAAAACATGTGCATTGTATATATTCATACATACGTATGCGGCTATAATATGTAAAAAACATACATAATACATGCATACATACATAAATACATACATACGTACGAACCTACATACATATGTACACATATACACCCAGCAGAAAAAAACTTGGTCCTATTAAGGCCGGACCACCTAACCAATCTTTGCATTACAATGGCATAGTTTCAAAAGCATTCTATGGAGAGTTAGTTATACCCTTGATATAAGTTATAAAGGTGTATATAAGTTTGTCATTTCGTTTATATATTCTTTAATATTCATCTGCGACCCCATTAAGTATATACATATATTTTTGGTCCTTATATAAGGGAATGTCGATTTAGTGATGTCCGTCTGCCCGTTTGTCCATGTTATGGATGAAATCCACTTTTTGAAGCCTCCGATGTTGCATAGACCCGAAGGTGGTATCAAACTATAAAAAATATCTGCGAACAAAGTGTAATGGAAATCCAGCAAAATCGCCCGGTAACTGATCGGGATATAAGCCAGAAGCCACGACTACCTCTTTTTAATTTTTTTAAAATTTGTACATAAAACCTCTACACCTGCCTCTGAGTTGCCCCTACACAGGTGCAATGTTACACCGAATCCATTATTTTTCCTCCATTTTTTCGTGGAACATTCTTACACCCTATCTCCGCCCAGTAACAGGTTTGCCATACAAAGTTTATATATTTTAAATGGTGCTCTCTTCTGTTGTTACTGACGTACGTACAAAAAAAAAAATAAATAAAATAATATAATAATAATAATAAATAAAATAAAATAAAAAAAGAAATAATAAATTATTAAATTCTATTTGCATTATTAGATCTTATTTACAAGCAAATGTAGTTTATTGTGTAAGTTTTAAACAAGGTTGGCAACCGTTACCGTTATCGATACCTATACCGTTTAAATACCATTTATATTTGGTTACCGGTATTGATACCGATACCGAAATATTTTGTTTTGCAAAATACCGGTATCAAAATACCGTTTCCTTTGAAACCGGTATTACGATTATATGCTTTGGTAATAAAAATCCAAAAACGCTTGGTTTATATGCACAATTGAACTTCAGAAATTTAAAAACAATTTTTCATACAATTTACTTGAGGAAATAAAAAAGAAGAAAATTCTTTTTGAGAATGAAGCCTTTTTAGGTGCGCTGTTCTTGGATCCACGTTGGAATATTGTTCTTAAGGGTACCTTAGTTAAACGGGCAATTGATCATATTGTAAAAGTAAGTGTCAGAATGAACACCATATCTCAGAACCTTGACCTAAATACATATGTAGCTTCTGATGATGATTCAAACTGCAGCTCGGGTACATCATCCGACTGTGTAGAAGCAGTTCTCAAAAGTATGGAAAAAATCCTCTTTAACCCCAAACAATAGCAAATTACGTGAGTTGCTAAATGCTTTTAGAAATGAAAAACGTGTACAAAAAAACACAAATGGCCTTAATTGGTGGAAAGAACAAAGTAAAACTAAGCCAGAATTATATGCTATAGCAAAAATTGTGTTAGCTGTACCAGGTATACAAGCTAGCGTAGAAAGATGATTTTCGGGGGTATATATATTGAACCCTAGCCGCAATAGGTTATATGTATGAGGATAGTTTAAAGGCAGTCATTGTGATTCCATCCAACGTGAAGCTGTTTTAATCAACCATATATTGTGTTCCTTATTATTTACATACATATGCATCTAAAAAGGTAAATGCTTTTTAAATATCCCAAACAGTAAACTTAAATGTATTTTTCAAGGCTATAAATTATTAATTAAATTTTAATTTATATAGTTTTTTTTTCAAAAAATTGACCTTGATTTAGAAGCTGAAAAAAAAATGTTTTTGATATAATATTTTTGAAAAATTTTACCTTAAAAAAGAACAAAGTATTTACCAGGGTACACTAGCACAGGTAGTATCAAGGTGAATTCAAAATTCGCACTCTGCATTTCATTTTTGAGTTTAAAAAAGTAAATGTCAAAAAATTTAAAACTTAATACAAAATTATTTAGTTTGTTATTCACTTTCTAAAATATTTATAGTCAGCTAGGCTCTTGATATAACCTGTGTAAGTGTACCCTGGTATTTACATATTTTTATGAATACTGATTTTTTATTTATTTTAAAAATATTTTTTTACTATGCAAATGTTTGAAATTCTATTTTATGTTCCTATTAGTTTTTAAACAATGTACCTACTTCTACAAGTCAGCAATTTAATTTTTTTAGCCTAATAAAAAAGAGAACATATAAATAAAAACTTAACTATGTTTTAAAATTGAATAGACACATATTTTTTTATATTTGTAAATACCATTAAGTATGTAAGTATCTATACCGATACCGAAATGACAAATTTTTTAATACCGTTACCGATACCGGTATTCGTTTTGGTTGCCAACCTTGGTTTTAAATGCACATCTAGTCATTTTAAAGAAAAGGATTATACAGAATTGCATTAATATATGTATATTTTTTCGATATTTGACTATGTATCAGTGACTATACATGGTATATCCAGAATGTAATAGATATGGTGATATAGATTAGAGAATATATGAAATTCTCAATCATCCCGTTCAAGTTTTTACTCACCAGATCTTTGTCCATACCAGTTATTAAACTTTTATTTAAATGGTATTTCGATGTCCGTACCAAAACACGTTTACAATACGGACTATATATAATCTTGAACGGGATATGACTGTTTAAAAAATATATCAGTTGACTTATCTAAACTACAATGAAGGTGTCACGCCAAATTTTTTACTTAAAGTATATTCTGAGCAGGCGCGTATTCAGGGGAAGGAAAACGTTTAAAACTTCATATTTAAATTAAAAAATAAGAATATTGGTAGCCATTAAACGAACAATTCATATATGTATTTTATTAAACAAATGCTTTGCTGTTGCTTTTGGAAAAATTTCGTCTTGAGGTGACAAATCAAATACAAGTATGTACATACATATATGCTCTTCAACAAGAAATTGAAAATCGGAAACGTTTGTTGTCTATTATAAAAATTATGATTTTCATCGGAGGGCATAATATACCTCCCCGTGGGCATCGAGATGATGGTCCTTTGCTATCTTCTGAAATAAGAAGTTCAAGAGGTACTTGTCGTTCACATCTGCGATTTTTTACAGATGCTGCACACAAAAAACTACAAAAAAAAATTTTTCAAACAAATTCTTGTTCAAAATAATTTATTTTTTAGTCAATTTATTTAATAGTCTCTAATAATATTTTTATTTGATTTTTAAATCAAACAAAATTTTCGCCTAGGCAAATAAAATATTTAACCAGCTCAGCAAAATTTTTTAACAGAAACTAAAATAGTTACAAAATTGTTTGTCTAAATTTACAACTTTCGTTGTAGGTCCTCAGCCAGACAAAATATTTACTGATTCTCTGAAATTTGTTACTGATTCTACAACTCAGTTTTTTCTGTGTGGAGGTAAAATTTCCATAATTTTATTTTAGAAATCGTACTAAAAAATATTTATGACTTTAAATACTCATCGATTATTTTTGACGAAACCACTGATTTATCGGGAAAAAGCGAAATTTCTATAGCTTTAAGGTATTTTAACGTAAATGAAAAGTTAGTAAAAGAAGAATTTATCGGCTTTATCGACGCATTTTAAAAGGACAGCATAAATTATTAATTTGATTAATATGTTTTTTTTTTGCATTTTATATAATTATAATTATTTTTAATTGAGTTTTTGTTTTAATAAACCGCTAAAAACTAGTTTTTAAATATTGTGTGCTTTATTCCGTTGTATGTATATGTATGTATGTATGTATGTTCATGAGTGGGACCTTCCTTAATATCTTTCCGCTCATACATACCATAATACAGAATATGCACATTATAAACGCCCATACATGCCTTGGAGACTTCAAAAAAAGCAGCTACTGAGATATGTACCATCGTTATATGAGAGGTGCCACGCCCATTTTCCCCTAAACGTAGCTCAATTGTGCACATCAGTTGCATTCGTAATCTCGTAGTGTACGGACGTGTCTACGCGAGTGTAATATTGGTAATAGGTGACATAAGAAATAAGTGGCAAACGAATTTATTGATATACATACATACACATATTAGTGAGATAAGAAAAAAACAACAAACTAAATAATAAAAAAAGCGAACGGTTAATGAGTAACAGTAATTGTCGTGACAGTGGGCCTAATAGCCGAAATGCTTACATTATGTTAAGCTCAAGCGTTAGCAATGAAAACATCAAAGACCCTGAATATAAAAACTATTTGAGTGCAAAACCGAAAATAATTAAAGACAATTTTGGTGCAAGTGCGCCTAATTTGAATACATATGTGTACCGAACAAGGGACAATCTTAGCCCAATATCTTTTTAAAAATTATGAAAAATGCCGAGGTACCATACCCGTCGGGGTCTTCTTTATTCTATTCTGCAATCGAACCTGCATTTGCTTAAGGCGGTCCTATCCCACTTTCTTCAGAAGCTAAAAGGGTTCAGGTATGGATAAACCGCTATATTACAATTCTTAAAAGGGTTAGAAGCCCAATATCCGCAGAAGTTACCAAACCCGCAAAAATGTCAAAAGATAAGGAAAAGCCAACCTCATCGCAGAATCGTTTTTCCATACTGCAAAAGGAGAACGATACCCCTATTACCAAGTAGAATACATTTAAGCCTCCTCCAATGTATTTGAGAAAAAGAAAGTCCAATGATCTTATTAGGTTTTTAGTTCGATTAATAGATGAAAATAGCTTTCATGTGTCTAACATAAAACGTGGTAGCATTTATGAGACAAAAATTCAGGTAAATCACGAAAACGCTTATCGCACCACGGTTTCGGAATTCGAAAAAATTAAGAAAATTTCTACACTTACCAACTTAAAAACGCATACATACATAAATACAAACACTACACACATACGTAAATACATATATACAAACATACATACATACATACAGACATACATACATACACACATACATACATACATACATACATACATACATACATACATACATACGTACATACATACAAACATACATACATACATACATACATACATACATACATACATACATATATTTACTAACTTACTAATTTTTTTCAATTAACATATAATTTAAAAAAATTAAGCGATTTGGATTAAAAAATTAATTGCCAAAATAAACGACTTAATTGTATTTAAAAATTATATGCCAACAGTTATGATTATTTATAAATTACTGAAAACAACCAATACTTTTGCATAGACATTTTATAATATAACGTTATATTAACGCTTTTGTGCTATCGTTTGCGTTAGTACTCGTATGCAGCACATCTTGTGTTAATTAAGTAAATAAAAATAAAACAAGTAAGAGCGCTATATTCGGCTGTGCCGAATATTATATACCCTTGACATTGGCCTTTCGATACCCCGATCTTTTTTTATTTTTATCCATTTTTCTACTTATAAAATGTTCTAATTTTTAAATAGGTACAGGTAACTAAGGGGCTTTTATCCTATTTTTTTTTAAATTTTGTATGACAGAAGTTTGGGAGCAAAAACCAATAGGGGTCGGTTGTACACTTTATTTCTCAAGGCCGAATTCGGGAAAGATGTGGGGGTTTTTGTATCATTTTTGTAAATTTTGTATGGCAATCCCCTTACACAGAAAAAACTTGACAAATTTTTATTCAAACAAACGTTTTTTTTTTAAATTTTAATTTTTAATCCAAATTTTTGATTTTAAGTTTGGCTTAAGTTCATATAATTTCTTTTTATAAGAAGAAATTATTATTTTCCGTTAATGTTGAAAGAAACTTTAATTTTGAACACAGCTGATTTTTCTACCGATACTAGCCGAGTATAATGCATTTTCGAAAGCAGCTACGCAATTTCATCATCAGTACTCTTTGAACGGTAGTAGTGTATTTGGTTGTAAACATCACCTATTTATGATCTTTAATAATTTCTGTCCATTTGTCGTTGACAAAAAAAGAGATTAAAAATGATTTACCCCCCCTGTATATAATATACATGGTACAAAGAACAAGGTATACTTGTTTACGCATCTGATTATCAGCTGTTTTTTTTTCATATGTCAAAATTGTTGTTATTAATTTACAAATGAAGCGAACTGCAAAAACGGTATATTTTTGAAGAAATTCAATTTATTACCATTTTAAGGGCTTGAAAACCATAATTTGCATTTAAACTATAAATATAAGAATAAATAATTGTAAAATAGGTTTAAAACTTTAAAAAAAATTTAGTAATTCCTTGCAAAATGCATGGCAATTAAATGTTACACAATTTATGTACACATGTTCACGCCATGGATGGAAATGTTGATATTATTAAATTTTCTCCTTGTTATACCCTTCACATAGTGATAAGGGTATATATCACTTTGTCATTCCGTTTGTAATTTCTTTATTATTCATTTGCGACTCCATAAAGTATATATATTCTGGATCCTTATAGATAGGGAAGTTGAAATAGCCATGTCCGTCTGTCCGTCTGTCCGTCTGTTGAAATCAAGTTTCCGGAGTCAGATAAAAAGATACAGACCAGTTAGTGGTGTCAAACGATTACAAATATCCCGCTAACAATCGCTATTTAAAATCAGCAAAATCGGTTCACTATTGACCGAGATATAAGCGAAAACCCAGAGTAACCCATTTTTTTTAGGACAAAATCCGTGCATATATCCCTATATATCTCAGTAAGTATAATCACTTTTGCCACAAAACTTGGCACGGATACTCCTAAAGAAAGGACCTAAATAATGGAAAAAGTTTTTTCCGATAGGACCAGGGGAAGGGGTATTTTTCCTACAATTGCACAAATTTGGTGAAATATTTTATGCGCTATATCTCGTAAACTATAACAGCTATCGACTTAAAATGTTTTACAAAAATTAATTGTACCCTAAGGGCTACACTTTAAAAAAAAATTTTTTTGAGTGGGGGCAAAAAAAGGGGTAGCTCCCATACAAATTAATGATTTGTATGAAATTTCCGATACGCTATATCTCGGAAACTATAAATGACATCGAAATGGAATGTTCTACATAAAGTAATTGGGCAATAAGGGCTACGCCTTAAAGAAAAATTTTTTTGGGTGGGGGCAAAAAAAGGGGTAGCTCGCATACAAACTAACGATTTTTATGAAATACCGATACGCTATATCTCGGAAAGTATAAAAGATATCGAAATGTAATGTTCTACAAAAAGTAATTGGGCAGGAATGCCTACACTCTAAAGAAAAAATTTTTTGAGTGGGGGCAAAAAAAGGGGTAGGTTCCATACAAATCGACAATTATTATAAAATATTCGATACGCTATATCTCGGAAACTATAAAAGATATCGAAATGAAATGTTCTGCAAAAAGTAATTGGGCAATAAGGGCTACGCCTTAAAGAAAAATTTTTTTGAGTGGGGGCAAAAAAAGGGGTAGCTCCCATACAAATTAACGATTTTTATGAAATACCGATACGCTATATCTCGGAAAGTATAAAAGATATCGAAATGTAATGTTCTACAAAAAGTAATTGGGCAGGAATGCCTACACTCTAAAGAAAAAATTTTTTGAGTGGGGGCAAAAAAAGGGGTAGGTCCCATACAAATCGACAATTATTATAAAATATTCGATACGCTATATCTCGGAAACTATAAAAGATATCGAAATGAAATATTCTACAAAAATTAATTGTACCCAAAGGGCTACACTTTAAAAAAAATTTTTTTGAGTGGGGGCAAAAAAAGGGGTAGCTCCCATACAAATTATTGATTTGTATGAAATTTCCGATACGCTATATCTCGGAAACTATAACAGATATTGAAATGAAATGCTCTACATAAAGTAATTGGGCAATAAGGGCTACGCCTTAAAGAAAAAATTTTTTGGGTGGGGGCAAAAAAAGGGGTAGCTCCCATACAAATTAACGATTTTTATGAAATACCGATACGCTATATCTCGGAAAGTATAAAAGATATCGAAATGAAATGTTCTACAAAAAGTAATTGGGCAGGAATGCCTACACTCTAAAGAAAAAATTTTTTGAGTGGGGGCAAAAAAGGGGTAGGTCCCATACAAATCGACAATTATTATAAAATATTCGATACGCTATATCTCGGAAACTATAAAAGATATCGAAATGAAATATTCTACAAAAATTAATTGTACCCAAAGGGCTACACTTTAAAAAAAAATTTTTTTTGAGTGGGGGCAAAAAAAGGGGTAGCTCCCATTCAAATTATTGATTTGTATGAAATTTCCGATACGCTATATCTCGGAAACTATAACAGATATTGAAATGAAATGCTCTACATAAAGTAATTGGGCAATAAGGGCTACGCCTTAAAGAAAAAATTTTTTGGGTGGGGGCAAAAAAAAGGGTAGCTCCCATACAAATTAACGATTTTTATGAAATACCGATACGCTATATCTCGGAAAGTATAAAAGATATCGAAATTGAATGTTCTACAAAAAGTAATTGGGCAATAAGGCCTATGCTTTGAAGAAAAATTTTTTTGAGGGGGGGCAAAAAAAGGGGTAGCTCCCATACAAATTAACAATTTTTATAAAATATTCGATACGCTATATCTCGGAAACTATAAAAGATATCGAAATTAAATGTTCTACAAAAAGTAATTGGGCAATAAGGCCTATGCTTTGAAGAAAAATTTTTTTGAGTGGGGGCAAAAAAAGGGGTAGCTCCCATACAAATCGACAATTATTATAAAATATTCGATACGCTATATCTCGGAAACTATAAAAGATATCGAAATGAAATGTTCTGCAAAAAGTAATTGGGCAATAAGGCCTACGCTTTAAAGAAAAAAATTTTTGAGTGGGGGCAAAAAAAAGGGGTAGCTCCCATACATATTAACAATTTTTGTTAAATTTTCGATATGCTATATCTTGGAAACTATAACAGATATCGAAATCAAATGTTCTACAAAAAGTGATTGGACATCAAGGGCTACGCTCTGAAGAAAAACATTTTCGGATGGGGGGTGAAGAAGGGGTAGCTCCCATACAAATTAACAATTTTTATAAAATTTTCGATACGCTACTTCTGGGAAACTATTACAGCTATCGACTTCGAATATTCTACAAAAAGTAATAATCAAATAATTCATACATTTTGGAGAAGAGCAGGGGGACTAGAACATTTAATAAGTTTTATTAACCTTTAAATATGAATAATGTCGAAAACTTTTAAAACTCTTGACCTCAAACTTTCCTCATCTATTTATATTATTCATACGAACGTTAAAATTTTGTATATTTTTCTATGGACTTTAAAACTTGCACAAGGTTTTTTATTATATTATTTGCAGTACAAAATTACTCGGCAGGGTATATTTAAAGACCAATGTGAAGGGTATATAAGATTCGGCACAGCCGAATATAGCGCTCTTACTTATTTTAACTTTGTATTGATACTGCATAGTAAACTATGTATATATGTATGTATATAATGAAATAACCATTTAAATATATGTATTGTAAAAAGTCGATTGTTAAAAATTTTGCGATGGATTGCATTTATGTAAGTCAAAAGAGTAGTGAAAAGAAACTAACTAAAATAAATATACAAACTACATATAATAAAAAAGGTTTAAAGGAAAAAACAATTAAATTAATAAAAGTATTTATAAGGTCAATGAAATGGCGTTTGTTAAAAATTGGACTTTTATCAGAACTTAAGTATACAAGACGAAAATATTTGATATTAATGTAATAATTATACCATTCACACCGTGATAAGGGTATATATCAGTTTGTCATTCCGTTTGTAATTTCTACAATATTCACCTAATACCTTATATTCTGGACCCTTATAGATAGAGAAGTCGATATAGCAATGCCCTTCTGTGCGTCTGTTGAAATCAAGTTTCTGAACTCAAATAAAGTCACACATTAAACGTTTTGATATTAAACAATCAAAAATATCTCTGAGTCAATCGCTATTTAAAAACAGCAAAATTGGTTCACTATTAGCCGAGATAAGTATAAGCGATAACCCAAAATAACATTTTTTTAGGAAAAATCCGTGCATATATCCCTATATTTCTCAGTAAATATAGTCACTCTTGCTACAAAACTTGGCACGAATACTTTAAAGATAGGAACTAAATGGGAATATTTTTTTTAGATAGGATCAGGGGAAGTGGTGTTTGCCCTACAATTGCACAAATTTTATTAAATATTTTATGTGCTATATCTCGAAAGCTATAATAGCTATCGACTGTAAAAGCTCTAAAAAAAGCATTTTGGATAGGAGCAGGAGAAGGGGTAATCCCCTTGCAGATTAACAATTTTTATTAATTTTCGTTACGCTACTGCAAATGTTCTGCAGAACGTAATAACTCGGCTGGATCAGATGGCTGGGTAAATAAAATAACCAATGTAAAGGTAATATAAGATTATGCACAGCCGAATATAGCGCCCTTGTTAAAGTTAAAAATTATTGGTATATTTAAGTTGGTACATGACCTAATGGAGAAAAGGCAACGTTTTAAAATATTTACACAACAAAAAACATGCAACTCCCTTCCCTGAAATGCGCGGGTTTTTTGACAACTAAAAATATTTTACACAAACAAATCGCATGTTGTTTTTTTTTGAAAATTGTTGTTGCAGTAATGAGTTTACCTTGTTTCTTGTACCATGATAATATACAAGAATAAAAAGCGTTTCATTCCATCTGAGAGATGGATGATGCTCGACCGTTAGTCAAGTGTTGCCAAAGAGACTTTTAATGGAAAAGAGCATAGTGTATATGAAAAGTAAACTTCGCCCTAACTTACAAAGTAAAAACGAAAGAATACAGTCATGCCGTATCCCTTTCTCTGTTACGGCCCAGCATACCATTATCGGAGCGCTCTTATATATGAGCTCATATATGAGGGATTTTACGAGCTTCTGTGAGTGTTTCCTGCGTGCATATTTCTGAGCTCATAAACGATAGATTTTATGTGCTTTTTATGAGTAATTTCTGCACGCTGACAGATAACGGTAAATTCCAGCTAAGCAGAAGAAAGAAGTTACACAAATTTATTCATTAGTGAATATTTTTGGAAGCGTAAAGACAAAATTGTGAGTTATCTTATAATAAATACAAAAATAATACATAATTAAAATAATGAAAAGAGCAAGCTAAAAAAAAGCAAATTAATAATAAATGAACTTCGTTCAAACAAATTTAAAAAAGAAAATCCAGCATGAAGTATTAAAAATAATAGTGTTGTTGAAGAAAATAGTGACAGTGAACGTATTTTAGAAAGAGAGAGTGTAAACGAAAACTGGAATAAGAGCTCAAAATGCTTTTAAAAAAAGTCATAAAATACTCTTTTATGCATAAAATTTAGAGCTCTTTCATGAGTGACCAGTTTAGTGGAAAAAGCCACTCAAAAATGAGCGTTTTATGACTCTTTATGATTATTTTATGAACTCTTTATGAGCGTCAGCGTTCCGACAAAAGAGTCTTTATGAGCTCATTTAGAGCGCATATGGTATGCTTGGGGGTGAGTTAAATAGGTGATGTTTACAACCAAATACTGCTTTCGAAAATGCATTATACTCGGCTAGTATCGGTAGAAAAATCTGTTTTTTTCAAAATTAAAGTTTTTTTCAACATTAACGGAAAAAAATAATTTCTTCTAACAAAAAGAAATTATATGAACTTGAGCCAAACTAAAAATCAAAAATTTGTATTAAAAACAATTAGTTCAACAATAAATAAAAATTAGCATGTAACTCACACATGTGCAAAATGATCTTTAATAATTTCTGTCCATTTGTCGTTGACGAAAAAAGAAATTAAAAATAACTTACCCCCCTTGAATATAATATTCAAGAATAAAAAGCGTTTCATTCCATCTGAGAGATGGATGATGCTCGACTGTTAGTCAAGTGCATGATACAACTAATCAGGTAATATCGTCCCTGCAACAACTACAAATTAGTACCAACGTGTCAAACAAAAGCTCATGGAAAAAAACGGTGAGTAATAATTTTTGTTGTTTTAGTTTCACAGGGAGAGCATAATTTTGACATTTTGGCACTAATCAGCTGGGCCGACGAGACTACCTGGTTCTTTGTTTCATGATCAAGTGCTGCCAAAGAGACTTTTAATAGAAAAAGCATAGTGTATATAAAAAGTAAACTTCGTCATAACTTACAAAGTAAAAACGAAAGAAAACTGTCATGCCGTATCCCTTTCTCTGTTACGTATAAGTTAAATAGGTAATGTTTACAACCAAATACACTAATACCGTTCAAAGAGTACTGATGATGAAATTGCGTATCTGCTTTGGAAAATGCATTCTACTCGGCTCGTATCGGTAGAAAAATTTCCTTTTTTTAAAATTAAAGTTTCTTTCAACATTAACGGAAAATAATAATTTCTTTTAATAAAAAGAAATTGTATGAACTTAAGCCAAACTAAAAATCAAAAATTTGTATTTAAAACAATTAGTTCAACAATAAATAAAAATTAGCAATTTTAATTTTTTTCAGGCAATATTTTATTAATTCTAGTAAAAATTTTATCTGATTTTTATGTCAAACAAAATAAACGAAAAAACAAAAAATTGTTTTGCTCAATAGCAATATTTTTTTTATTGAAATCAGAAATCGAATAAAATTTTGTATCTGATTTTACAATTTTGTTTGTAGGACCGAAATTAGTATTTAATTGAGTCAATTATTTGTTTTTCTAAAAATTGGTCCTATAAACAAAATTGTAAAGTCAGATACAAAATTTTATTAGATTTCTGAAAAAATTTAATTTGGAAAAAATGCCTACTATTTTCAATAAAAAAATTATTGCTATTGAGCAAAACATTTTTTTGATTTTTTGTTTATTTTTTTGACATAAAAATCAGATAATTTTATTAGAATCTAATATTGCCTGAAAAAAATTAAAATTTAAAAAAAAATGTTTGTTTGAATAAAAATTTTTCCAGTTTTTTCTGTGCTAATGGGGGTTTGTAATAATACATTTTATTCCTTTAATGGCGACTCCAGGAAAGTTGTAGGGGTTTTTAACCAAATTGTTTTAAATTTTGTATGCGGACCTTGTTAGAGCCTGGAGATAGGGTCTAAGTATTTTCCACAAAAATGTTTGTGAGGAAAAGTTAATGGGAGTCGGTCTTACATTGCACTCTTATACAGAAAACTCCGGAACAGTTTTTGGGGTTTTTAGGTAAAAATTTTTAGAAAAATAAATAGAGATAGTCATAGTTTCCGGCTTACATCTGCCAGTTATCAAAAAGTTCACTTTTGGTGTTTTCCTTTCTGGCAAAAATGTTACATTAATGCTACCATTCGAGCGGGTTTATGTTCCATTCTAAAAATACATGCAAGAGTGAAAACAGTTTTCGTTTTCCTTTCTAAACATATTGCACAAATTACTGGCAAGAGTGTAACATATCTTACCCCCAATTATATTTCAGTGTAACAAAGTACCATTTTTTACAGCTGTGTTATGTAAATAAATACTTTTTTATGCAAACGAATTTTTAACACAGAATGCAGTTTTTATTAAAATCAAGACATTTTTCTGTTCCATTGAAACAAAAAAAAAAATGGACAACTTTATAAGTGTAGGTGTAAACTGATAAAAATATTACACATACTTATTGTAATATTTTTTTTAGAATGGAAAACACCATTATTTTCATTTAAAAAAATGCATTAAATTAAAGTTCTTTTACATTACATTGTTCTTTATTCTTCTTTAACTGATTTTTTTCAGTAATTTTGAAAAAGTTTCTAAATATGTATAAAGACTTATTGAAAACAATATTTATACTGATATTTTTGAATTAAAAATTTAAGATGAGCAAACGATGACAAACAGTTTGAAATAATTTTGAATTTTTTCGTTTTTAGACAAAATTTCTACGCATTCGTTTACACTCCTAGCGCAGACAAATAATAATAAAAAAACCAGTAAGAGCGCTAAATTTGGTTGAGTCGAATGCTATCTACGCTTTACAACGTGTAGGGGGTTTTACCCTAGTTTTTTCAAATTTTGAATGGCAACCCCCTTAGGGGGTGGTAATAGGTGGTAAGTGTGTTCTAGGAAAATGCTTGCAAGGAAAAATGAGTAGAGGTCAACCCGACATTTGACCTATCCACGGTCACCGTGACAGCTGTAGGGGGAATTTTTACAATTTCCCAAACTTTGTATGGGAGCTCCCTTAGGCGATAGAGATATTACCTCCTATGTTCAAGGAATATATATGGGAGGGAAGCCTAATAGGAGTCGGTTGTACACTTTTTTGCTCTAAGGCCGACTCTGGGGTCTGTGATACATGTTATTCCTCTATGGGCAACCCCGGGGAAGATAACATAGGAGGTAGTCTTGGTTTTTGGCGTATATATCGGCTAATTATCGAGCAAGGGGGATTTTAAAGGCAATTTTCTCGCAGATATTTCTGATAGTTTAATACCACTTCAGTCTTTTCGACGTCGGGGGGTTTCAGAAAAATGAATTCAACTGGTGCTGCTTATTACCATATTTCTTGCCAGGACAAAGTCTGCTGGCTTGATTCCGTTATCGTTTTCTAGGGGAGGCTAGATTTTCCGACTGTTCGACAAAAGATTATCTTTCCATTTTTGCGGCGAAATCTTCTAAGGCGATTTTAATGTCATGGGTGGTGCAGCGGTCATACGCTCTCTCTGGGCGCTCGTAAAATATATCTTTGGTCTGTTTATTCTTATCTTCGGTTGGGATATGGGCACATATACGAATTTGGCTCTTAAAAGAATTATGGCTAGCCTCCTATTCAACGGAACAAATCTGAAGACATGTTTGAGTTTCCGAGTCAGCTATAATACAGCGCGTCGCTTTTCCTGTTCCATCGCACTTTTTGTAAGGCAGTATTATCGACATTGTACTTTTCAAGTACATCCGCCAGTGCGTACACTGCACCTTCTTTATATAGATCTCAAACATTTCAGGTGCAGATCACAAATCATGGTCCTTGTGGGGGTCGCCAACATTAGGGGGTTATTTAATATTCTTCTTCATTTTTATAGTACGCAAGTTTTTACAAGGGTGGGTTACAAACATACACACATATACATACATACATACATACATGCATTCATACATACATACATACATACATACATACATACATACATACATACATACATACATACATACATACATACATACATATGTACATACATACATACATACATACATACATACATACATACATACATACATACATACATACATACATACATACATACATACATACATACATACATACATACATACATACATACATACATACATACATACATACATACATACATACATACATACATACATACATACATACATACATACATACATACATACATACATACATACATACATACATGCATAAGTGCATACATACAATTTTTCAAAATTTTATATAAAACATTTAAGCCATATTTAAATTATATGTAACGCAGCTATATATGTATTTTAAAACCATTGTTGTCAGTTTTTGTGCCATAATTACATCAAAAAATTAACGTGTTATGATTTTTTTTAATTAAGCGAGTTATGTGTTGAAACTTTTCCACAGAAAGAAAAAAGCATACCAAAAGAAAGGATTTAATAATCAAATTAATCCAAAATTACTTTGAAATTGCAGATAAATGTACAAATATCAATCTCTCGTTGACGTTAATGTGGCCAAAATTAAAAATTCCTACTAGAAAACAAAATTCTTGTCGTTATTTTTACAGTTTTCTAAATTTTTTGGTCTACACAAACAAAGTATTTTAACATTATGTAGAAAATCGCTCTCCTAATCTCTCTACATGGGCTGAGATAACTGCTCAAATATAAATTTTATTTACAATTGATATTGCGTTAGACAGTTTTTCATAAGCACAAACAAATTTTAAGTCCTTTTTATAATTTATTTGTTTTTAGTACTGAAAAAAAATTGCAAAGTAAACAAAAAATTTGGAAATGATAAATGGTGATTAATAAAGTTTACAGAATTGTATTAAAATAACAATTGTAAATAAAGTTATTTTATATATTAACGCTAGTATTCATAATAATTAAATTATGCTTATTAAGGGCTTATTTGATAACTATACCATAGAAATCTGTAAAATGAGCGCCACATAATCCTTATTAAATTTTATTGGTATTCTTAGAAGCAATCTAGCCGGACATTAAGCCAAAATAGAAATTTTAGAAATGTAAAAATTTAAGTGCGCAGCTCGACAGACAACAAAATTCTGTATCCGATAGTGCATTTTCAAATTTTTTGCTTGCAATTTGTTGTTTTGAGAAACTGTCAAAGTCAGGAAAGTTAAATAAATTTGCCTGCAATTTATAACTTTTTATGGTTTTGAGAGGTTTACATTGATTTATCTTCTCTGTGAAAGATTATATAAGCAGCTACCTTATTTAATTTTTTTTTTTGTTTTAAGTTTTATTTTAAAAAATTCCTTCGAAATTAAAAAAAGAGATTTTTTTGTTCAGTTTTTGATTAAAAAAAATAAAATCAAAAGGTTTTTGAAAGTGATGGCAGTCATTATCTTAAAATCTTTTTCATCACAATAAAACCTGAAATCTCTACTTCTAGACGAAAAATGAGAATGTTGCGCGTTTTTGCGCCATTTTTTTTGGCGAGTTTTTAAAAATTTCACTTTTTTTCTGTCTCTTTCTCATCTTGTCTGTTTACATATGAGTAAGAAACTTTTCTGTGGGTCATAAAACGTTTTGATAGTTAATTGTTTTTTATTTAAATTATTACAGGTAAATTGAAACCAATTTTTATCAGGTTAAATTGGGCTTTACACTGACATTGCATGTACAAAAAGGTATGTGCGAGGCAGTAGTTTTTACCCGCCCCTAAACTACATTACCAGTTTAGGGGCGGGTAAAAACTACTGCCTACTACCTGTGCGACAGCTTTCTTAATAACCCTATTTTATGCAACAAAATAAATGTACCTGCCTTTAAAACCTTTAAGAACTGTTTAAAAAAAATTATTTTTTAAAGAAAAACAAATCTGTGTTTCAAGTACTTATTTTTTGCTGTATATGTATTGTGGTTATTTCACGAAATTGTTTTCAGAACACTTTTAAAACTACGAGAGTAAAATGGAAACAGTTTATACAAGATTAGAGTTATTACAAATAGTACATGAATGTTAAGATAAATCTGTTGAGGAGAGTTGTGATTTTTAGATAGAAAATTGTGTGAACTTTCAAAATGTCAAGGAGATGGCGACATGTCAGCGGCGAAACAGTGCTTATACATTTTCAGAAAAATTTTTAATATACAATGCACAGAATTTTAATACATGGATTAATTGCCTATTGGGCTGTTATTACAAGAAACGGCTGAGGTACGAAACAAACATTTTCGTATTTACAGGGAGAATTTTGCAAGAAAGTTTTCAAGAGTTCAGTGTAACGTAGATATTATTAATAGACTTTTGCTAAGTTCTGACCCACTGATGACTAGCATAAGACCAACTCCAAAAAAGATGTCATTGCTCTTAACGAAAGAAGTGTGTTCAATGCTTCCTCTTGTACTTGATTTTGAAGAGGATTGAGATTCAGAAGTGGTCTTTGAAGAAACAGACGAAGAAGAACAGTAGCACTCCTGTTCTAAGTGGAAAAGGATATTTTTCTAAATAATCAGTTTTTTTTCATACTTTAAATTTATTGTTACTTCTGTAAATAAGCTATTGTTACATAATAATTACTTATTTTCAGATAAATTTAATACATTAAAGAACAAAAGAAAGCGACAAACAAGCTTAAAAATAAATTTTTTGTGAAAATTAGCCAAATATATAAACAAATTTTTTTGTGCAGGGCCGTTTCGGGGGTGGGGTTTGGGGGCCTTTCTGTCCCTACCCATAAAAGCTTAAAAATTTTACCCTTGTGGTATTTGGGCGTAAGTTTTCCATTATTTTTATTATATATGTATATTATTTAAGAAAATTTTACTTTATGCCGCCGCCCACGAAAGGGGAGAGGACGACACGGTCCAAGTATAGGTTTTTTTAAGCTTTGGCTTGCTTACGTTTAAAGTTACATTTGCATAACAATAGTATTGAAAACTTAACAAACATTTTAATTTTTTATAGGTGGTATTATTTCTTCTAAGGGGAACTTTTTCCCACTTGGTTAGAATTTTATTATTTTTTAATCCTTAAATGCCTTAGACTACAATACATGTTTCTGCCAAGTTTGATCAATCTAGGAGCACTCAGTAATTTTTAAGAAGCTTTTCTGTAAAAAATAAAAAGTAATGTCCGGCTAGAATGGCGAAATACCCCTATGTGTGATGGTTTTTAGTCAAATATTATGATATTTGGTTTTTAAAGGAAAATTAAGAATGTAGAGCAGAAAAAAATTGTAAATTGTGTTTCCATGACGTTTTTTATACCCTTCACATAAGTGATAAGGGTATATACATATAAGTTTGTCATTCCGTTTGTAATTCCTTTATTATCCATTTGGGACCCCATAAAGTATATATATTCTGGATCCTTATAGATAGGGAAGCCGATTTAGCGATGTCCGTCTGTCCGTCTGACCGTCTGTCCGTGTTATGGTTGAAATCAACTTTCTGAAGCCCCCCGATATCGCTTAGACCCGAATGTGGTCTCAAACTGTCACAGATAGTCGCGAGAAAATCGGTATTGAAATTCAGCAAAATCGCCCGATAAATGACCGAGATATAAGCAAAAAACCACGACTACCTCGGTTTTTTGAGTCTACAACAACAACAAAGAACATACTTTTACATGTAATAATAAAAAAAACAACAAAAAAAGAAAAAAACAGAATCAGTCATGATGATATTATTGAAACACACCCAAACCAAAAATTTTATTAGTATAAGTGTTCATACATATAACAGCGTTGCCATACAAAGCTTAATTTAAACATTTTTAAAATCGCTCCTACGGCTTCCAGGGTTCTCCTACAAAGGTAAAATGTAAGACCGACCCAAATTATTTTTTCCATCCAAACATTTTTGTGGAATATACTTACTCTCTATCTCCAGCCCCTGACATGGTTGCCATACAAAATTTTAAAAAATAAGGTAAAAACCGCTACAACTTCCCCGGAGTCGCCCGTAGAGGAAAAAAATGTATCACAGACCCCCATTAGTTTTTCCTCCCAAACGTATTCCTAGAGCATACTTACCCCCTATCTCCACGCCCTAAAGGGGTTGCCATACAAAATTTACAAAAGTTATGTAAAAATGCTCACAACTTCTTTAGAGTTGGCCTTAGAGCAATAAAATGTACGACCGACCCCTATTAGTTTGCCCTCCCAAACATATTCCTAGAACATACTTACCCCCTATCTCCACGCCCTAATGGGGTTGCCATACAAAATTTACAAAAACGATAAAATGCCCACAACTTCTTCAGAGTTGGCCTTAGAGCAATAAAGTGTACGACCAACCCCCATTAGTTTGCCCTCCCAAACATATTCCTAGAACATACTTACCCCCTATCTCCACGCCCTAATGGGGTTGCCATACAAAATTTACAAAAATGATAAAATGCCCACAACTTCTTCAGAGTTGGCCTTAGAGCAATAAAGTGTACGACCGACCCCCATTAGTTTGCCCTCTCAAACATATTCCTAGAACATACTTACCCCCTATCTCCACGCCCTAATGGGGTTGCCATACAAAATTTACAAAAATTATAAAATGCCCACAACTTCTTCAGAGTTGGCCTTAGAGCAATAAAGTGTACGACCGACCCCCATTAGTTTGCCCTGCCAAACATATTCCTAGAACATACTTACCCCCTATCTCCACGCCCTAAGGGGGTTACCATACAAAATTTACAAAAATTATGTAAAAATGCCCACAACTTCTTTAGAGTTGGCCTTAGAGCAATAAAGTGTACGACCGACCCCTATTTGTTTGCCCTCCCAAACATATTCCTAGAACATACTTACCCCCTATCTCCACGCCCTAATAGGGTAGCCATACAAAATTTACAAAAATGATAAAATGCCCACAACTTCTTTAGAGTTGGCCTTAGAGCAATAAAGTGTAGGACCGACCCCCATTAATTTGCCCTCCCAAACATATTTTTAGAACATACTTACCCCCTATCTCCACGCCCTAATGGGGTTGCCATACAAAATTTACAAAAATTATAAAATGCCCACAACTTCTTCAGAGTTGGCCTTAGAGCAATAAAATGTACGACCGACCCCTATTAGTTTGCCCTCCCAAACATATTCCTAGAACATACTTACCCCCTATCTCCACGCCCTAATGGGGTTGCCATACAAAATTTACAAAAACGATAAAATGCCCACAACTTCTTCAGAGTTGGCCTTAGAGCAATAAAATGTACGACTGACCCCTATTAGTTTGCCCTCCCAAACATATTCCTAGAACATACTTACCCCCTATCTCCACGCCCTAATGGGGTTGCCATACAAAATTTACAAAAATGATAAAATGCCCACAACTTCTTCAGAGTTGGCCTTAGAGCAATAAAGTGTACGACCGACCCCCATTAGTTTGCCCTCCCAAACATATTCCTAGAACATACTTACCCCCTATCTCCACGCCCTAATGGGGTTGCCATACAAAATTTACAAAAATTATAAAATGCCCACAACTTCTTCAGAGTTGGCCTTAGAGCAATAAAGTGTACGACCGACCCCCATTAGTTTGCCCTGCCAAACATATTCCTAGAACATACTTACCCCCTATCTCCACGCCCTAAGGGGGTTACCATACAAAATTTACAAAAATTATGTAAAAATGCCCACAACTTCTTTAGAGTTGGCCTTAGAGCAATAAAGTGTACGACCGACCCCTATTTGTTTGCCCTCCCAAACATATTCCTAGAACATACTTACCCCCTATCTCCACGCCCTAATAGGGTAGCCATACAAAATTTACAAAAATGATAAAATGCCCACAACTTCTTTAGAGTTGGCCTTAGAGCAATAAAGTGTAGGACCGACCCCCATTAATTTGCCCTCCCAAACATATTCTTAGAACATACTTACCCCCTATCTCCACGCCCTAATGGGGTTGCCATACAAAATTTACAAAAATTATAAAATGCCCACAACTTCTTCAGAGTTGGCCTTAGAGCAATAAAGTGTAGAAATGACCCCCATTAGTTTGCCTTCCCAAACATATTCTTAGAACACACTTACCCCCTATCTCCACGCCCTAATGGGGTTGCCATACAAAATTTACAAAAATGATAAAATGCCAACAACTTCTTCAGAGTTGGCCTTAGAGCAATAAAGTGTACGACCGACCCCTATTAGTTTGCCCTCCCAAACATATTCCTTGAACATACTTACCCCCTATCTCCACGCCCTAATGGGGTTGCCATACAAAATTTACAAAAATTATAAAATGCCCACAACTTCTTCAGAGTTGGCCTTAGAGCAATAAAGTGTACGACCGACCCCCATAAGTTTGCCCTGCCAAACATATTCCTAGAACATACTTACCCCCTATCTCCACGCCCTAAGGGGGTTGCCATACAAAATTTACAAAAATTATGTAAAAATGCGCACAACTTCTTTAGAGTTGGCCTTAGAGCAATAAAGTGTACGACCGACCCCCATTAGTTTGCCCTCTTAAACATATTCCTAGAACATACTTACCCCCTATCTCCACGCCCTAATGCGGTTGCCATACAAAATTTACAAAAACGATAAAATGCCCACAACTTCTTCAGAGTTGGCCTTAGAGCAATAAAGTGTACGACCGACCCCCATTAGTTTGCCCTCCCAAACATATTCCTAGAACATACTTACCCCCTATCTCCACGCCCTAATGGGGTTGCCATACAAAATTTACAAAAATGATAAAATGCCCACAACTTCTTCAGAGTTGGCCTTAGAGCAATGAAGTGTACGACCGACCCCCATTAGTTTGCCCTCTTAAACATATTCCTAGAATATACTTACCCTCTATCTCCACGCCCTAATGGGGTTGCCATACAAAATTTACAAAAATGATAAAATGCCAACAACTTCTTCAGAGTTGGCCTTAGAGCAATAAAGTGTACGACCGACCCCTATTAGTTTGCCCTCCCAAACATATTCCTAGAACATACTTACCCCCTATCTCCACGCCCTAATGGGGTTGCCATACAAAATTTACAAAAATTATAAAATGCCCACAACTTCTTCAGAGTTGGCCTTAGAGCAATAAAGTGTACGACCGACCCCCACTACTTTGCCCTCCCAAACATATTCCTAGAACATACTTACCTCCTATCTCCACGCCCTAAGGGGGTTGCCATACAAAATTTACAAAAATTATGTAATTATTCTTTAGAGTTGGCCTTAGAGCCTATTTAAAAATTAGAAATATTCCATAAGTTAAAAAAATGGTAAAAAATAAAAAAAGTTTGGGATTGCGAAAGGTCAATGTGAAGGGTATATAAGATTCGGCACAGCCGAATATAGCGCTCTTACTTGTTTTTATTTCTTTTGGCATTTGTTTTGTTTTTTTGATTGTGTGTTGGAAAAGATGTTTTTAATTTTATTTAAATATTTATTAAATTTTTTTTTAATGTGAATGATGAAAAGAGTAAATTAAAAAAGATAAACATGACTTTTTGCAAAATTAAATATTAACTGAACACGTATAACAGATATTTAAACATTTAAAACAAGTAAGAGCGCTATATTCGGCTGTGCCGAGTCTTATATACCCTTCACATTGGCCTTTCGCAATCCCAAACTTTTTTTTCTTCGTAACCATTTTTTTACTTATGAAATATTTCTAATTTTTAAATTGGGGTCGGTGTCATTTTTTAACGCTCCACGGGTGACGGGGAAGTTGTAGGTGTTTTTATCCTAATTTTTACAAATTTTGTATGGCAACCCACTTAGAGGGTGAAGATACGGGGTAAGTATATTCTAGGAATATGTTTTGGATAAGAAACTAATGGGGGTCGGTCGTACACTTTATTGCTCTAAAGCAAATTTTGAAGAAGTTGTGGGCATTTTCATATCATTTTTGTAAATTTTGTATAGCAACCCCTTTAAGGCGTGGAGATAGAGGGTAAGTATATTCCAGAAATATGTTTGGGAGGGCAAACTAATGGGGGTCGGTCGTACACTTTATTGCTCTAAGGCAAATTCTGAAGATGTTGTGGGCATTTTCATATCATTTTTGTAAATTTTGTATGGCAAACCCATTAGAGCGTGGAGATAGGGGGTAAGTATGTTCTAGGAATATGTTTGGGAGAAGAAACTAATAGGGGTCGGTCGTACACTTTATTGCTCTAAGGCCAACTCTGAAGGAGTTGTGGGCATTTTCATATCCTTTTTGTAAATTTTGTATGGCAACCCCCTTAAGGCGTGGAGATAGGGGGTAAGTATCTTCTAGGAATATGTTTGGGAGAAGAAATTAATGGGGGTCGGTCGTACACTTTATTGCTCTAAGGCCAACTCTGAAGAAGTTGTGGGCATTTTCATATCATTTTTGTAAATTTTGTATGGCAACCCCCTTAGGGTGCGGAGATAGGGGGTAAGTATGTTCTAGGAATATGTTTGGGAGAAGAAATTAATGGGGGTCGGTCGTACACTTTATTGCTCTAAGGCCAACTCTAAAGAAGTTGTGGGCATTTTCATATCATTTTTGTAAATTTTGTATGGCAACCCCCTTAAGGCGTGGAGATAGGGGGTAAGTATCTTCTAGGAATATGGTTGGGAGGGCAAACTAATGAGGGTCGGTTTTACACTTTATTGCTCTAAGGCCAACCCTGAAGAAGTTGTGGGCATTTTATCATTTTTGTAAATTTTGTATGGCAACCCCCTTAGGGCGTGGAGATAGGGGGTAAGTATGTTCTAGGAATATGTGTGACGGCAAACTAATGGGGGTCGGTCGTACACATTATTGCTCTAAGGCCAACTCTGAAGAAGTTGTGGGCATTTTTACATCATTTTTGTAAGTTTTGTATGGCAACCCCCTTAGGGCATGGAGATAGAGGGTAAGTATATTCTAGAAATACGTTTGGGAGGGAAAGCTAATGGGGGTCTGTGATACAGTTTTTCCTCTACGGGCGACTCTGGGGAAGTTGTAGCGGTTTTTACCTTATTTTTAAAATTTTGTATGGCAACCATGTCAGGGGCTGGAGATAGAGAGTAAATATGTTCCACAAAAATGTTTGGAGGGAAAAAATAATTTGGGTCGGCCTTACATTTTACCTTTGTAGGAGAACCCTGGAAGCTGTAGGAGCGATTTTAAAAATGTTTAGATTAGCTTTGTATGGCAACGCTGTTATATGTATGAACACTTATACTAATAAAATTTTTGTTTTGGGTGTGTTTCAATAATATCAACATGACTGATTCTGTTTTTTTCTTTTTTTTTTGTTTTTTTATTATTACATGTAAAAGTATGTTCTTTGTTGTTGTTGTAGACTCAAAAAAACGAGGTAGGTAGTCTTGGTTTTTTGCTTATATCTCAGTCATTTATAGGGCGATTTTGCTGAATTTCAATACCGATTTTCTCGCGACTATCTGTGACAGTTTGATACCACATTCGCGTCTATGCGATATCGAGGGGCTTCAGAAAGTTGATTTCAACCATAACACGGACAGACGGTCAGACGGACAGACGGACATCGCTAAATCGGCTTTCCTATCTATAAGGATCCAGAATATATATACTTTATGGGGTCTCATATGGATAATAAAGGAATTACAAACGGAATGACAAACTTATATATACCCTTATCACTTATGTGAAGGGTATAAAAATGATGTATGTTGGTATGATTGTTGTAAATTCTAAGAGAGGATATATAAATTACATATTTTCTAAAAGAATTGTTAAGATTTTCTCTTGTAACTAAAATTACTTACTAAACGCTATAATAATTAACAAAAATAATGAAAATGAATGAACATCTTTGTTTTTTTAATAAATTGTATCAAACGAACAACGTATTGCTCTATTTAATAAAATACTCCCATGTATATAGACAGACGTAAAGTACGATTGAGAGAATAACGATAATAAACGATTTATTAAAAAATATCTTGTTTTTTAAAACATTGTATATATGAAAGAGGATTTTTTTAAGTTGATTTAAAAAAGAAACAAAAACAGTCAATTAAAAAAAATGCTTACTGTAAATTCCATCCTAAATTACAAGTTCTGGTCAGAGATCAAACCAAGAACCTATGATTACAAGACTTGCGGTCTATCCGCTTAACCAACGAAGCTTTGTTTTCTTAAGTGGTAACTATAGCACTGGAGAACAGTGAACAAAATACAAATAGGGGATAGTTTAGTTTCGATCATTGTTGCCATAAGATGATAGAGAAAAAGTGCAAAACTTCGAAAACAAAAGTGCTAAAAAGTTCTACAGTTTAAAAAGAAAAGTGCTAAAAATTTTGCAAAACTGTATTTTTTTAAACCTTAAGAAATAAGTATACGTTTTTTAATACAACAATTCAGAACATATTTATATATTTTATTTAATTAAACTCAGTTTTATTAATTATATATTTACACAAATAAAGTGTCAACAATTACTCAAAGGTGGTAAATAGAACATAAATGTTGTGTGTTCATTTTTGTTCTGAGTTTGCTTTTTATTAAGCCCATTAAACTAAATAAACGCTCCTTTCAAGCGTTTGAAAATGGTAAAACCAAAAAAAAAAGAACAAAATCTGATAATTCGTTAAAAGAATTTTCATTAATTGAATTGAATTTTTAAATTGGTGTACTAGAATCCAGAACTCCGTTATATCCATATTGGTATCCCAAATTTGTTCAGTTATATAGCTCCACTGGTTTGGGATTTTTTCCATTTTAGTTATAAAGTTCATATATTCTAAGACACAAGTATGTAATAGCTGCTTAAATTATTTTAAGGGTATCTATTGAAAATGTTGAAATTTTTTTTAATACCAAAATATTTTTTTAAAGCCGATATTTTATTTCATTTACAAGCGATTTTAAAAAATTGTATACAAATTTTTCTGATTGCATCTTCTTCTTCAGAAGATATTGTGTTTCTTTCTTAATTCTTTTTTAATAACGTTTCAAATTCATATCCTAAATGCGTATTTGGTAGCAAGTATTCTTCAAATATTTCTTCCTCATTTCCCAAAATTATGTCCATCAGTTTTTCATTGATATACATATATTTTACCAGCTATTACCTTTACAAGATTTACGTTAAAATAAAATAACTGTTTTGAAATTTGCTTTGTTTTCTTCTTCGTATGTTAACCAAAGATGTGAAAAAAAACTGAATATACGCAAAGTTGCACAAAAAAGGAGTATATTTTACTTAATACACTAAGAAAATTTTAATGTATAACTTCATTACTCACAAATATACAAACAAAAAATAATTTATTGCATTTAAGTTTTATATGAAGAAAATGAAAAAAATGCCAGGTTATTATAAAAAAGTGCTAAGCTAGCATTTTTGAAAATCTTTTGTGCTAACTTAGGGGGGAAAATGCTAAATCTAGCCTAAAAAGTGCTAAAATGGCAATTCTGGTTTCGATTCTACATACTACCAAGTGGTAGTAAAACACTATATTAAGTTTAGCGAGATTTGCGACCGTTTTTTAAGGGCATCAAACATTTTGGAAAATGGACCTTTTTCTAAGGCTTTATGAGGTATTTGGAGTGCCTAGACACATCCAGTGGCATTGATGTGTGCATTGGTTCAGTTTTATGGTGGCTACAATTTTTCTAAATATCGTTAGTAAAAATTTTAGATTCCCTGCAAATTTCTGACTTTTAGAAATTTTTTTAGAGAATAAAAATATATTTACTTAGTGGAGTGTTATATACAATAATTCGGGAAATAGTTTGCAGTTATAATTTGATCTCAATCAGCTTTGAAACAAAATATGACGAAACCAATTTTGAACGTTTTAATGATTTCTCGAAACTTTTGAGGCCCATTAAAAGGAAACGGTTACTACCAACCTCACCAAACTTAGTGATAGGGTTTTACCAGTGATGCCAACTCGGTGTTTTTTGCGCTAAATTTTGCGTTTTTAACTATCCAAAAGGCGCATTTTTTCTCCTCATCGCGTTAAATTGGCTCGTGTTACATTATATTTTAAATTATTTCAATTGTATTTAAAAAGAATATTTTAACTATTGCAGTAGATAACATACAAGGTAGTATTGTTACCAACAACAATATGGCATTTGTACATTGTAAGTCTGTGAAACAGTCAAATGTCAAAAATAAATACACACGCACAAGAAAATAAATATTAAATCTACAACTTTTGATATTAAGACAGTGATGCCATCAATTCAGAGGCAAAAAGAGCCAACCGAGTAGTCACAAAGAGCTAAAAGAAGCTAAATTTAAAAATTGAAGATTTTTCCGTTTTAAATCTATGAATCTATTTATTATTCAATTTGTCCTCCAAGATTTTTTTACAAAATAAAATAAATAGAAAAAAATAGGAAAATTAGAGATAATAATATAAAATAAAATTATCTTACAGCAGCAATTGATACAAATGTTTATCAACATTAACAATATGACCATACACATTTACATATAAATAAGTTAAGTTAAAAGAGAATAATAATTTTCAAAAAGAGTAAATTAGAGTTTTTATGAACTGTATTATATTACATTTGACGATATGTTTATCTGATTCAATTGTATTAGAATCTTCGCATGCCTACTCAAAGTTACATCCTGGATAACAGTTTCTATTTATAAAAGATTAAAATGCTTCAGCTATATAATCGAAGTCATCTGTCGGTATAATGATTTTATTTGTCAGGCTTTGTATTGTGAAAAAAATAAGTGAAAAGTTTTGTATGTTCCGTAAATGCCACAAAGACAAAACAATAGAGTAATAAATACGGAAAAATTTACTATAAAATACAAAAAGTGCCAAACGTGTCGTTTACACAGCTGAAAAGAGCTGTGTTAGCTCCTTTTTGTAAGAAAAAAGCCTAAGGGAAAATTTTCGAGTTAGAAGCAATTTAAAAGAGCTAAATCTAGCTCCAAAATAGCTAAGTTGGCATCGCTGTATTAAAATGTTTGAACAAAGCAAACAGTCAGTTGATGAGTTGTCAACTATTCCATATTTTCCAAAAATCGGTTTTCGATTTTTTCATTTGAAGGTTTTTCCAATAACTAAGCTATATACATACAAATATATATTATACCCTTCACATAAGTGATAAGGGTATATATAAGTTTATCATTCTGTTTTTAATTTCTTTATTATCCATTTGAGACCCCATAAAGTATATTTTTTCTGGATCCTTATAGATAGGGAAGCCGATTTAGCGATGTCCATCTGTCCGTCTGTCCGTGTTATGGTTGAAATCAACTTTCTGAAGCCCCCCGCTGTCGCATAGACCCGAATGTGGTATCAAACTGTCAGAGACAGTCGCGAGAAAATCGGAATTGAAATTCAGCTAAATCGCCCGATAAATAACCGAGATATCAGAAAAAAACCAAGACTACTTCGTTTTTTTAGTCTACAACAACAACAAAGAACATACTTTTGAATGTAATAATAAAAAACAACAAAAAAAGAAAGAAACAGAATCAGTCATGGCGATATTATTGAAACAAATCAAAAAAAAAAATTTTATTAGTATTAATGTTCATACATACATATAACAGGGTTGCCATACAAAGCTTTATTTAAACATTTTTAAAATCGCTCCTACGGCTTCCAGGGTTCTCCTACAAAGGTAAAATGTAAGACCGACCCGAATTATTTTATCCATCCAAACATTTTTGTGGAACATACTTACTCTCTATCTCCAGCCCCTGACATGGTTGCCATACAAAATTTTAAAAAAATAAGGTAAAAACCGCTACAACTTCCCTGGAGTCGCCCGTAGAGGAAAAAAATATATCACAGACCCCCATTAGTTTTTCCTCCCATACTTACCTCCTATCTCCACGCCCTAAGGGGGTTGCCATACAAAATTTACAAAAATGATGTAAAAACGCCCACAACTACTTCAAAGTTGGCGTTAGAGCAATAAAGGGTACGACCGACCCCCATTAGTTTTTCCTCCCAAACATATTCCTAGGATATACTTACCCCCTATCTCCACGCCCTAAGGGGGTTGCCATACAAAATTTACAAAAATGATATGAAAATGCCCAAAACTTCTTCAGAGTTGGCCTAAGAGTAACAAAGTGTTCCACGGACCCCCATTAATTTCTTCTCCCAAACATATTCCTAGAACATACTTACCCCCTATCTCCGCGCCCTAAGGGGGTTGCCATACAAAATTTACAAAAATGATATGCAAATGCCCACAACTTCTTCTTCTTCTTAGAGCAATAAAGTGTACGACCGACCCCCATTAGTTTTCCCTCCCAAACATATTCCTAGAATATACTTACCTCCTATCTCCACGCCCTAAGGGGGTTGCCATACAAAATTTAGAAAAATGATATGAAAATGCCCACAACTTCTTCAAAGTTGGCCTTAGAGCAATAAAGTGTGCCACGGACCCCCATTAATTTCTTCTCCCAAACATATTCCTTGAGCATACTTACCCCCTATCTCCGCGCCCTAAGGGGGTTGCCATACAAAATTTACAAAAATGATATGAAAATGCCCACAACTTCTTCAGAGTTGGCCCTAGAGCAAAAAAGTGTACGACGGACCCCCATTAATTTCTTCTCCCAAATATATTCCTAGAACATACTTACCCCCTATCTCCGCGCCCTAAGGGGGCTGCCATACAAAATTTACAAAAATGATATGAAAATGCCCACAACTTCTCTAGAGTTGGCCTTAGAGCAATAAAGTGTACGACCGACCCCCATTAATTTCTTCTCCCAAACATATTTCTAGAACATACTTACCCCCTATCTCCACGCCCTGAAGGGGTTGCCATACAAAATTTACAAAAATGATTTGAAAATGCCCACAACTTCTTCAGAGTTGGCCTTAGAGCAATTAAGTGTACGACCGACCCCCATTAGTTTCTTCTCCCAAACATATTCCTAGAATATACTAACCCCCTATCTCCACGCCCTAAGGGGGTTGCCATACAAAATTTACAAAAATTTTGTGAAAATGCCCCAAAATTCTTCAGAGTTGGCCCTAGAGCAATAAAGTGTTCGATGGACCCCCATTAATTTCTTCTCCCAAATATATTCCTAGAACATACTTACGCCCTATCTCCGCGCCCTAAGGGGGTTGCCATACAAAATTTACAAAAATGATATGAAAATGCCCACAACTTCTTCAGAGTTGGCCCTAGAGCAATAAAGTGTACGACGGACCCCCATTAATTTCTTCTCCCAAATATATTCCTAGAACATACTTACCCCCTATCTCCGCGCCCTAAGCGGGCTGCCATAAAAAATTTACAAAAATGATATGAAAATGCCCACAACTTCTCTAGAGTTGGCCTTAGAGCAATAAAGTGTACGACCGACCCCCATTAATTTCTTCTCCCAAACATATTCCCAGAACATACTTACCCCCTATCTCCACGCCCTGAAGGGGTTGCCATACAAAATTTCCAAAAATGATTTGAAAATGCCCACATTTTCTTCAGAGTTGGCCTTAGAGCAATTAAGTGTACGACCGACCCCCATTAGTTTCTTCTCCCAAACATATTCCTAGAATATACTAACCCCCTATCTCCACGCCCTAAGGGGGTTGCCATACAAAATTTACAAAAATTTCTTCAGAGTTGGCCTTAGAGAAATAGAGTGTATGTCAGACCCCCCTTAGTTTCTTCTCCCAAACATATTCCTAGAACATACTTACTTCCTATGTCCACGCCCAAAGGGGGGTGCCATACAAAATTTACAAAAGTGATATGAAAATGCTCACAACTTCTTTAGAGTGGGCCTTAGAGCAATGAAGTGTACGACCGACCCCCATTGGATTCTTCACCCAAACATTTACCTAGAGCATACCAACCCCCTATCTTTACGCCCTAAGGGGGCTGCCAAACAAAATTTACAAAAATAGTATGCAAATTCCCAAAAACTTCTTCAAAGTCGGCCAAAGAGCAATAGTGTGTACGACCGACCCTAATTAGTTTATGGGTACATTTTTGTGGAGCATACTTACCCTCTATCTCCAGCTCCTAGCACGGTTTCCATACAAAATTTAAAAAAATAAGGTAAAAAGGGCTATATATAATATATCACTGACCCCCATTAGTTTCCCCTCCCAAACATATTACTAGAATATACTTACCCTCTAAAGGGGTTGCCATACAAAATTTGAAAAAATTAGAATAAAAACCCCTACAACTTCCCTGTTGTCATCTGTGGAACGTTAAAAAATGACACCGGCCCCTATTTAAAAATATGAAATATATCATGAGTAAAAAATTTGGTAAAAATAAAAAAAGTTTGGGATTTCGAAGGCCAATGTGAAGGGTATATAAGATTCGGCACAGCCGAATATAGCACTCTTACTTGTTTTTCAATTTTTATTTTAACAAAAAAAAAAAAAAACAAATTCATTTTTGGACGCAACGTTAAACTGCATTAAATTCAAAATTAAGCCCAATATTATTACGTACATTCGTAGATTTTAAAATAAAGAAATATACATTTAAAAAATAAAAAAGTGCTAAAAATGTAGCACGCATCTCAATAATATACAGCTGATTCGTAAGCAAACTGCGGCCAGTGCCTGTGTTTTGTAACTTTAGTGAGAACTTCTCGCATCGAAAAATTTATAGTCGCCTTGTAAAAGACAGGATGAACACGACATACCTAATTATTTTAACTTTTAACGTTGTATAATGAGAGCTTATGTATTATCTAAGTCACACTGTTAATAATATGACAAAAAAAGAATTTTTCGCTGAGAAAACTTCTCACAAGTTACAGAACAGGGGGGCAGGTTTGCTTAAGCAAATGTAACTTGACAAAACCTTTGATTACCCCCAGTCATCATAACCAATAAATTTGTATGTTAACATAAAATATCAAAATTATGTTATCTCCAGTGTGGGCCGCACTATTTCGTATCCCAATTAAATAAGTTTGTACAAATACATACATATGTGTAAATATGTATAATTATTATTTATGTTTTGTTAAATTATTAAAGAAATAATAAAAAAACTTTGCCTTCTAAATATGGAATTGTGTTTTTTATTTGTATAAAAAATTCGAAATAAAACAATTTTAAAACAAAATAAAAAATATTTTAATAAATAAACATATTATTTAGTTGCAATATTAGTATACTTATATATTAAAAAAATTCGTAAGGTGTTTTGAAATAAATAAACAATAAATAAATATGGCCGCTCGTGTTTCTATACCCTTAACATAACTAAGGCAATAAGAAATAATTTACCGTTATTCTGCTGACGTTATTGCCTTATTGCTAAGATATGCATTACTAGTTTGGATGGGGCGTTAAACACATTATAGTTATAAACATTTAAGTATGTCTATTCGAACTTTTACTTATTTAGCTTAAGCATTTTATAGTTACCGCTATATGTAGGTATGTGCCATTTTATATTGGCAACTTTACATTCAACCCTTTGGCGCATATCCGACACCAGTGTCTCTTAAATTTATTTAAATTAAATTTTTTTAAATTAGCGTTAACTCTTACCAATTACTTTAAAACTAAATTTTATTTAGCATTACATACAAAAACGATCAATAATTCTTTACTTACTTCTTTAACTTAGTAATTTTCTTTGCCGATTTTATAAAGTGATTAAAATATACATATGTATGTATTTTGAAATTTTTGAAAACAATTTTTTTAGAATTTCGAAATTATGGTAAGTATTAATTATATTTTCATTGTAGTTGATATAACTAATAATTAGAAAGCTAGATTTTCCTTAGGCGACACCGGTGTTCCAATATTCGTAAAAAGTCCAGATCGTAAAAAATCCATAAACAATTGGTGAATTCACAAAAAAACGATATAATAGCATATTATGTTATTGTCATATAATTTCACAATGGCATAAAAATTTTGTTGTTGCCTTTCATACGAAACCTATTGTGAAATAATATAACTTTGTTTGCTATGTTTATTGTGACGTCATACTATATAAAAATCCCTGCGGCAAGGGCTTAAAATGAAACAGCGAGTTTTTTAATTTAATTTTAGAGCCACTAGCACTCGCATCCGTTAAAAATTTTTATACTTAAAACTTAGGCAAAACCGCCAAAAAAGATTCCTTAATCCGGCAAAAAAAGCCGGCACTGCTCTCTGACACATTAGCTGTTTTTTGCTTACGTAAAAAATAACAAAATTCTTGTGATTTTTTAATTAAAAGTTTGTGCCAAAAATAGTTGCTTATTTTAATGGATTTTAGAGATTCTAGCTAGATTAGATAAAGACCATTTTGTGTCTACATGGGTCTAATTTCTAAAAATTATTTAGTTAAGCCAAGAGCAGCAAATGTGTTTGTTTTTTGTATTGTTTGGTCGTATCAGCTGATTTAGATTTTAAATACGACACCAACAAATATACAAAGAGTTGTTCACAACTGTCATATTTTTTGGTTCCTTTATTTTACAATATATGATTTCACAAGACCTTGTGAATTCACCAAATGTGTTTTTTTGATAATTTCTTCTTTTAGGCCTATAAAAATACCCACACCTACCGCGAATAACTATTCCAATAAAAAAACTCCCAAATTAACTGATTTGCTATCATGAATAATTTCTATAACACATATTTTGGGAGTGGACATTTTGCATTCCCAAAAACTGGAATAAGAAGGAAAAATGTAAGTTCTATTCTTTTTTCGTTATAATTTTAATTTGTTTCACAACACTTTTTAAATATTATTCAGATTTTTATCCCAATTTTCTTTGTATATTTATAGGGTGTTGTGTAGGTTAAGTTTGTCTATATTCATTTCATTGGTTCTTACACCAAATCATCAGTAGACTTCAACCAAATTCTTAAAAAATCTCATGAATATTTTCTGTCTTTTTACAATTACCTCAATAAACATATTGAGAGTTACTATAAACAAACAAAAACGTTCAAGATTTTTTTGTAAGAATCCAACAAACCATTTTTCGTTGTTTTGATTTTCTTTTTCTTCTTTACATTGGAAGAACCATTGGTTATTACTAAATGTATTATAAGGGGAACTGAAAATAAAACCTTTTTTGTTTTCAACACTTTTTAATTATAATTCAGGATTTTATCCCAATTTTCTTTATATATTTATAGGGTTTGTTGTAGGTTAAGTTTATCTATATGCATTTAATTGGTTTTTACCCCAAATCAGCAGTAGACTTTAACCAAATTCCCACAGCTTCCAGGATTTTCCTACAAAGGTAAAATGTAAGACCGACCCCAATTAGTTTATCCTTCCAAACATATTTGTAGAACAAACGTACCCTCTATCTTCATCCCGTAACATGGTTGCCACACAAAATGTGAAAAAATAGGATAAAAACCCCTACAACTTCTTCGGAGTTTCCACTAGAGGAATAAAATGTATCACAGACTCCTATTAGTTTTTCCTCACAAACGTATTCCTAGAGTTAACTTGCCTCCTATCTCCACGCCTTAAGAGGGTTGCCATATAACCCATCACCCAAGGTGGCTGCCATACAAAATTTTAAAAAATTGGAGTAAAAGTCCATACAAAATTTGAAGAAAATTAGGGTAAAAATCCCTGCAGCTGCCCTAATCACCCTAAGAGGATTAAAATATGACACCGACCCCTATTTAAAATTTAGAAATATTTCATAAATAAAAAAACGGATAAAAATAAAAAAAGGATTGGGGTTTCGAAAGTCCAATGTAAAGGGTATCTAAGATTCGGCACAGCCAAATATAGCGCTCTTATTTGTTTTTTTAACATGTACATATAAATATTTTATTCTTACAAACAAAGTTATGAATTGAAAAAAAAAAACTAACAAATAATTCACAATAAAAACAAATCAATCAAAAATAATTCACAACTAAAACTTCTACTTCAAAAATATTTGCATTACTGATTTGTTGGGTATGTAAATATGTGTTTTCTTCCAAACGCCTTATTCCCATAACATTTGCGACCTTGGTGATCAGCATATTTCATTTGACTGATTGCCAAATAAAAGAAAACATTATGGCCGGCAATAGTGACACTGGAAATCCATTTGCTTTTTGTACAAAAAACATGGAAGCTGAGCCTTCAAAGTGATAATAGAAACTGCTTTTCGTTCAGAGTTTAAGCGCTTGCAACTCTTCATCAGAATCTTTTCCAAACGAAAACCCTCTATCTACAGATTATGGTCAACCTTTTGGGGATTGTTACCTGAATTCATATAAAAAACAATGTATATTCTCGTTACTAATTTCCTGGCACCACTAAAAATATAAATGTCCTACAACAAACAACTTCAGAAAAACCTACGAAGGTCTTCGAAGCAACTACAAAAATGAAATCGTTAACACTTTTTTTGTAAAAAAATTTCTTTGAATTTTAAAGTTATCTAGAAATTTCAATCCAGATATTTAAACAATGATTATTTGGCAATGGCTGGTAGGAGCTTTAAGCGCAAACCAAATTGAACACTCAGAGTCCGGATGCGAGTTAGAAGTGATAGTTGAATTACCAAGACACAGTAGGGACACTAACGCGCAGACATAATGTCTATTTCTGGCGGATAAAATATGTCAACCTTGTTGAACGAAACCGCTGAGGACTTAAAAGGATTAGTTTGGAAGTTTGTAAGCTGGAGGGTCGTATCTTTATTGTAATAGCAAAACGTGGCTGTGGCAACTTACACGTGCTAAAGAAGAATGACAAACTTGATACAAGATGCAAATATTTGCATTATTTTGGTTTAACAATTTTTGCTTCCTTAGTTTTTTTCCCTTAAGTTAAATACTTTTAGAAACCACAACTAACAATTAAAACCTAAAACTTAACTTTTTATTCAGCATATATAAATGAAAAATGACTAATTATGCAACTTACTTAGTGCGAGCAGTGATGCCCACAATTCAGAGGCAAAATGAGTCAGCCGAGTAGTCAAAAAGAGCTACATTTAAAATCAAGATTTTTCTGTTTTATATGTATGAATGTATCTATTATTCAATTTGAACCTTAAGATTTTTTACAAAATAAAAATAATAGAAAAAAAAATAGAAATAATAATAATAATAAATAAAATTGTTTCACAGCAGCAATTGATACAAATGCTTATCAACATTAACAATATGACCATACACATTTACATATAAATAGGTTAAAAGAGCAATTATTTTCAAAAAGAGTAATATGTTCTTCTTCCGGTCATAGACCGGAATAATATTTTGATTTATTATGTGTTTCAATTGAATTTATTTTTACAAATACGCTTGCTGGTAACTCGTAGTTTAAACAGCAGGTGCTGCACCTTTGTAAACCATATTTGATATGAATTAAACTATTAACCGTATTCAAAGCCATTCGGTTTCTTATTTTATTCTCCAAAAATTCATAGCACTGAATGTTTTTTCCACTTTAGCATTACATAATGGATACGATAATATTTTTAAAACAATAATGCACTTCGATCCAAAATTAGTTGGTTCTATCTAAATTTTTTCACTGATACAATTTTAAATTTTTTTAATCAATTTTACAGCTCTTAAATTTTTTCAAATTCTTCTATAACACATAAAGTATTTTTTTAATTCTGCAAATAATTTTTTTACGCTAAATGCCGATGTTAATTCCATCACCTTAAAATTTGTTAGAAACTTTGCCCTAATTTCATAAATTGAAACTTTTATGAAATGTATTAAATTACGTTTAACGATATGTTTATCTGATTCAGTTACATATATTAGAATCTTTGCATACATTCTCAAAGTTAGATCCTAGATAACAGTTGCTATTTAATGAAGATTCAAATTCTCCAGCTATATAATGGAAGTCATCTGTCGGTATAATGATTTTGTTTGTCAGCCCTTGTATTAAATGAAATAAATAAGTGAAAAGTTTTGTATGTTCCGTAAATGACACAAGGACAAAACAATAGCGTAAAAACGGAAAAATTTACTATAAAATACAAAAAGTGTCAAACGTGCCGTTTACACAGTTGAAAAGTGCTACTTTAGCTGCTTTTTTTAAAAAAGAGCTAAACCGAAAATTATCGAGTGAGGAGCGATTAAAATAATCTAAATCTAGCTCCAAAGAAGCTAAGTTGGCATCGCTGAGTGCAAGTTATTAAGGGTTAATTACCCAGCAAAAAATAATCAAGATTTTGTAAGCAGGAAATACTTTTTCTAGTATACTAATGCGCTTCGCAGCAAGCACTTATCTATTTCCTTAACAAATTCAATAGTGTATGGCAGTAAATGTAAAACTTTTACCGTTTTACACACTCGCTTACTCAAGTGCATACTAAGAAGCACAACTGTAAGGCAGTGAGTAAAAAAAACATTAGTTTTTCGTCAAGTAACGAACATTATAACTCGGCAAAACATTTATTTCGATGACGCAATAAATTTAAACCACTAAAGAAGCACTAAAATTACATGAATTAACTGGATATTCGTATCCCCGAAATAAGCACTTAACATGAAATGCAACTAAGTGGGACATCGCTAACAAATATCATGCCATACGTAAGCAGGTTTGTAAGCTTTGCTGTCTTGATATTACCTTACAAACCTACCTACGGCGAAGCAGCAGTTTTTGCTGGGTATGCATTGCCAGTAGAGATGAGCGATCCCGTGACTTTTAGGAAACATCGTTAACAGTAAATGCGATTTTAAGTTAGCGTTTTTTTAAACAGTGACGGTGACCACCGTTTAGGATTTTTCAATTCTTGTAAAGGAGTTATTTTAATCTCTGTTAAATTAATAAACATAATGTTATTTTAAGCAGTGATCATGATAATGTTTATGATATTTTAGTTCTTTTTAACGAACTTCTGAACAACGCATTGGAAAAATAGTTAAAACGGTAAATAAGAATTCAAAATATTTATGAAAGAGAAATATCATTTAAAAACTTTCAATAGGTATGTAGTTAAATTAATATCCCGAAATTTAAATTTATATGTTTGATATACATTGAGGTAAGGCTTTAATATAAAAAAGCAGCTTACAATTCATGATAAATAGATTCCAAACATAAAAAATAGTTGAAATTAATAGTAAGTAAACAAAAACTTAAAAAAAAAACAAAAATACAATTTAAGCTGTATACATAACACTTCTAAGTATAATATAATAACGACACAAATCTGGTAAAGCTTTTAGCGGCACTTTCACAAACACATATCTAAGCATTAGCACTTTACTTCTTCTAAAGAACAAAAGAAACAGCAACACGATTTGCTACCTATGACCAAATGTAAACATGAAAAAGAAACAAAATTGAATTTTTAAAGCACAAAAATGTTACTTTACAATTTGCAAAGATTAAAATAATCTAAGTTACATCGCAGGTAAGAGTTACTGCACAATAATTCAAAATGATACTTTGAGTAATATAATAAATTAAAAGTAATGTCACTGTCGTTATCAGTGATTTTCAAGTCACAGGTACAGAAATATCGCTCACCTCTAATTGAGAAAGTCTAACGGACCAGGAAATGGCCAGGAATACTCTTATTTCTGCTAAATTTTAGTCCAACTTATAAAATTGACCGAAACATGCGCAAAAACTTGCGATTAACCATTTCAAAAAAACAAAGTTTCTAAACTATTTAGTATTTATTGGGCTTGAGATAATTAAAAGCGATAACGTAATATACCGCAGCAACAAGCTATGTGCCAAAAAGTGCGTGCATCTTAAAATATTTTTCCCCAAAATTGTTGAAGTAGAAACTTAACTTGTGGCGACTATGTACTACAAAGTAGGTTGTATAATGCTTTGAAAGACATTACCTCTTCTTTTATTTTATTTATTCGTTATAATTATTTATTTGTTTTACCCACATCTTATTCGTGGTAGGGACATAGATGCCAGATTTGACGATTTATCGTCATTTTGACGTTTTTTGGCCGCACGAACTGCAGACAATCTTCGGGAGAATAAAGGTTTACGTTGGTGCTGTAAAAATGTATAGTTTATGATGTTGAATTTTATTCAGTATTTAAAAATTTTAGAGATGAATTCGATAGCATCAAACACGCCTTCAAATGTCTAACCCAAAGATTTTTAAAATTCAAAGCATCATTTGTTAATGCGTCATTTTCGCCCAAAAGGAAAAAACTACTCCAACTTTAAGCTCTTCTGCTAACAATACTGTTATATCCACTATTAGCTCTTCCATAAGTCAAAACATTTCCGTTAATGTAGAACGTTCGAATCCGTCTTCCAAAATTAATGCACCTTTGAGGCCATTTCAAAATCTGGAAACCAACTCCTCGTTATCCTTTACTGATCTTCTTGATGAATCGAATAAATTTCCATCGACTATCCCTAACAACACCGAAATATTACCACCTAATGATAATCATGTTGAACATATTGCAACTAATAAGTTCACATTCTACTGCTCTGGCCTCTAATCTGCAAAACAATGAAGCAATAGTTAAAGTTATTTCTCCAATGAAAACAATTTTTGCTGCTCGCTTTTCATCTGATACTACCACAAATGCTGTTGCTGATTACATAAAATTTAAACTTGGATATGATTGTGAATTATCTATTTTTAAATTTAATTATTCGGAAAAACGGAGTAAATCTTTCTTTTGAAATTATTGTCCCAGAAGAATTATTTGAAATTATTGTAAATCCAGATTTTTGGCCCCCCAAGGCTATTATTCGTGAATATGAATATAAAATACTTCTGGTGGTGATATCGCTTATTTACCTATCCAAAGTAACACGCAAAAAAACTAAACAATTTTTCTGCTGATAATTTCATTAATATTATTATATTAATACGAAATTAACTGCACTTTATGCAAATAGTTTTGAATTTTCTTACCACATCATTGTCTTTACTGAAACCTGTTTAAATGGAAAAAAAAGTATACATAATAACGAAGTTTTATCTGCAAAATATCAAATGTTCAGGCATGGTCGATTGAATAAGCTGGGTGGAGGTGTCCTCATTGCCGTGCTTAACAATTTGTCTTATGAAGAAATCAATGTTTTACTTTATGATAATGTCGAATTTGTAGCTGTAAAAATTCGTCTTAAAAATGCAAATATGTACATTACTTGCTCATACATTCCTCCAAACTCTTGGCTAGATATCTACAACCATCACATCTCGGCAATTGATTTTGTTTTGCAACAATCTAACCCATCTGATTTCTTTATTGTACTGGGATATTTTATCCTACCTAACATATTGTGGAATAAATCTTCTGAAGAAAACTACCTAGTTCCTACAGTTACAAACGAATTTGTTAACTTGCTATTAAGTTATGGTCTTTTTCAAATGAACCATGCAAGTAATGTTAATGGAAAATTGCTTGATGGATATATTTTTACATAAAGCACTTCCTGTTACTTACCCCGAAGATTGTTATCATCCTACATTAAAATTGGAAATATTTTGCTTATTAAACTTACCTGTTTCAAAAGCTAACAAAATTAAACCCCATAAAGTTTATTTCTTCTCTCGAACCAACTCTTTATTAACAAATGTTAACTGGGATATTATAACCTCTACTGACAACTTGGATGATGTCATTTCTTTCTTCTATTTAACATTAAGCCACTGTATTTCTGAATCAGTCCTATTAGAAATAACAATATTGGACCACCATGGAGTAATAAGTATCTGCGAACTATTAAAATTAACAAAAACAAATTGTATAAGAAATATAAAAGGTCAGGAACACCTGTGGATTACAGCAAATACTGTATTGCTCGTTCTAAATACAATTTTGCCAGTAAATCTGCTTATGAAAACTATATCATTCGTATTAAATCAAAACTGAATTCAAATCCTTAATCGTTTTACAAATTTTAGAACTCCAAACGTCGCTCTTGCGTTAATCCCAAAAGTCTAAAATATGTGTCAATTGTACCTGATGATGACGTTTCTAGTTCCAATTTGTTTGCTGAATTTTTTTCAACAACCTACTCTAGAAAAGTATATAATAACAACAGATTCTACCCCTTTATTATACCCCAATCAGCAGGCGTACAATTTTCTTATATTACTTATGAAACGATCCTATCGAATTTGATATCACAAAATAATTCCTTCAATGCTGGTCCAGATGGAATATCAAATTGCATTCTTAAAAATTGTGCTGAAACATTATATTATCCGCTTACTGCTATCTTTAACAAATCCATTAAATTGGGGTACGTACCGTTGATATGGAAATCATCATATATAATTCCGTTGTTTAAAAGTGGTAGCAAAATTAAAATACCTAACTATCGGTGCATTGCCAAGCTGAGTGCTATTCCCAAACTTTTTGAAAAAATTTTAACTGACAATATATACTATCAAATTTCTTCAATATTGTCGCCGTGTCAACATGGTTTTTGTAAACGTCGTTCTACAACGACTAATATTTTGGAACTAATAACTATGTATTATAAATGAGGGTTTCAGATACAATATGCAAACTGATGCCATCTACACAGATTTTAGTAAACCACGATCTTTTACTTAACAAATTGTCATTAATGGGATTTACGGATAAACCAATAAAGTGGCTTAGTTCTTACTTGTCTAATAGAACTCAACAAGTTAAGTTCGGAAATGCTACATCTATCTTATTGAGGTTCCTTCTGGCGTTCCGCAAGGTAGCCATCTTGGTCCCATCTTATTTACCTTATTTATAAACGATCTTCCTTCAGTTCTACAGCACTCTAATACATTGATGTATGCTGATGATGCAAAAATTTTTCGTTCTATCAATAATCCTGAGGATAAATTTTTACTTAAGTCGGTTATTGACAAACTGGTCAATTGGTGTGATATAAACTTATTGGAACTAAATATAAAAAAATGTAAACACATGTCCTTTTTTCGAACTAAAACATTTGATTTACATATTTTATTGCGTTAATGGAAATAAACCTGATAAAGTTATAAACTTTCTTGATTTTGGTATTTTGCTTGATCACCAATTAAATTTTCGTGACCATATTTCATTAATTGTTAACCAGGCAAATGGTGTACTTGGATTTATGAAGAGGTGGAGCAAAGAATTTTCAGATCCTTACATCACGAAACAATTATACTCATCTTTAGTCCGACCTATTCTAGAATATGGATCAGTTATATGGGATCCTTACTATATTCATATCGATAGTATTGAATCCGTACAAAAGAAATTTTTAATATTTTGTCTGCGTGGCCTTGGATGAAATTCTCTTTTACTACCCCCGTATGAAAGCAGACTCTGTCTTATAAAACTACCAAATTTGAAAAGTCGACGTTTAATGTTGAGTTTTTCGTTTGTATTGGGCTTAATTCAAGAAGATTTAGATTCTGTGTTCCTGCTAAGAAAACAACATTTAATGTTCCATCTAGACTAATTCGAAACTTCCGTCCCCTTAGCATAAAATACTACAGATCTAACTATGCTAATAATGATCCGTTTCGTCATATATGTGAAAACTTTAACAACTTCTATCACCTTGTTGGCCTAAATGAAAGTAAAGAAATTGTAAAAAGAAATTTTATTTTGTATTTAAATCGCTAATTTTGAAATATCTTTTCTTTTTTTTTTTTAACTTATAATAATCTCACTTTAGTCTGTAAGGATTGTAATCTATAGGCAATAAATAAAAAAAAATGGCTTTTGACGATTTTTGCCCTAAAGTTTACCTTAAAACTCCGTTTGCATAAGTATGACTCTAAAGTATCATGTAATTTAGAAACAGTGGTACCAAATGAAAGGTGTATAAAGGTCCTTCAGCCTTAATACTCTACGGCACAACACACCTTAAATATACTTTATGTATTTATGTACACTATATATGTATATCTATGTATTCGGTTAAAAGAACAAAAAAAAACAAGTGTCTTCCGCTTTGAACCCCATTTTTGACTGTTCCATATTAGCTATTATGTGTTTATTTAAAAATATTAATAATTTCTTCTAATAAAAAGAAATTATATGAACTTAAGCCAAACTAAAAATCAAAAATTTGTATTAAAAACAATTAGTTCAACAATAAATATAAATTAGCATATAACTCAGACATGGCACGGTGCAAAATGATCTTTAATAATTTCTGTCCATTTGTCGTTGACAAAAAAAGAAATTAAAATGATTAACCCCTTTGTATATAACATACTACAATAAAAAGCGTTTCATTCCATCTGAGAGATGGATGATGCTGGGCCGTTAGCCAAGTGTTGCCGAAGAGACCTTTAATGGAAAAAAGTATAGTGTATATGAACAGTAAACTTCGTCCTAACTTACAAGGTAAAAACGAAAGGAAACAGTCATGCCGTATCCCGTTCTCTGTTACGTGTAAGTTAAATAGGTGATGTTTACAACCAAATACACACCTACCGTTCAAAGAGTACTGATGATGAAATTGCGTATCTGCTTTCGAAAATGCATTCTACTCGGCTAGTATCGGTAGAAAAATTTGCTTTTTTCAAACTAAAGTTTCTTCCAACATTAACGGAAAATAATAATTTCTTTTAATAAAAAGAAATTATATGACCTTAAGCCAAACTAAAAATTAAAAGTTTGTATTAAAAACAATTAGTTCAGCAATAGTTAAAAATTAGCATAAAACTCACACATGGCACGGTGCAAAATGATCTTTAATAATTTCGGTCCATTTGTCGTTGACGAAAATAGAAACTAAAAATGATTAACCCCTTTGTATATAACATACTACAATAAAAAGCGTTTAATTCCATCTGAGAGATGGATGATGCTGGGCCGTTAGCCAAGTGTTGCCGAAGAGACCTTTAATGGAAAAAAGTATAGTGTATATGAACAGTAAACTTCGCCCTAACTTACAAGGTAAAAACGAAAGGAAACAGTCATGCCGTATCCCGTTCTCTGTTACGTGTAAGTTAAATAGGTGATGTTTACAACCAAATACACACCTACCGTTCAAAGAGTACTGATGATGAAATTGCGTATCTGCTTTCGAAAATGCATTCTACTCGGCTAGTATCGGTAGAAAAATTTGCTTTTTTCAAACTAAAGTTTCTTCCAACATTAACGGAAAATAATAATTTCTTTTAATAAAAAGAAATTATATGACCTTAAGCCAAACTAAAAATTAAAAGTTTGTATTAAAAACAATTAGTTCAGCAATAGTTAAAAATTAGCATAAAACTCACACATGGCACGGTGCAAAATGATCTTTAATAATTTCGGTCCATTTGTCGTTGACGAAAATAGAAATTAAAAATGATTTACCCCCCTTGTATATAATATACAAGAATAAAAAGCGTTTCATTTCATCTGAGAGATGGATGATGCTCGACCGTTAGTCAAGTGTTGCCGAAGAGACTTTTAATAGAAAAAAGCATAGTGTACATGAAAAGTAAACTTCGTCCTAACTTACAAAGTAAAAACGAAAGAAAACAGTCATGCCGTATCCCTTTCACTGTTACGTGTAAGTTAAATAGGTGATGTTTACAGCCAAATACACTAATACTGTTCAAAGAGTACTGATAATGAAATTGCGTAGCTGCTTTCGAAAATGCATTCTACTCGGCTAGTATCGGTAGAAAAATATGCTTTTTTCAAATTAAAAAAGTTTCTTTCAACATTAACGGAAAATAATAATTTCTTCTAAAAAAAAAGAAATTATATGAACTTAAGCCAAACTGATAAGCAAAAATTTGCATTAAAACAATAATTAGTTCAACAATAAATAGAAATTAAAATATTAAAAATGTTTTAGTTAGAATACTTTATATAACAAGGATTAGAAATAGGATCCTTGAAAAATCATTTCTGTAAGAAAATTATTTGTTTCAAATAAAATCTGTAAAAAATTTCGTAATTATTTGCGTTTTTCAGTTTTTTTCGCTTTGAATGATGAAATTTTGCCTTTTTTGTTACTACTTTTGACGAAACTACCTGTAAGAACTTTGTTTTCCCCCCTTTAAATTATTATTAGCTAAAAAAGTAATTAAAATCATACATTTTAGTGTTGACGATTCTCTGACGATTTTAAAACTTGTTTTGACGATTTTTTCCCAAAGATTTGACGATATTGGACCAATTTATCTGGCAGCTATGGGTAGGGGTATTATGCGTTAATGCAGATGTTTATAATGCCCAAAAATAAAAGTTGGAGACGCATCTTAAATTATACCGATCGATTAGAACGTGTGCTTTCGTCAATGTATTCTTGTGATGCAACAACAAGTCACATTTTTCAGGATGTTTTGATTAAGTTTAGCACAGAGACGAAGCGAACTGCAAGAGGTAATGACCGGTGCATTTTTTTTCATAGCTCCCATACAAACGTTCTCCCGGAATAAGCATTTTCCGCTACAACTGCCTTAAACAATACTCTATCTATCTAAGAAATTTTGCATATGTTTATTAAATTATACCATTAATTATGAAGTGATCGACCAATATTTTGAAATAGCTTCCTCAGGACTTTCAAGGTATTTTTTTGATTTTCAAAAGTCAAGTAAGTGAGCAAAAAGGACTTCTTTCACATTTCTTGTACTGTTAAGAACTTTTTGAGATCATGAGTCTAGAAATGTGAAATAATGGAATATAACCCCAAAAATAAATGGATATTTTTTTCCTCTTTACCACTATCTTGAAAAACAATAACCCATAACCATAACAATTGAAAATCCAATTGAAAACCAATTCAATCCAATTGAAATTGAATTAAATTTTCAACGGTTATGGAATTACGGTTATGTCACGTATAACTTAAGTTTAAAACTTAAGCCCAGAGTTATAACCGAACGCCCTGGATGTAGCAACACTGTAGTTAAAACAGCAGCAAAGACAAAATGGTCTTGAAAGTAGTACTCCAAGTTCAAAAACCTTAGCTGACAAAGAGCGGAGGGGGTTTAAAAAAGGAAAAAATATAGAGAAATAATAAATTAAATTAAGATCTTGGTGCGATTTCTACAAAGGTTTAAACTAATACACCACACAATGAAACAATGTTCACAGCATTTACAAAATATATCTCCTTAGATGCTGCTATGTTAGATGCTACGTCCTAGTCAGGCGCGGAGTGGAGAAGAGAAAATTCCCCCCCCAAAACGATGAAAACTTGATATTTGATTTAATAAATGAAAATACTGGTAGCCATGAAAAAAACGTTACATATATTTTATTAAACAAATGTATGGCATATTCAAAGATGCTGTTGCTTTTGGAAAAAGGTGTCTGAAGACACAAGAAAACTTTCATCTTGAGGTGGCAAATATCATAAAAAATAAAAATCGAGAACGTTTGCTGTCTATTATAAAAATTTTAATTTTCCTCGGAAGGCATAATATACCTCTCCGTGGTCATCGAGATGATGGTCCTTTGCTATTCTCTGAAAATACAAGCTCCGAAGGTATTTTTCGTTCACTTCTACGATTTCGTATACATAGATGCCCGAGATAACATTTTTGCCCAACATGTCCAATTTTTCCCTTTAAATGATTTATATATATCGAAAACAATTCAAACTAAAATAAATGAAAGTTTCCACAATCTTGTTTTAGAAATTATACTAAAAATATTTATGACGCTAAATACTGTTCGATTATTTCTGAAGAAACTACTGATTTATCAGAAAAATTCCAAATTTCTTTAGCTTTTAGGTGTTTTTACGTAAACGAAAAGTGAGTACAAGAAGAATTCATTGACGCATTTAAAAAGGCTTTAAATGATGCTAGCGAAGTGTCAAATAATACGAACACACTATCATCAGTAGTTCTAAGAGCTTTGAAAAACGTTGGTCTTGATTTTTAAAAATTGTGTAGGGATGGGAACTGACGGGTGTCGTTTGATGTTGGCAGAAAATTAAGCAGTAAAAAAAGTACAAGAAGCCGCAAAAAATGCAAAACAAACGCCTCGATATTCCCATAGACCTAACAACTTAGTATCGAAAGGTAACAAGGTAAAAAAATACAGTCGTTTGTTAAGGAAACCAGCAAATTTTTTTTTTTAAAAAATATTTTCCTAAGCGTAATGCAGTTTTTCTGAAATATCTAGGTACAGAGTTTTCTCTATTATGTGAATCACGATGGGTAAATCAATTCAATTCTACAGTTTGCAGTTAAAAATAAGGCACATAAAAGAGGCATTGGAAAAGATACCCAAGTGGATGCGTCTTTAAAAGCCTTGTTATTAAAAACTTCTCTGATCACTTTCAAATTTATTTGCGCATTATATATATTTTTAATGGCATACTGACTGTCACACAGCCACTTAGTGAAATTCTACAAAAGCAGGATACGCTGGTAATGTGTCTAGAGACTAAAGGGAATGAAGTCCCAATAGAATTTATTTTTGAAGAGGCAAAAAATATTTGCGTTGTTATGGTAGTTTTAGTTGAAAAGCTTAGATTTGCAAAAAAAAAATAATTTTGAAGATGTCGAAATATACTGCCTCATCAAGGGCAACATACTCTTAATTGAATCTGCTTTACAGGACTTAAAAAAACGTTTTTCAAAGGACGTCCTTTATTTATTTAACATCCCTCAACTCTTGCCTCAGAATATTACTACATATTCTGATTTAAAATTTTTGATTACACTACTTGCAGATTTTTGAAAATTTAAAAAAATGGATAAAAAAAACTGCTAGCATCGAAATTAAAGGCTAAGATGTTGCATTGGAAACAAATATGAAAAATTCATAAGGTCCGTTCAGAGAACATAATATTTAGCAAGGTGTGACCCAGATATTTACCAAAGCCCGCAAGAAATATTTATCATTTTTCTTTTAATTTCGGTCAGTAATAGTATGGCTGAAATGTCATTTTCCACCCTTCGCCGTATTAAAGCATGGTTAAGATCAACCACAGTTGCATTCTTAGTCTCGTAGTGTACGGACGTGTCTACGCGGGTTTAATATTGGTAAAAGGTGATATTAAGAATAAGTGACAAACGAATTTATTAATATGCATACATACATACACAAATTAGTAAGAAAAGAAACAACAAATTAAATAAAAAAAGTGAACTGTTAATGAGTAACAGTAATCGTAGTGACAGTTGGCCTAATAGCCGAAATGCTTACATTGTGTTAAGCTTCACAAATGTTAGCAATGAAAACAGTAGAGACCCTGAATATAATAAAAACTATTTAAGTGCAAGACCAAAAATAATTTCAAACAGCCCAAGCTTAAGTGCACCTAATTTAAATAATTGTACTGAACAGGGGACTAACTTAGCCCAATCTCTATTTAAAAACTATAAGAAAAGTTCTGAGGTCCCATCTTTGTAACGGTCATCGTTCTTAACTTCTGGAGTTGAACCGTCAGTTGCTAAAGTCGCTCAAGCTCAATATCTGCATCTGCACCTAATATCTACATAGGTAGGGATGGACCGCTACGCAACAGTCCTTAAAAGAGGAAGGAACATTCCAACCGGCAAAAATTTTAAAAGACGATGAAAGGCCAACCTGATCGCAAAATCGTGTTACAAGAGGATAATGAGGCACCTGTTACTGAAATAAAGATTATTATGCCATCACCCATTTATCCGAAAAAAAATTCAAATGACCTGATTAAGTTTCTAGTCAAATTAAACGGCAAAAATAATTTTTATGTGACAAGCATAAAACGTGGTTACATATACGAGACCAAAATCCAAGTTAATCATGAGAATGCTTACCGTACTACGATTACAGAACTTGAAAAACTGAACAAATACCTTTAAGAAGTAATTAAAGGTATTGACTCAAATTAAGATGACTGGATAACCAACATACTGGCCAACTGACCATAATAAAACACCAGATTTTGGCGTTACAAAAGGTTTATCTCCTGAGCTTATTGGTACTTAAGCCTCCTTGGATTTATCGCCCGATCACTCACTCACAATCAGAGTGACCGCTCGTCGAGTAAAGTTGCATTTTGCAACCTTTTCAAGGGCCTGCCACTTTTTGTGCGACTTCTTTACGCTGACACTATTTTGCCACTTTTTTAAATTTCTGCAACTTTTGCCCCTTTTTTGTTACGAAAGTTAAACAAATTCTAGCATATGCGCATACATAAACACATACCTTGCATATGTGGACATTTGTGTTATTCCCAAATATCGCATTCCATAGTTTTTTGAAATGAAACATGCTGAAAGCTTTTGGCATACAGTGTGTTGTTTAAAAAATGATTTAAATAAGCCATTGTGATCAAATTTATATAAAATTGTTGCGTATATTTTTACATTACCCCACAGCAGCGCATGTGCTGAAAGAATTTTTCCTAAGTCAGGGCTGATTAAAAATAAATTAGCAAACAAATTAAAAGTTACGACCTGTAATTCAAGGCTGTCAGCTTTACATTTAATTAATACTGAACTAGAAGACTGTATTCCAGGTGATGAACTATATGTTTTTTACTTAGACTAGTTGTCTGTCTGTCCTTGTTTCAATCAAATTGAAAAAACGATATTCCGATATTTAAAGAACAGGGCATTCGATTTTTCATAATATTAAAACTATATAAAAATTAAATTCTTTTTTTGCAATTTCAAATTTATTACTTTTTATGTGTCTTTGTACAAAAATTCGTTTTTAATGAATGTTTTCTTTTTGATACATTTCTTATTATACCCTTCACATAGTGATAGGGTATATATCACTTTGTCATTCCGTTTGTAATTTCTTTATTATTCATTTGCGACCCCATAAAGTATATATATTCTGGATCCTTATAGATAGGGAAGCCGATTTAGCGTTGTCCGTCTGTCCGTCTGTCCGTCTGTTGAAATCAAGTTTCCGGAGTCAAATAAAAAGATACAGACCAGTTAGTGGTGTCAAACGATCACAAATATCCCGCTAACAATCGCTATTTAAAATCAGCAAAATCGGTTCACAATTGACCGAGATATAAGCGAAAACCCAGAGTAACCCATTTTTTTTAGGACAAAATCGGTGCATATATCCCTATATATCTCAGTAAGTATAGTCACTCTTGCCACAAAACTTGGCACGGATACTCCTAAAGAAGGGACCTAAATATTAAAAAAATTTTTTTCAGATAGGACCAGGGGAAGGGTATTTTTCCTACAATTGCACAAATGTGGTGAAATATTTTATGCGCTATATCTCGTAAACTATAACAGCTATCGACTTAAAATGTTCTACAAAAAGTAATTGTACGTAAAGATCTACACTTTAAAGAAAAAATTTTTTGGGTGGGGGCAAAAAAAGGGGTAGCTCCCATACAAATCGACAATTATTATCAAATATTCGATACGCTATATCTCGGAAACTATAACAGATATCGAAATGAAATGTTCTACAAAAAGTAATTGCACGCAAAGGGCTACACCTTGAAGAAAAAATTTTTTGGGTGGGGGCAAAAAAAGGGGTAGCTCCCATACAAATCGACAATTATTATAAAATATTCGATACGCTATATCTCGTAAACTATAACAGATATCGAAATGAAATGTTCCACAAAATGTAATTGGGCCATAAGGGCTACGCTCTTGAGAAAAAATTTTTTGGGTGGGGGCAAAAAAAGGGGTAGCTCCCATACAAATCGACAATTATTATCAAATATTCGATACGCTATATCTCGGAAACTATAACAGATATCGAAATGAAATGTTCTACAAAAAGTAATTGCACGCAAAGGGCTACACCTTGAAGAAAAAATTTTTTGGGTGGGGGCAAAAAAAGGGGTAGCTCCCATACAAATCGACAATTATTATAAAATATTCGATACGCTATATCTTGTAAACTATAACAGCTATCGACTTAAAATGTTCTACAAAAAGTAATTGTACGCAAAGATCTACACTTTACAGAAAAAATTTTTTGAGTGGGGGCAATCTCGGAAACTATGACAGATATCGAAATGAAATGTTCTACAAAAAGTAATTGCACGCAAAGGGCTACGGCATAAAGAAAAAATTTTTGGGTGGGGGCAAAAAAAGGGGTAGCTCCCATACAAATCGACAATTATTATCAAATATTCGATACGCTATATCTCGGAAACTATAACAGATATCGAAATGAAATGTTCCAGAAAAAGTGATTGGGCCATAAGGGCTACGCTCTTGAGAAAAATTTTTTTGGGGGGGGGGGCAAAAAAAGGGGTAGCTCCCATACAAATCGACAATTATTATCAAATATTCGATACGCTATATCTAGGAAACTATAACAGATATCGAAATGAAATGTTCCACAAAAAGTAATTGCCCGCAAAGGGCTACGCCATAAAGAAACAATTTTTTGAGTGGGGGCAAAAAAAGGGGTAGCTCCCATACAAATCGACAATTACTATAAAATATTCGATACGCTATATCTCGGAAACTATGACAGATATCGAAATGAAATGTTCTACAAAAAGTAATTGCACGCAAAGGGCTACGCTTTAAAGAAAAAATTTTTTGGGTGGGGGCAAAAAAAGGGGTAGCTCCCATACAAACCGACAATTATTATCAAATATTCGATACGCTATATCTCGGAAACTATAACAAGTATCGAAATGAAATGTTCTACAAAAAGTAATTGCACGCAAAGGGCTACGCCTTAAAGAAAAAATTTTTTGGGTGGGGGCAAAAAAAGGGGTAGCTCCCATACAAATCGACAATTATTATCAAATATTCGATACGCTATATCTCGGAAACTATAACAGATATCGAAATGAAATGTTCTACAAAAAGTAATTGGGCCATAAGGGCTACGCTTTAAAGAAAAATTTTTTTGAGTGGGGGCAAAAAAAGGGGTAGCTCCCATACAAATCGACAACTATTATAAAATATTCGATACGCTATATCTCGGAAACTATAACAGCTATCGACTTCGAATATTCTACAAAAAGTAATAATCAAATAATTCATACATTTTGGAGAAAAAGTTGGAGAAGAGCAGGGGGACTAGACATTTAACAAGTTTTATTAACCTTCAAATATGAATAATGTCGAAAACTTTTAAAACTCTCGACCTCAAATCTTCTTCATCTATTTCTATTATTCATACGAACGTTAAAATTTTGTTATTTTTTCTTTAAAACTCGCACAATGTTTTTTATTATATTATTTGCAGTACAAAATTACTCGGCTGGGTATATTTAAAGACCAATGTGAAGGGTATATAAGATTCGGCACAGCCGAATATAGCGCTCTTACTTGTTATTATTTTATTTTCATCAAGTTTTTTTGTGTTGTTGAATTATTGATCTGTTTTTGTTTTTATTAGTTGTAAAAACATCAATAGAAAGTTGAATAAGGGCTTTAAAAAAGAGTGCATTTTTTTTTCCAAAAGCGACTTTTTTATGGGACTTTTTTTTCCTAAAACGACTATTTGTGCCACTTTTTCAAAATTCTCAGCGGTCACACTGCCCACAATACTCACTGTTTGCAGTCCTCACCAAATTGCAACTAGTGATATTTTTTGTCAAAAAGAATAAAGTGGTTAAAATACAAAAAAATTATCAGTACCCACTGTCCGGAACACCAACCTCTTAAAACTTTGGAAGACATCGATGAGTGCCTGAGTAGTCTCAAAGAAATTTGGTAAAACATGCTTCTTCTACCTACCGTCAGGCCAGATATAACAAAGTTATTTTATCCGATGTGGAAAAGCTTTTATCTGAAAAAAGGAGAGCCCGAAAAGAACGGCAGAAGTATAGATCGCCCAACTTAAAAATAGGCTGAAAGAATGTGCAAACCGATTAAAAAACTTGTTAGAAGTACACAGAATATCATCAATGAAGGAATACCTGGAAGGACTAGATGCGACTCCCCAAACAAATTATTCTCTATGGCATTCCGCTAAACGTCTTAAAAGACCCGTTATTGCAAAACCACCACTGCGAAATCTGAAAGAATACTGGGAAAGAAATGACCAAAAAAATGCGTTCTGCTTGCAAGTCATTTAAAGAATGTGTTTACTCCCAATGCATGCACTGACGTAAACGAATTGCCGCCTGTTGTTGCCAGATATCCTATGGAAATACGTTTCCGATATTCAGATGTTGTAGAGATCGCTAGTCTAGATGAAAAACGCTCCTGGCGTTGATGAAAAAAGCAACTAAATGCTCTTTGAGCTTTCCCTTACAGCTTAAAGAATAATTCTTTTTATTTTTAAGGCCAAACTACGGCTTGACCATTTCCCGCCAACATGGAAAGTAGCTTTAGTGAAGACGATTCCTAAGCCTGGTAAAGATTCTTGAAAGGTGGAGTCTTATAGGCCTATAAGTCTATTACCCACAATGACAAAATTGTTTGAGAAACTGCTTAAGAACGAGCTGGCCTCGATTTTGAATGGTAACAACTGCATTTCAAATCACCAATTCGGCTTTAGAAGTCAATATAATACAATTGAACAAACCCACATGTTGGTACAGGTTATAAAAAAAGCCTTTGAAGAAAACAAGTACTGCTTCGCGCTTTTTATCGATGTCTCTCAAGCATTCGATAAAGTACTACATGAAGGCCTGTTAATCAAACTAAAACTCAATCTTCCAGCTAATATTACCAGAGTTGTGTCGGTCATGAACGAACTAGTTCAATTGAACGATTCTTTTCACTGAGCGATTGAAACAGTTCAGTTTTAATCGCTCTTTTGTTTCATCTGCTTCTTTTGTTTCATATGAACCTTTTTTTCACTTGATTCGTTTGCTTCTTTTGTTTTTCTTACGCGTAAGCTTTAAAACGTTATGCATAGTAGCCACATCCGTGCCATGCGAACGGATTTTTTCAGCTACTGGACAAATTGTGTCAGAAAGGCGCACTCTTTTAAAGCCAAATAAAGTGAGTAGCATAGTTTTCCTACACAACAATATGTGAATAAAGACTTTTTAATACTTTTGTGTAAATTGATGTTAAAATGTTAAAATTTAATTTGCTTTGTATTCATAAATAATTGCAATAAAAGTGATATATGTATGTATATAACAAATAGGTTCTTAAGATTATTTTAAAAAATATGGAAATTTTATGTCCTATTTTCTTGGTACTGTATACTTTTTGCAAAATCGACCAACCGCAATTAAAATATTTTTTTTTTTAGTAAAAACACCTAACAGAAGGTAGGTATGTTTATGTTTAAATTTTTCATTTCGTGAAATAATGTTCAAAATGTACAAATAAACAGAAAAAATACCGGTTGAAATAAAAGACTAATTGAAAAAAGACCGACTAACCTAAAAGAGCTATTGAACTAAAATACCGACCTAGTTCACTAAACTAAATTGAAAAGACCGGTCAGTCAATTGAACTATTAAGCACAACTCTAAATATTACCAACCTGCTAGAAAAATACTTAACCGGCAGACAATTTATTATCAAAAAGGGATACCATATAAATTCTTCTTAACCAATAGGGGCTGGTGTACCTCAAGGGAGTATACTAGGTCCAATTCTGGAGGCGAATTACGGCACTCGATTCAAACCGAAATTTAAAAATTCTTACTAGAATTCCTATATTAAAAGCATTGACAACTCAATGGTTCGAATTAAATTTTGATTCAAATCGAATGCCGTAATTTGCCCGCTGTACTTGCTTTACACAGCAGATATGCCAATCAATAGTTTCACACACACGTCGACATTTGTTGACGACACTGCTTTTCTTAGTATTTATAAAGACCCTAAGGAGGCTTCGAACCAGCTGCAAGAACACGTAACCTGTAATGTACAGCATTTGAAATTGGTGTAAAATTCTTGATAGCTAATTGAACTACGGCCTACAATTCAAGGTTATAGGGATAGGACTACGGGAGCCTTTGTGAAGCTAGCACAGAGGTATGAAAGAGTTCGGTCCATTCCTATGACCCTTTAATCTAATTACAACATTTATTAAAGACTCCCTTACTTTTTGTCTTCGTTACGTGTAGGTTTTAGGGCCAAAGTGACTAGACTATTATTATCTATTATACCCGTTGCTAGTCATAATTAAACTACACGAAATAAAAAAAATGTTAGAAAGTAAATCCTACAGAAATTTCTCTCAGGCGGAATTGAGAGAAAAGCCTCATAACCCACTCCTGCCAATGTTTCAAAGGCTAAATCATTCTTGAAACCCCATGTTAAACTAACTTAAAGCCTTAAACCATAACTGTTAACAGGCCTAATAAAAAAACACCCTTACTATGTATTTTAGTACTTTATTGAATTTTTAATATCTTGGTTTTACATATATAAATGTTTAAAAATAGTTCTTGGATAGTTTACTAGTTTAACAGTGGTTGGTTTATGTCAGTCATAATTTTATTGCGTACTGATACAACGATTAACAAAAAAAGGCCGAATTCCGTGGGTTAATTATATTAAGAATATTTATACAATTTGGCAAAAACTATGGATATAAGAGAAGCAAAAATCAATCAAACAATTTTATAATTTCTCACCGACTTATTAATCAATGAAGGTCTTATACCGGAGAATACTTTGTGCATAGGCAACGAATAATATTTAAAAGAAATTCATTGATAACATTCTGAAATTATCATAGTGAGAGTATATAACGGGGAAGTTGTTGTTGTTTGCTTTTAATACAAATAGCTTTCACTTGAATGGTTATGTTGCTAGCATTATGTACCTAAGAAGCATTAAATGTTAATCAAGCACATACATACATAAATCTATATGGCAAGTCCATAGTGACGTGGTGAATAGAAAAAAAACATGAAGAAAAGCGTACATTCTGGTAGTAAACAATTTTAGTTAGAAATGCCAAAAACCCATATAGCCTGGTTTCTACATATTTCTATTCGCTTCTGAACATAAAACAAGTAAGAGCGCTATATGTGGCTGTGCCGAATCTTATATACCCTTCACATTGGTATTTTAAGATACCCAGCAGAGTTATCTCGTACTGCAAAAAATATATTAAAAATAAAAATACCTTGTGTGAGTTTTAAAGCCCATAGAAAACTTTACAAAATTTTAACGCTCGTGTGGATAATAGAAATATATGAGGAACGTTTGAGGTCGACAGTAATAAAAGTTTCTAACATTATTTATATTAAAAGGTTAATAAAAGTTGTTAATTTTTATGGGATGTCCTAGTTCCCCTGCTCCTCTCCATCTTTTTTTTAAAATGTATAAATTATTTGATTACTACTTTTTGTGGAATATTCGAAGTCGATAGGTGTTATTGTTTCCCAGATGTGGCGTATCGAAATTTCATAAAAATTGTTAGTTTGTATTAGAGCTACCCCTTCCCCTGCCCCTACCCAAAAAAATTTTTTTTGAGTGTAGGTCTTATTATCCTGTTACTTTTTGCAGAACATTTGAAGTCAATTTCTGTTATAGTTTCCTAAATTTAGCATATCCAAAATTTCATAAAAATTGTTAATTTGTTTGGGAGCTACCTGTTTTTTACCCCCGGCCCAAAAAATTTTTCTTTCATAGCGTAGGCTTTGTTGTCCAATTACTTTTTGTAGAACATTTGATGTCGATAGCTGTTATAGTTTTCGAAATATAGCTTATCGAAAATTTCATAAAAATTGTTAATTTGTATGGGAGCTACCCCTTGTTCACCCCGCACCAAGAAATGTTTTCTTTAAAACATAACTCTTGATGTACAATTACTTTTTTTAGAACATTTGATTTCAATATCTGTTATAGTTTCCGCGATATAGCGTATCGAAAATTTCATAAAAATTGTTAATTTGTATGGGAGCTTACCCCCCACCCAAACAACTTTTTCTTTAAAACATAACTCTTGATGTACAATTACTTTTTGTAGAAAATTTGATATCAATATCTTTATAGTTTCCGAGATATAGCTTATCGAAAATTTCATAAAAATTATTAATTTTGTTCACCCCCCACCCAAAAAATTTTTCCTTTAAAACATAACTCTTGATGTTCAATTACTTTTTGTAGAACAAGTGATTTCAATATCTGTTATAGTTTCCGAGATATAGCGTATCAAATATTTCATAAAAATTGTTAGTTTGTATGGGAGCTACCCCTTTTTAACCCTTCACCAAAAAAACTTTTTCTTCATAGCGTAGGCTTTGTTGTCCAATCACTTTTTGTGGAACATTTGATGTCGATAGCTGTTATAGTTTCCGAGATATAGCTTATCGAAAATTTCATAAAAATTGTTAATTTGTATGGGAGCTACCCTTTGTTTACCCACCACCCAAAAATTTTTTTCTTTAAAACATAACTCTTGATGTTAAATTACTTTTTGTAGAACATTTGGTCTCGATATCTGCTATAGTTTCCGAGATGTAGCGTATCGAAAATTTCATAAAAATTTTTAATTTGTATGGGAGCTACCCTTTGTTCTACCCCCACCCAAAAAAAATTTTTTCTTTAAAGTGTAGGTCTTAGTGTACGACTACTTTTTGTAGAACATTTAAAGTCGATAGCTGTTATAGTTTCCGATATATGGTGCATAAAATATTTCACCAAATTTGTGCAATTATAGGAAAAATACCCCTTCCCCTGATCCTATCTGAAAAAACTTTTTCCATTATTTAGTTCCCTTCCTTAGGAGTATCCGTGCCAAGTTTTGTGGCAAGAGTGACTATACTTACTGAGATATATAGGGATATATGCACGGATTTTGTTCTAAAAAAAAATGGGTTACTTTGGATTTTCGCTTATATATCGGTCAATAGTGAACCGATTTTGCTGATTTCAAATAGCGATTGTCTCCAGCATATATTTCTAATAGTTTGACACCATAAACTGGTCTGTTTTTTTTTTGACTCCGGAAACTTGATTTCAACAGACGGACAGACGGACATGGCTATATCAACTTCCCTATCTATAAGGATCCGGAATATACATATATACTTTATGGGGTCGCAAATGAATAATAAAGAAATTACAAGCCGAATGACAAACTGATATATACCCTTATCACTATGTGAAGGGTATAATTACCGACTTATTCCAAAGAAGAGTAAATTTTTCTAGTTAACTACCTACCTGAACATACAAATAAATCAATTATAAAAGTCATTTCGTTATCATTAACTAACTTGATTTCCAATGGGAAATTGTGCCTAGGAGATCATACCGTGTCGGTTCTTACGTTTACGAAAGATTTAATTAATTGTTGCTTGTTTGCTGTTTCTATAGTGTATATAGATACATTTGGAAAAAAAAACTTACCGCATCAGGTGTGTCTGGTGAAGGCATCCAGCAGGAAGTCGATGAGGTAGTATGTGGTAATTAATGGTTTTATAGATTTTTGCATTATAAGGGATAGGAAAGAAATTAGTAGGTAGCTCAACTTTTACATAAGTTAGGTGTGTAAGTGGTTAATAATAGGAAAAATTCAAGTTAATTTTAGGTTTAACACAGGTAAATCTTGTTGCTTGGTACTAGATAGTAATCGCTTTAATATTTTTATATATATATTTATACTAGCTAAGCCCCGGTGTGCTTCGCTACCCCAATCATAGTAAAATTATTAAAATATGTAAACAAAAGAATTTTTATATTTATTAATTTATTGGTTGCCCCACATAAGTTGCAATAAATAATAAGTCAGCCCTACTATTTACTTAGCACACAAAAATTGGAAATTTACCAGGCTTTCAGTTTTGGAGATATTCAGAAAGCTTTAATAAGCAAAAATTAGTTATAAACTTCTATATATAATCTTAGCCCCTTATTAACCTATTAACATTTTTTGGTAACCTGACGAATGCAATTTTAGTTATGTTTCTACCTTTATTGGTTGAAAAGTAACAAAAAACGCATAAAAAAATCAAAATATATTTTTAACCCTGTTTTCCCCTTTTGGGTCAAAAATTAAAAGAGTAAGAAAAACGTAATAATATTTTTTTAAGACCTATCGAAAGCAATTTGAATAACGTTTCTATCTTTATTGGTTTAAAAGTAACAAAAAATAACAAAAAGTACCAAAAGATAATTTTAACCCCTTTTTTCCCCATTTCGGACCAAAATGAAAAAAAAAACTCCAGATACCTGTCTGTTTATTTCTTAAGGAAAACGCAAAATTTTTCAAATTTTGTTTTTATCTTATATACATCAAAAGATAGTAAGCTACAGGTTTTTCCTTTTTTGTCGCCTTTTTATCCATTTACGGGCCAAATTTCTAAAAATTCGTATGTATTTAAACAAACATGTATTTAGCTCCACGCGTTTGATAAGTATGGCTTTGGGTTATTTAGTTAGGCAATTCATAACCAGACCTTCCCACACAAATGGGCGTAGTGTGGGCGTGGCTGCAAAAATTTCAAAAAAAAGTTTCCATTTGTTTCTTCCATACTTGAAGTAACTCGCTGTAAAAATTTCCAAAAAATCAATCCACTGGTGTGGCCAGCTATAAATTACAAACATACATATGTACATACATACATACATACATACATACATACATACATACATACATACATACATACATACATACATACATACATACATACATACATACATACATACATACATACATACATACATACATACATACATACATACATACATACATACATACACACATACATACATACATTCATTCATACATACATACACCCCTTCTTTATATAATAGATATTCAGAGAACTGTAGTTAAATCCAAATATATGATTTATAGACTTTTGACCTCAGTGAACTATGTACAAATTTGACAATTAAGCGATGCAAAAAAACTTATTTTTATTGTAATGCTCTAGGATATACAATATTTTTAGTTTTTCCTCCGGGGGCATATATATATAAATTTGAAGGTCTTCCTACTCGTGAACAGGCCACATAAAGTTGACCATGTGAAAAACATGAATTTGTTAAATTTAAACCGCAAACTTGAAGAGATTGACCTTGGGACTTATTGATTGTCATCGCAAATGCTAACCGAACAGGGAACTGCAATCGTTTAAAATCAAATGGCATATCCGCGGTCATTATGGGGATACGTGGTAACAAAACATCTGTTCCTTTATATTTCCCAGTAATAATGGTCGCTTCGATTAAATTGTTTAACAATTTTTTGACAGTCAAGCGAGTACCATTACAAAGCTGCGGTGGGTTAATGTTTCGCAATAAAATAATTGGTACCCCAACCTTAAGCTCTAATTCATGTGGCGGAAACCCGGGCAGGTCAAGTGAGTTCAAAAATTCAGGTGGATAATTTACGGCATCGTCATTATTCGACACAGTATCAATGGATTTATATGTTTTTACGTTTCCGACTAATCTTTTTAATATGGTATTATTAATAGAATAAACGTCTATATTTTTAGGAGCCAATAAAGCACGTTCACACAACCACTGCTTATTCTTTATATTACGTTTGATGTCTGGAAATACACAGTTTATTAACTCTTCAAGAGATTTTGTTGTTTTGCAAAGTTCTGGCAATAACGTTATGCAATTTGTTGTTGAATCGACTGGTATTTCCCCATTTCCTAAATCCAGCAGCTGTTTTGAAAATTGAGAAGATGATGAATCACATTGTAGCTGCGCACGCATGTTCGTTGTTAATCTTAATGTCTGAACGTGGCGCCATAAAATTGATGATTTTAGGCAGGCATTTAGCTCATCAGCTGGGGTTGAACCCGGGATAACAGGAAGTGTTTGACGAAAATCACCGACTAATAAAATAAGAGCTCCCCCAAATAATTCTGTACTACCCCTAAAGTCTTGCAGTGTGCGATCGAGAGCTTCTAAAGATTTCTTGTGTGCCATAGTACATTCATCCCATACTATTATTTTACAATTTTGTAAAACTTTACCCATGGAAGAATTTTTTTTAATATTACATGAATATTCCTCTAGAAAATGTGATTTCAGCGGCAATTTAAGGGCGGAATGTGCCGTTCTCCCACCATCTAAAAGCGTTGCTGCGATTCCCGATGATGCAATTGCCAATGCAATGTTATTTTCTGATCGAATTTTTGCCAAAATCAGCGAAATCAAAAAAGTTTTCCCAGTTCCTCCAGGCGCATCAATAAAATATAACCCCCCACATTGATTTTGAATAGCTTCTACTATGCTGTTATATACTATTCTTTGCTCTGGCTGTAAAAGTGGTAGATTATTAGACAAATATGATTGTAACTCTTCTGGATTATAATCTTTTTCTCGACGAAGATCTCGGTCATATAAATCAGTATCATGTCTGGTAGGAGCAATCATACCAACTTCCCTCAGAGTCTTGTTTTGAATCTGCAAACATTTGTCTTCTAGTAGTATTAGAGCCTCATTAAACATTGGATCTGAAAATTCAAGTGTTGAGTCGTTATTAAAAATTCTTTCTCGGTGCAATATATCTTCAGTCATATGGTGCTTGAATTTATTCCAAAGCTCTTTAGGGTTAGACGGCGAGCAAGATATTAATATAATCGCAAATAATGATCTTATCTGAAATGGGTTATTGGAAATCGATGCATCTTGAAGTGTTGTTTCCCAGTGTGTGTCACTTTCTAACAGATTTAGTTTTTGACATGCCTCCCGAAAGGTGCCACATATTTGGCCATCCACTGTACGTAAATGCTCGAATGATGTTGGCCCGTAAACATTGATAAGCAGCAGACGCAAGTAAAAGCACTCTGCATTCTGTGGATGCACAGTGTAGATTCTGCGCAATGCATCAGTAGAATATACATTTTGCCATCCTTCAACAGCTTTTCCTAGTTTTCGACGTTGGAATTTATTGGAAGATGCGCTCCATGTGTAATATGATGGAATTTGGGCGTACAGCAAAGTTTTGGCAAATAAATCGTTTCTACATAAGTCGAAGAAAGAAGTCAAAGTTGTATGTGGAGGTGATATTGCCCTCTGTTGTGCATTTGATTCTGTAAAGTAAACGCGTTGTCCATTTTCAAGGTGCACAGAAAGATGAACAACAGTAGGATGGCGCTCGTGAATAGGAAATCCCAAAACTCGCCAAACAGCTTCATTACTACTAATGTATCGTGCCATTTGATAATGCGTTATTTCATCATTTGGATTTTGTAACGAAAAGACTGCCATATCTGAACCTTTAGTTACGTACTTGCAAATATATTTTATAGATTTGACCGAGTTGCAGAACTCGACATTAATATGTGCTTTAAATGTTTTGGACAGTAATGGGCAGTAAGGTACTATCCACCGGTTGTCAATTTCTATATCATCATTGCGCACTCTCAATGTAATCGATTGACCACCATCATCCGTAGATCGACGACGATAAAGTGGATAACCATCAACACCAGAGATTGTGTCTTTAAGCAACTGTCGTGGATATTTTTTTGTGCACTTTCCATCTGCCATGCATGGAGAATTTGGGTTAATTATACCGCAGGGGCCATGGACCATATTTTTTATAACAATTTCGTGCAAATTTGGATCATTGTTTGCATTAGGTATTTCGGCAGATATAATGTCATCAATATGGTCTGTTGTAATTTTGTTAACTAACCAAATCAATATATGCGCATGGGGTAGTCCACGTTTTTGCCATTCCACAGAATACATCCAACAACGCGTTTCTCCAAAAACACGCAGTTTTACTATAAAATTCATCAAAGACTTTAGTTTTTGTTTAAACACACGTGCTGTAATATCGTGCCGATGTCCTGAAGTCTGACCAGTCAGCAGCTCTGTGGTTATTTCCTGCCATTTAGGATTACATGTGAATGTAATAAATAGATCTGGCCTTCCATACGTTCGCACATATGTCATTGCATCTTGACAATATTCTTGCATGTGACGCGGACTACCCGTGAATGTTGCTGGCAGTATTATGGCTTGGCCAATTTCATTGGGATTAACATCATTTCTGTTGTTTATTGCATCTCTAAGGTGAATATAATCGTCCACTCGTAATTTTGCTTGATTAAATCTTATGTATGATAGGCGTTCTGTTTCAATTTTAGCGTACATGTCTACAATGTACTGGTGGAATAGCTCTCTGTAACTTAAAATATAATTTACCCTGTTTTGACGAATCATTATGCGGTATGCATAAAAACTCATCGAACTTACCTTCCTATTGGTTGATTGATCTGAAATAAAAAATATTTTATTTCTATTAGTTACATCATATATCAGGCATGTATGAGTAGATTAATTTCTATGTCAGTTTTTAACTTACGTGTTGCTGGATTTATTTGACGTATTTCGAAATGGTATCCGTCTTCACCATATGGAAAGATAATTGGATACTGAAGTGCATCGTATGATCGATGTGTTTCAGCTATCTTATTTATTCTTTCATCACGGTGACGAACAATTATGTCACGGGGAGCTATAGGATCCCCAACCATTAAGATTGCCACATCGTCAGTTGTTGGCGCATTGTATCGTCTTTGGTGTTGTCCAGCCGGTACTCTGTCAGCATGAATTGCAATAATGTGATCAGTTGAACGTACTTGGAGCTCTTCTTTAGCTTGTTTAAATGTTCTCACTAATTGATTGTTGGCGTGAAACATAACTTGCAGTTCGGCTACAATATGTTGTTTTGTTCCAGGATTGTAGCGTTGACGTTGTTGTACCTGGTCGTTATCATTTTCCTGTCCTATAAAATAAATTTGCAAGAACTTATGGCCGCTATCGAGGGATGGCAACATTGATCCAATTTGATGGTATATTTGACCTTGCACTCGAAATGTTGGCATAAAGTTCTCCCTAATTATTTTAGTAGCACCGAACGATGTCATTTGAAAACACGAATTATATTTGCGTATTTTAGTTACAAAATGTTGCGAATCTACATTGGTTCCTATAAAAATTATAGGATTTGTAAATAAACATTCAGTCAGACATAAACAAAAGAGGAATTACTTTGACTTGACTTACCCGTAATCAATGATAGTAATGGTTCCGGAGGTGGAAGCAAATCAGGCAAAACAATTTTTCCATTTCCGCAGCACATTCCAGGTGTTTCATTTTTATATTTAAATGCATTACAATGCTTGCAAATATTTTTCATTGGACCAATTGCAATTAGCTCATCATCACTATAATCCATTTCCGATGTGTAATGAAATGCTATGCTTTCGTAAGTGTCGGCAAAGCTCCTACGACTTCCTTCATGGCGTGCACTACTTTCCTCTAAGGTCTCAGCAGCTCTAGTTTCTGAAGCTCTTAAACGTTTACTTCTGAGACGCACTTCACGCTGTTCTGCTGTCTCAGCAGCTCTTGATGTTGACGCTTGAGATCTTAAATTCTCAAGTCGCCTGTTGCGTTCCTCTGAAGTCTCTGCAGCTCTTGATGTTGATGCTTGAGATCTTAAATTCTCAAGTCGCCTGTTGCGTTCCTCTGAAGTCTCTGCAGCTCTTGATGTTGATGCTTGAGATCTTAAATTCTCAAGTCGCCTTTTGCGTTGCTCTGAAGTCTCTGCAGCCCTTGAAGTTAATGCTTGAGACCTCAAAGTTTCAAGTCGACTTTCGTGTTGCTCTGAAGTTTCTGCAGCTCTTGAAGTTGATGCTTGAGACCTCAAGCTTTCAAGTCGTCTTTCGCGCTGCTCTGAAGTCTCTGCAGCTCTTGAAGTTGATGCTTGAGACCTTAAACTTTGAAGTCGTCTTTCGCGTTGCTCTGAAGTCTCTGCAGCTCTTGAAGTTGATGCTTGAGATCTTAAACTCTCAAGACGTCGTTCATGTTGCTGAAGTGTCTCTGCAGCTCTTGAAGTTGATGCATTGGATCTACAACTATCAAGACGTATCTGACGTTGCTCTGCTGTCTCTGCAGCTCTTGACGTTGAGGCTCGTAAGCGCATATATTCAAGCCGTAGGTCGTGCTGCTCCTGTGATTCGGTGGCTCTCGTAGTCAAAGCCCGGAGCCTTTCAATTCTGAGGCGTCCTTCATATTCACTTGAAGTTTCATTTTCCCTTCGACACCGTAATTTCAACGAAATTTTAGTGTGTTTGGAAATTGTAAATTTTTTTGGAGGCATTTTGAGTATTTTTTTTTTTCTTTTAAACAATGTATCACTTGCAAAAATGGTGTAACAATTTCAGAATCTAGGATTCAACTAAACGATAAGGCTTAAGAAGTGTGATATTTATAACATATGTACATATCTTAGATATAAGGAAAAAGGGTATCAGAAAACGGTTTGTAGTATTAGATGAAATAAACGGAATGTAAACAACTTATCGTAACAAATGTGACAAAACCTTTTAAAAACAAAACAAAATTTAATTGTTATCAGCAGCTCGCATTTACTTTTCATATTATTGGTTGATTGTTTCTGTACAGGTAATAAATATTTATAAGAAAAATAGTTTTTAAATGTTTTAAGAAGTTGCACTACAGGCAAGATAACCTTATGTTCAGGTAGAAAAAAACGAATTTGTTTGGAGTGGCTATTGCAGATTAGTTTTTAGTCAGGATATAATTGTACATATCGCAGGTAACAAAATTCACAAACATTTTTTGTGGCATATTCGTTAGAAAATGTAGAATTTCTGAGTTGTAAACAGGTTGTAAAACGTTCCGAAATGCTATGTTTTATGAAGAACACACAAAAGCGTCTTGACCTTGTTTTATTGTTAAGAATTTATCATTGCGTAAGGTTTTATGGGTACTCTTGTTAGCATTTATTTTTTCAGAAATCTAATAAAATTTTGTATCTGTAACAGTTTTGTTTATAGGACCGAAATCAGTAAAGCATTTAACTCAGTCAATAAATTGATTGTTTAAGCTGGGTCCAATAAACAAAATTGTAAAATCAGATACACAATTTTATTAGATTTCAGAAAAAATTTATTTGGAAAAAAATTCATACTTTTTTCAGTAAAAAAATTATTGCTATTGAGCAAAACAATTTTTTGATTTTTCGTTAATTTTGTTTGACAAAAAAATCAGATAATCATTTTATTAGGATCTTATAAAATATTGCCTGAAAAAAATTATAATTTTAAAAAAAGTTTGTTTAAATAAAAATTTGTGAAGTTTTTTCTGTGTAAGTTTTTGTAAAGTGAATTCCAACTTCAGTCTGCGTCAGTGGCCTTACTTAAATTTTTTAAGTGCGTAATGTGAAAAAAGGTTGAAGAATAAGTAGAAAGTACGTCAATGTCAAGCCCTAATGTTATAAAAATAAGCTTAAAATTGCAAAATAACAAAAAAGTTGTAAAAAAATTTGCGCCTAACCCCTAAATTTATACGGATAATGGATATCAATAATATAATATTATTTAAAAATTTGCTATTTTTTGTAAATTGCTATTAATTTTGAATTCCTTGGTGAAATATAAAAAAGAACATTATAAAAGCATTTATTTTCAAACGCAATTTAAACTATGTTTCTATCTTCATTGGTTTAAAAGTTACAAAATACCTATTAAATGTCACTTAGGGTTAAAATTAAAAAAACCAAAAAGTCTATATACTTTTTTAGTTCTGGGGAACACAGTTTCAATTGTGTTTTTCTCGCTTTAAGTTAAGTAGTTGCAAAAGTTCCTAAAAAGTACCAAATTTTAATTTTAACCCTTTTTATACTCTTTAGTGACAAAATTTCAAAAAAGTGGCAAAAAATTTTTATATTTTTTTGAGCTCTGTCGCCCGCAGTAAAAATTTTGTTTCTACGTTTATTAGATTAGAAGTTATAAAAACCGCTTAAAAAGGACCACAACATATTTTTAGCCCTTAAGTACCCCTTAGCGCCAAAATTTAAAAAAAATTTACCAAAAACCTATTAACATATTTTGGTAACCTGACGAATGCAATTTAAATTATGTTTCAAAAGTACTAAAACATAATTTTAATCCTTTTCCCTCTTAGGGTCCAATAATTAAAAAAGGACCAAAAAACGTACTCGTATTTTTAAGGCCTGTCACACCCAATTTAAATTATGTTCCTATCTTTATTGGTTTAAAAGTTACAAAAAACTCATAAAAAATCAAAATATGTTTTTAACCCTTTCTTCCCCCTTTGGGTCCAAAATTGAAAAAAGGAAGAAAAATGTAATTATATTTTTGTAAGACCTGTCGAACGCAATTTAAATAATGTTTCTATCTTTATTGGTTTAAAAGTAACAAAAAGTACCAAAACATAATTTTAACCATTTTTTCGCCCTTTCGGACCAAAATTTACACAAAAAACTCCAGATACCTGTCTGTTTATTTCTTAAGGAAAACGCAAAACATTTTAAATTTTGTTTCTATCTTATATACATCAAAAGATAGTAGGTTACGGATTTTTTCTCTTTCGTCCCCTTTTAATCCCTTTACGGACCCAATTTTTAAAAATTCATCTGTATTTAAACAAACATGTAAAGCCTAACACGTGTTATAAATTTCATGTATTTAGCTCTACGCGTTGGATCAGTATGGCCTTGGGTAATGTTGTTAGTCAATTCATAACCTAACCTTCCCACGCAAATGGGCGTATTGTAGGCGTGGCAGAAATAATTAAAAAAAAAAGTAACCTTTTGTTCCTTCCAGACTTAAAGTAACTTCCTGAAAATATTTCAAAACTATCGATCAACTGGTGTGGCCAGCTATAAAATACAAACATACATACATACATACATAAATACATACATATGTACATACATACATACATACACACATACATGCATACATACATACATACATACATACATACATACATACATACATACATACATACATACATACATACATACATACATACACACATACATACATACATACATACATACATACACCCCTTCTTTATATAATAGATAGATACAGGGATCACATTTCAAATATTTTTCAAAAGAAGTTCAAACTTCTCTTATATTGTTAAATTCAAATTTTATTATGCTTTTGTGCAAATTTTTGTGCCTCACCAAAGAAAAAGGTCTGAGACCCACCTCCAATTATACCGATCGACACAGAATCACTTTCTGAGTCGACTAAAACCTGTCAGTCCATCTGTCCGGCTGGGAGTTAGGTTGAATTCCAAAACGCAGTTTGCTTTGCATCACGAAATTTCAAGTTTTTCCTGAAAGCAAAGATGATGTTTCTGGTAATATCTTCTACTTCCAAATAAGTGCTTACAGATATATTAATGTCCTGGAGGCAAAAAACGTTGTCCAAATTGTAAAGAGGGAATAAGGGAGGAAGTTGAAAATTTTTAATGCAAAGCAAACTGCGTTTTGGAATTCAGCCTTATTAATGTATTCTTGTAAACAAAGTAGAGACCGCATTTTTGCAGATATTTCGATGAAATTTGGAGCAGATAAGTTTTTTGGCATAAGAAAAAAGCATGTTGTTTGTGGTGATGATCAGTTAATTTTTCGACAGAGCTCCCATACAAATGTCCTCCGGATTAAGCGTTTTGGGCTATAACTGGCTCAAATATGGCCTTATCTTCACATTATTTTGCACGTTTGTCTATCTTTATGCCACCCATTTTTGTACCGAAAATAAATATAATCGGTCTATTTTTGAGCTTCATAAAAATTGCAACAATAGAAGAACCAGTATGAAAACTTACATTTTTGTGGGCGCTGCAATCCTCCATTTTTGTCCTTTAAAATTTCGGAATTAGAGGCCTTCTATATGTGTGCCAATTTTAAAAAATCAGTGCAATAAAAGTACCAGCATAATAAGTTTAACTTTTATGGGCGTGGCACCGCCCACTTTTTTACCTTCAAAATTTTAACTTTAAAAGCCGCTTATGTGCGAACTAATTTCCAAAAATCGGTCTGGAAGAGGAATTTAAATTATGTTTCTATCTTATTTGATTTTAAAGTTACAAAAAGTACTAAAACCTAATTTTAACCCTTTCTTGCCCTTAGGATTTAATAATTAAAAAAGTATCTAAAAACGTACTCATATTTTTTAGGCCTGTTACACTTAATTTGAATAATGTTCCTATCGTTATTGGTTTAAAAGTTACAAAAAACGAATAAAAAAATCAAAATATATTTTTAACCCTTTTTTACCCTTTGGACCCAAAATTTGAAAAAAGTACGAACAGCGTAATCATATTTTTGTAAAACCTATCGAACGCAATTTGGAAAATTTTTCTATCTTTATTGGTTTAAAAGTTACAAAAAAGTACCAAAAAGTACCAAAATAAAATTTTAACCCCTTTTTTCACCCTTTCGGACCAACATTTAAAAAAAAAACTCCAGATACCTGTCTGTTTGTTTCTTAAGGAAAACGCTAAACTTTTTAAATTTTGTTTCTATCTTATATATGTACATCAAAAGATAGAAGGTTACAGATTTTTCCCTTTTTGTCCCCTTTTTATCCCTTTACGGGCCCAATGTTTAAAAATTCATGTGCATTTAAACAAACATGTAGAGCTTAACACGTGTTATAAATTTCATGTATTTAGCTCTACGCGTTTGATCAATATGGCCTTGGGTAATTTTGTTAGGCCATTCATAACCTAACCTTCCCACACAAATGGGCGTATTGTGGGCGTGGCAGCAATAGTTTTTTAAAAAAAAGTAGCCTATTGTTCCTTCCAGACTTGAGATAACTCCCTGTAAAAATTTCAAAAAAATCGGTCCACTGGTGTGGCCAGCTATAAAATACAAACATACAAACATACATACATACATACATACATACATACACCCCTTCTTTATATAATAGATATATACTAGCAAACCCGGCGAACTCCGTTTCGCCACCAGATGGCTTTGTTTTATATAACATTTCGCTTGGTGATTAAAAGATAAAGAAAAAAATTTTTTTTTGTTTTATATATGAAAAGGAAAAATTTTATTTAATTTCACAACAGTAATGGATTTATTTCGATTACAAAAATGAAGTGTTATTTAGTTGAACTTCTCTAAGTAAATGAAAGTAAATCAATAGTAAATACTGAATCGAAGCGTTATACGTTTCCGCAAATTATACGTTTCATTGAAGTGCTCTTTGGTAAACCACATTTTTTGTATTTGGTCTGACGTTAACACAAACAAAGCTGATGGTTTCCCAACTCGTGAACACGCAACGTATAACTGCCCATGTGAAAAGCAATGATTTTCTAAATTTATCCCGCAAACATAAAGCGATTGGCCTTGCGACTTGTTAATTGTCGTTGCGAACGCAAGGCGAACTGGAAATTGCAATCGTTTGAAGTCAAACGGAAGATCATTCGGAATCATTGGTATTCGAGGAATACATACATTTTCACCTGCGTACTTTCCGTTAATAATGGTTGCCTCAATCAAATTCGGCATAAGTCTTTTTACCGAAAGTCGAGTACCGTTGCAAAGTCGCAGTGGATTCAAATTACGCAAAATCATAATAACTGTACCAACTTTGAGTTGCAAGTTATGTGGTGGAAATCCTGGTAACTCCAGAGAGTTCAAAAACTCCGTTGGATAATTTACTACATCATCGGGATTTGTTATGGTATCAACGGATTTGTATGTCACCAAGTCGCCAGCAATTTTTGATTGAATGGTGAAATTCAGTGCGTGTACATCATTATTATTTGCGGCAAGAATTGTTCGTTGACTTAACCAAGCATAATTCTGATAATTCTCACTAATGTTTGGGAGATAATTTCCAATAAGAGCTAATTGAGAGTCTACAAATCGGCAAAAGTCGTTGGTAAGAGTAATTAATCCAGATGTCGCATCAACTGGGACTTTTCCATTTCCAACAGCTAACAATTGCTTGGAAAATTGTGCAGCACTTTGATCATTTTGAAGTTGAACTCTTATATTAGTGGTTAGCGATAATTTTTTTATGTTATTCCATAAAGGTGATGCCTTGAGGCAAGCATTCAATTCATCTGCAGGCGTTCCACGGGGAATTATTGGCAACGTTTGCCTGAAATCGCCTGCCAACAATATCATCAAGCCGCCAAAGATGTTGTTATTTCGCCGAAGATCCTTCAGTGTGAAGTTAAGTGCTTCACGTGATTTCTTATGTGCCATTGTGCACTCATCCCAAACAATGAGCTTGCATTGCATCAACAATTTTCCCATTGCATTGGATCGGGAAATATTGCATGTTGGAGTATCAATTGTGTTTATATTAAGCGCAGAATGTGCAGTACGACCGCCATCTAGAAGAGTCGCCGCAATTCCAGATGATGCTAACGCCAAAGCTATGTCACATCTTGATCGAATAAAGGCCAAAATCAATGAAATGACAAATGTTTTCCCTGTTCCTCCAGGTGCGTCTAGAATAGACCACAAGTATTATTATCCACCGCTTGCATTAATGTTGCGTATACTTGTTTTTGTTGTTTATTCAGCAACAGCACATTATTTCGAACGAATTCCTGTAATGTATCAACATTGTATTGCAGCTCTCGATTTAATTCTTGGTTGAATGCATCGTGCATCGATCGATTTGGCGCAGTCATTCCTACTTCAATCAATTGCTTGTTTGCAATAGTCAAGCATTGATCCTCAATCCGAATCAATCCTTCATTGTAGATTTCATCGATTATTTGGATGTCAGGATTATTCGTTTGAATGCGAAAGCGATGCAAGATATCTTCACATATGTCGTCTTTGTATTTGTTCAATAACTGAATTGGTTGTGAGGGAAAACATGTGGTGATGGTAATTGCGAACAGCGTTCGTATTTGGTACGCATTTGATGAAACAACTGAATCCGCAAGTGTTAAATCCCAATGAGAATCGTTCTCCAGCAAACCCAATAGCTGACATGCTTCTCAATATGTTTGGCATTGGTGGCCATTCGCAGTTTTCAAATGCGCAAATGATTTTGGTCCACGTACATTTACCAACAGCAGCCGCAAAAAAACCATTCATCATTTCTAGGATGAACAGTATACATGCAACCTAGTGCATCAGTGGAAAACACTTGTGGCCAATCTGGAACTGGGGTTCCTTGTTTACGACGTTGGAATTTCTTTGTTGATGGATTCCAGGTGTAATACTTGGGCATTTCAACGTACATCAGCGTCGCTGCGAATGGATCTGCTTCACACATTGCAAAGAAGCTAGTCAATGTTGTCGATGGTGGTCTCTCAGCTCGTTGTGCCGCATTAGCCTCAGTGAAGTAAACTCTTTGGCCATTTTCTAAATGCACTGCTAAATGTACAACGGTGGGATATTTTTCATGAATTTGAAATGACAATAATCGCCACAGTGCTTCATTAGTACTGACGTATCTGCCCATTTGAAGGTTGCTGATTTCTTCAATCGCATTTTCCGACGCAATATCAAACACAGCCATGTCGCTGCCTTTTGTGACGTACTTGCACAAATATTTGATTGATTTGGCCGAATGACAACTCTCAACGTTTGCATGTGTTTCGAAAATTCGTGATAGCAGCGGGCAATATGGTACAATGAATTCATTTCCGATCTTAATCTCTTGATTTTGAACTTTAACTTTGATAGTTCGACCATTATCTTCTTTTGAACTCCGACGATAAACTGAATATCCATCGTTCCCTGTGACTGTTTCAGCAACTAACGGTCGCGGATATCGTTTTGTGCACTTTCCATCAGCCATGCAAGGTGATAATGGATTTAATGCACCGCACGGTCCATGCACCATTTGTGTCGTCACAATGTCGTGTAGAAGGGGATCAATGACTGGATCAGGAATTTCAGCTGATATGATGTCATCTACTTCATTTTAATGTAATTTGTTTAGCAACTAAATTAGTATATGAAAATGCGGTAGTCCACGCTTCTGCCATTCCACTGAGTACATATAACAACGTGTGTCACCAAAAACTCGATACTTAGTAAGCACATCCATCATAACCTTAAGTTTTTGCTGAAATACTCTGGCGATTATGTCATGGCGATCTTGCGGTTTTTAGCCCGGTTCCAACTCACGTTCAATTTCCGTCCACTTAGGATTGCATGTGAACGTAATAAATAAATCCGGTGTTCCATAATTTCGCACGTACGTCATTGCGTCTTGAGCGTATTCGTGCATGTGGCGTGGGCTTACGATATAAGATGATGGGAGAATCGTCAGATGTCCAATATTCTGAACATCACCATCTGAATGAATAGCATCACACAAGTGTATATAGTCCTCAGATCGTAGCTTTGTCTGATTGAATCGGATGAGCGCTAAACGTTCGGTCTCGACTTTGACATACATGTCGACAGCGAATTGCTGGAATAGTCGACGGTCCTTCAGAATGGCATTCTCCTCATGTGTACGAATCATCATACGATATGCATAGTAATTCATTGCGCTTAGATTTTTATTCGTTGATACGCCTGGAAATGGAAAATTAAATGTGTATGTTTGTATGTAGTTGTTATGTGTTGCAATTCATTGTGTTGGTGTGAGTGATTGGTTATGTGTGTTGTATCTTTTACCTTGCAAGTCGGCATGAAGCCGCCGTCTCGAATGATATTAGCTCCAAAGGAAGTCATGCGAAATCAGTTATTGTATTCAAGGATGTGTTGAAGAAAATGACTGGAATCGGGATCACTTCCATCGAACAATGGTTTCAGTGGCTGTGGTGGTGTAAGTACTAGATCCAGTTTGACTTTTCCACTTGCGCAGCACAATCCAGCCGTTTCTCTATTAAACTTTAACGCATTGCAACATCGGCATATAGTCGTCATTGGTCCAATATCTAAATTTTCATCATCACTGTAGTTCGCAGTGGGATCATATTGGAATGCCAAGCGATTGTATGATGCCAATGATCTACGTGTGCTCACGCGTTGTCTCAATCTGGCATTTTCTCTTATTATATTTTGTCTTTCTGCGCTTAAATTCTGTGAATACACTTGTTGCTGGCTTGCATGTCTTGTGCAGCGGCTGATGTTCGCACGTCGTCCTCTAGGCATTTTGGATTATGGACAGAGTGGTGAATTTAACCTCAAATGCACGATCCACATAATTTACACAGTTCAACTTACCTGCTGTTGAAATTGAATAAAAATTTGCACAATACACGTAATTGATTTTTTTTAGGAAACGAAAAACTTATTTTTTTTCCTTTTTTTTACAATTTCACAGTGAACACAACAAAATGTCAAGCAATGTATCACCACCGGCGCCATCTACTTAAAATATTGGTTTGTAGTACATGCTATGTATCAGAGATGGCGCTGTAATGGAAAAAAGACTTTCCCGCTTTTCTGCTGAAATTTTTCCTAATTTTTTTTGCTACAAACCTCACGGAGCCTGAGACTTTTCCAACGAATGCAAAGCCGTGGAAATCGCTTCGTGCGTTCTGGAGTTATAGCGTCAGGAAGGAAAACCCGACTTATTTTTATATAATAAAAATATACATATACATATCGAGCCTTTGATGCAATACCGTACTAATTCAAAAAATCGTGAACTGAGAAAAATGCATTTGAAGTTTTGAACCATCTTTTGATGGTATTTTCGTTTACTAAAGTTATTTTTTTACAAGTTTTTAAATAAAAAGGAATGTTTTTAAATAAAAAAAGGCCAAAAATTATTAAAAATATGAAATATTTATTTATATTTAAGTACTTTGTATCAACCTATCAATGATGTATCGTTATTGTCACAAAACCTATGACAAACTTAAAAATTAATTCGAAATATATCGTTATAGCAAATAAACTTTTAACTATTTTTTTTCTAACAAAGTTGTAATATGAAATAATACGAACAAGTAAAAAAGAAATCAAATTATGCAGTTGTGTTTCTGTGCCTAAAACGTAGCAAAAAATAATATTGCTTTATACTTTTTTCGTAAATTGCTTTCTGTTAGTAAATTTCTTGTCATAAAGGAAATATTTCATTATTGCAAATAAATATTGTTGGAAATACCTAGAGGCAATAAAGACATTTTTAGCTGTAGAATCTGAACAGTTAGAGGTGGAATCATAATCTTTTTTTCTTTAGATAGATATTTCCCCAAAGATCATTTCTGCATACCCAGCTCAAAAAATTCAAATTTTGAGTTACTACGGTATTGCACCAAAGGCTCGATATATATTTATCAGTGCATAGGAAGCTTAAAAACACAAATGGTTGGTTTTAGTTTGAAAATAAAAAAAAAAACAATATTAGTTATGTTAATCGATTCTACAGTACTTTCAGCGATTTCAAGTGTTACGCAAAAAGTTCAAAGACCATTTGCAATACGTATTTGACATGTAAAGTCGTTAGTTAGGTTAGCAAGAAGCATAAAGTATTGGTTAACGTTTGTGAATTTAACAGATTAGATAGTTTTGTTGTTTTTTTAAGGGGAAGGATTAATTAGGTGCTAAGGTTGTTCTTAGAGTTCTCGATATTTGAATGCGCTTTCTTTGCCCCTCAGATTTACGGTCAACCGATAGCGTGCTGCTTATGCTGACGTTAGGACGGTATCGCTTGAGTAAATTGTGGGATTACTTAGGCCTGGGCCGTATGACTTCATAAAATTTCCCTTTCCGGCCACGTTATTTCACAAAGGCGTGAGGGTAGAACCTGAATGAGGTTCGGCCTGGATGTACTCCCTCGAGAGTCCAGGGGTCACTCACAGGCATCCAGGCTGCTATGTATAAATGTCTAGAGGACAGTTAAAGGTTAAGATTTCATTTACTACCAAATTCTTTCCCGTTGTCATTCCAAATGATCTCACCTGTTCACTTCTGGTCTTAAGATTTAAATCCGGGTAGAATTTTCATTAAACTATATTCTAGCACTTTTCTTACTTGCTAATGTTCGTTGGTTACCAGTCTCTTTTTTCTTTTTCGTTAAAAACATAGCTTAAAGCAGAATAACAATCAGCCGAAAGAAGTTGTAATAAATGGTAGTAATAGGGTTTGCCATACTAGTTACCGAATATAAATATTTCCTGGGATAGCAATAACTTAGCGATTTTAAATAAAACTTGCATCGTTCTAGCTTACAATAAGTTTTAGGGAGATCATTAACACGTACATTTATATGTTATTAGTTTTAATTCGTTCTTATTTCTTACCCATATTATGGTACCCGGGAAATCATAAAATAGTATGAATCAAATATCTTGCAGATATTATTATGTTGTAACAACTCGCATCATTCAGGGACAATTATTCTGTTGCTAATAGTATTTAGCAGTAAATAGCATACCCATTCATAAAATTTAATGACCAGAATGATATCAATCAAAAGAATTAAAAAACAATGGACTCCAACTTATTCCGTTAATTTAAAAAAAAAACATTATTTACTTTCTACACCAAAGTAGACTAACGTTAACTTAATTATTCGATATTCAGTTCGTATAAGGAAAAAAAATAGTCATATACAGATTAACCCTTTTCAGGCTGTAATATTTTACAATGTCACCTTTTTTCAACATTGAAGTTATTTACGAAATAATGGAAACAATTAAATCTGGGGTTAGTTTCAGTTTTAATCTATTATTTTGATTCGTCTCAGTTAAAATTTGACAAACCAGATATACTTCAGATGCTGGTAGTGGATACCAAAAGTTACAATTTACAAACATCATTATGACCATAACTAAATTTGAATATTGAGTCTGGTAACTCAAAACAAGAAAGACTTGTGCTTAAAACTCCTTTGGTCAAACGTAAAATTTCGGTTCCTGTCTTGTTCTTCCTTCAAAAAGTAAGGATCGAATAAATGACCATTACAAACCCAAGTTGAAAAATTGGCAAAGTTTTGGGGAATAAAAATAAATGAACTAAAATGTACACACATAACTTTTATCTTACGCAAAAAGACGTGCTCTCCAATACAACCATATGGTGCTTTAACGATCCTAGAAAAAATATCTTGGAATACACATGGATCGTTGACTTACGTGAAAGACACATATAGATGCGAAGTTGACGCAAATTAAACTTAAAGCTACACAAATCCATTGGCTAATTTGTAGAAACTCTGTAGCAAACTTCTACTATACAACTCTACTTTAGAACCAATTTGGTACTACGGTATTCAATTATGGGGCACTGCTTCCGCCTCTAACATAGAAAAATACAACGTCGTCAAAATAAAATCCTAAGAATGATTACTGGTACTCCGTGGTATGTCAAAAACAGCGGCATCTATAAGGATCTAGAAGTTCCACTAGTTAAATGCAAAATCCTGAACTATTTAGACATGTATTTAAATAAGCTGGAAACACATCCAAACCCGCTCGCTCGAAATATCTAGCAACATAGTGGGCACCCCCGTCTGGAAAGAAGGGATAATATTGCGCTTAGATCAAGATAACTAATTCTATTATGAGAACTAAAATTTTAGTCTGGCACTGGCTGAATTACTATTAATTACTTAGTATTAAGATTTAAAAACTTATTGCTAGTTCGCATAAGCAAAAATTTAATAATAAAATATGAAAAAAAGGTCAACCACAACATATATACATAATAAAATTAAAATTTATGCAAATGTCGCGCTTATCAAATTTGCTTAAACAGGAAACCATAAATTATTAATTTAAAAAATATGTTTTTTGGCTTTTTATGTAATTACAAATATTTAAAAAAAAATCGACTTTTCTGTTGAGTTTTTGTTTTAAAAAACCGGTAAAAGCCAGTTTTTAAATTATATGCTTTGTTTAGAATTTCCCCCTCAAAATCCGTGCCTGGTCCTAGAAAATTTTAAAGCGAAAAAAGGTGGGGAAAATATCTTTGGCCCAACAGTCGGAAAAGTTAGCCCACTCGAGGAAACATCTGATAACGGAATGAGGCTAGTAGAATTTTGCGCAGCAAAAAGTATGGTAGCAAGCAGCACTAGATTTCGACATCACGATGTACATTAAGCAACGTTGCCGTCACCAGATCAAAACCCGAGGAACCAGATTGATTATGCTGTAATAGACGAAAATCATTCATCTAGTGTGTTAGACGTATGTTCGATCTGAGGAGCAAACGTCGTTTCGGATCCCTACCTTGTTGCAGCAAAGGTTGTCTGAACGTAGCGAAAAACTAACGATCTGACACAACACGGAATCTTTACGTCGGAAAGCTGCAGACACAACAGACGGCAACGTCTTACTCTTCTCAGTTGACCCAATTGCTTGAAGAAATCACCCTTTATCCCAACAATGTTGCAGCGCAATGGCAAAGCATTGCCAACTTCATAAAAGAAGCTGCAATATCCGTACTTGGATACCAGAAGCCTTCTCTAAGGTGCCTATGGTACGAACAGGACTGCCGTTAGGCTACTGAAGCGAAAAATGTGACATCAAAGGCACCATCGCAGTCAGTAGCAACGCCTCTTGTGAAGGAAAGGTATTAGGAGAAAAGGGGAGAGGAAAAACGCCTATTTCGCAGAAAGAATAGAGAAATGAAAAGGCGTGAGTGTGAACGCATCGAGATATTCAGAAGTCAGAATGAATTTCGAAAATTTTATCAGAAGGTAAAACACCAAACAGAAGGCTATTCGGTGACTGATACAGATGGTATACTGAGTACACGAAAAACCCATTTTTCACGCCTGCTGGTATCTGATAATAGCAACAAAGAACATACCGCAAAACCAATTCCAGAAGACGGTATTGAGTGTATATCGTTTAGCCAGAATTTTTTTGTTTTTAACATATATTTTAATATAAAATCTTCGCTTAAGCGAACTAACAATAAGTATTCAAATCTTAAAACTAAGAAATTAATATTAGTCCAGTCAGAACCAGACTAAAACTCAAGTTCTCACAATAAAATTAACTAATTCCAAGAGTTTTATCTAAGAGCAAAAGTATCCCTTCTGTTTAGATGGGTGTGCCCACTATGTTGCCGGATGCTTCGAGCGAGCGGATTTGGATGTGTTTCCAGCTTGTTTAAGTACTTGCCCACATCTTTTAAGATTTCGCGTTTTACAAGTGGAACTTCTAGATCCTTGTGGATGTTGCTGTTTTTAATATACCGAGGAGCATCAGTTATCATTCTTAGAATTTTGTAATTGTATACCGTAGCACCAAACTGGTTTTAAAATCGAGTTGTAAAGTAGAAGTTTACAATCCAGACGTAGCACAGAGTTTCTACCAATTAGCCAGTGGATTTGGTTCGAAGCCTTTTTAGGGTCTTTATGAATACTTAGGAAAGCAGTATCATCAGCAAATGTCGACGTGTGTGTAAAACTATTGGTTGGCATATCTGCTGTGTAAAGCAAATACAGAATTGGACCTAGTATACTCCCTTGAGGTACACCAGCCCCTATTGGTTGAGAAGAACTTATTTGGTTTCCCTCTTTGATCATGAATTGTCGACCGGTTATGTATTTTTCTAATAGGTTAATTTAGCAGGAAGGTTGAACTTTAGTTTGTTTAACAGGCCTTCATGCCATACTTTGTCGAAAGCTTGCGAGACATCGATAAATAGTGCGGAGCAGTACTTTTTTCCTCAAAGGCTTTTCTCATAACCTGTACCAACCTTTGAGTTTGTTCGATGGTACTATGTTGACTTTTAAAGCCAAACTGGTGGTTTGGAATACAGTTGTTGTCCTTCAATATCGGATTCAGCTTATTTTTAAGCAATTTTTCGAACAATTTTGACATTGTGGGTAACAAACTAATAGGCCTATAAGATTTTACCTTCGAAGGATCTTTGCCAGGCTTAGGAATCATATTTACTAAGGCCACTTTCCATATAGGCGGGAAATGTTCAAGCCGAATTATCGCGTTAAAAATAAAAAGAATTATTCTTTTAGCTCTAAAAGGTAGCTCAAAGAGCATTTTGTTGCTGATTTTATCAACGCCAGGAGCTTTTTTCTATTTAGGTTAGCGATAGCCTCTACTACATCTGTAAATCGGAAACGTATTTCTAAAGAACGTCTGGCAACAACAGGCGGTAATTCCCTTACGTCTGTGCATGTATTAGGGGTGAACACGTTTTTTAAACGATTTGCAAAAGATCGCATTTTTCTTCGTCATTTCTAGCCCAGGATCCTCTCAGATTACGCAGTGGTGGTTTTGCAATAACAGGTCGTTTAAGACGCTTGACTGATCGCCATAGGGAATAATCTGTCTGAGCAGTCGCGTCTAGACCTTCCAGGTACTCTTTCAGTAATGCCATTCTGTGAAGGTCCAGCAAGCTTTTTAATTGGTTTGTTCATTCTTTCAGCTTAGTTTTAAGTTGGGGTGATCTACGCTTTTGCCCTTCTCTTCGGGCTCTCCTTTTTCAGATAAAAGCTGTCTCACATTGTCAGAAAAAATTTTGTTGTACCTAGCATGACGGTAGGTAGAAGACGCATGTTCAACGGCTTTTTGAATGTTTTCATTTAGGACCCTTAGACAATTATCGATGTCTCCGGGAGTTTTTAGCGGTTGATTCTCCAAACAGTGGGCGCTAATGTATTTTTTATATTTCAACCAATTTATCCTTTTAGATGAGAAAAAATCACTAGCTGTTATTTGGTGAGGACTTCAAATAGTTATAATTGGGGGGGAGTGGTCAGAAGATAAATCCAAGGAGGCTTTAGACTCAATAAGCTCAGAGGAAATACCTTTAGCTACGCCAAAATCAATTACGTCTGGAATTTTATTGTGGTCCGTTGGCCAGTAGGTTGGTTGTCCAGTTGAAATAACATAAAGTCCCATTTCAGACACAGCATCCTACAACACACGACCTCTGGAACTAATTAGGCGGGAGCCCCAGTACGTGTGCTTGGCGTTATAGTCTCCAGCAGCTATGAAGCGGGGACCTAGAGTTTTGTAAAAACCGTTGTACTGACCCTTCGTTATGGAGAATCTCGGTGGACAATAAACTGACGAAATAACGAGATTATGTAAAAATACATCAATGCAGACATTTGTTGCTTGCATATAACATTCGAATAAGCCAACAATCCAGCGGTTTTGATTCTCGATTTGATTATTATAGCCGAGCCACCACATAATCTATCTCTGGGATCCTTCGAATCGTAAAAGGAATAGCCACTTATTTTGAAAGTGCTTCTAGATGTCATATGAGTCTTGGCAATCAACATTACATCCATATTTTGGTGCGTTATAAAATATTCGAGTTCGGATTTGTGTTGGCGGATGCCGTTTGCGTTCCAGAAACAAACCCTGAGGCAGTTCACGGACAGAATGAATAAAGAAAAACTATTATAAATTTTTAAAGTTAAACACAATATGTAAAAATTATATGACTCGCCCTTTGGGTTTTTTTCTCGGACTTTTTTGCTTCCCGGAAAACGGGAAATCAAAAATTAATTTTCCGGAAATCCCGCTCTTCAAATAAAGAAAAATTTGCAGGTTGAACTAATAAAAAACATTTTTTATTTTTAAATAAAAATTGAATATAAGTTAAAACATATAAAAAAATTACGAATTAAATAAAGAAGACCAACCTAAAACTTAACAATTCAGTCCAGAGTACACATAACCAGGTAATCAAGGCGAATTCATTAACTTTTACCTCTGCATTTACTTCTTGTGTTTGAACGGTGGAATTTAAAAAAAAAATTAAAATTTCACACAAAATAACATATATGTACATTTGAAAAGTACGAATGTCAAGTTTATTATAGTCAGCTGCGCTCTTGATATTACCTCTTTGACTGTACCCTGATTGCAATTATAAATTAATTTCAACCACTGTAGAATGACACCAGTGGTAAAGTCTTCGTTAGGCAAAAATCCGATTTTGTTTCATATTTACGCTCGTATTTATAATAATTATAGCAGGCTTATTAAAGGATTATTTGACAATTCGCATAGACATCTCCCAAATAACCCCTTAATTACCATACTATATTTTTTTATGAATATGGGGGCTAGTATTCAATGTTTTATAAACCGAAAATAAGGAAAAAATAAAACAAAAATGTGAATATGCTACGAAAATACTTGAAGTGCGAGGTTTCGTATGTCCCGGGATTCCCCACGAAATTCCCGAAAATCGGAAAATGAAAATTTACGAAATTTTCGGGACGGGAACTCCCGGGAAGAAACCCTACTCGCCCTGTTAATAACTGGAACACTTTTAAAATCTAATTAAATTTCTCGATGCGAAAACTTCTCGCAAGTTATAGAAACTAGGTACTGTATTCAAATTCTAATTAAAGTTTGTTTAACTTGAACAAATCAACATTCAACTTACAGTAGTACCGAATAGAAAGAGTGCTGACGAGAAATCGTAGCGGATTTCAAAAAAACATTACGCTAGGGGAGTATTGGGATTACTTAATTTTTATTAAAAATTTACATTCTTTGCTATCACAAATTTAATAATGAACTTAAAGCCGAATAAATAGAAATTATTATGAACTATTTTTTTCTTTTTTAATGAGACTTTTATTTGGTAAGAAAAAGCTTTTCGAAAAAAAAGGCATACATATAAATCTTTTGTCTCGCAATCACCCAAAACTTCTATTAATTACGTTAATTAGGGTAACACAGCACAGTGTAGTCCCGGCTTAGTGAATAATATAATGGCAGACTCTTTTATTAGAGTGAAAAAATTAGTGAAATCAATCTTCTTAAGAGCAATCAATTTTATTTTTACCTAGCCTTAAATTGTTTTTATGCTCTTTAAAAGTGTCCGAGTTTTTGGCACAATAAAGAACAAAAGAAAATTAATGGTATTGTAATGAATTTGGTTTTGGAATTCGTTAAACCAATTAACCTTCATAAGGTCCTCAAAATTACTTACGTTAACGTTCTTTGGGTCAAATTTGACCCAAAGAGAAAATTCCATAAATAGGTAAAAATTTTCTTGTTTTATGTGTGTTATTAAAGTCTACATATTATTTCTAGCTATTTGTAGTATATATTAGGCCTATTTTTTATAAAAATTTTTGGAAAATATATAAAAGTATGCACTGCAAATTTTCGAATATTTCTTGTGGTAATAAATTTTTACATATAGTTCCTACTAAAGTTATTTGTTTTTCCAGTAATTTTTGCCCCAATTGACATGATATAAAAAAAAATGTCCGCAGTCAAATTATGGCCTTTCAGACGAACTGTCAAATCAAAAACTACACGCATACCTTGTTTTTTACAGGTATAGCCCTGTATACGGTTGAAAATTTCAGGCATAACTTGTAGCACGATCGCAAAGTACCCAAAATTTTTTACCATATTTAGCTGGTTTTGATGGTATGCATTAACGTAGTGAACATCTTTCTCTAAATACGACTAGCTGCTCATCAATAGTTACACTTTGAGATGGATTGTAAAGGTTTGTTGATATGTCAATCCGTTGATTCCACAATTCACGAATTGGTGCAAACTTATTTAAAATTCTTCATTCACTGCGAGTATCCCTGAAGTCAAATCTTATTACTCTTGAAAAATTTTTAAATATTTTCAATTTCATGATTGTCCTAAAGATCGATCTACCTTTCTTAGAATCCCACAAACTTTCCGAAATTTTATTATTTGACCTGTACACTTCAGGTAACAAAAGTGATTCAATAAATGCAAAAAATTCTGTGCCATCAACATCAGCCCGATCATTACCATAAACACGTTTACCTTCATTATTGGTATATTTCAAAATTATGTTTATTACGGGAGGTGGGAAAAATAACTGGAAATCTTTTCCTTTGTTATTCTTGAACAAGAATATCGGGTGAAGCCCAGTAACATGCTGACAATGTTTTTTGTTCGAGCTCTTCCATATCTTTTTATAAAAAGTTCCTTAAAACATTTTATTTTACCATATTTTAATATCAACGCCTGAGAAGGCACAATCTCACTTTCATTCTCACTAGAACTCTCAGATAGCTCGGGATATTTCAGTTGATCTTCACTTTCTACATAAAATTCTTGCTTGTCTGACGAAGCATTTGTATTCATTCATTTGTATACAAGAAAAAACAGAAACCACAATTTCAAATTTTAAAACATTTTATTTTATTTGTCCCGTGTTTATTTGTTGAATGATAACTATTGCAGCGTAATCAAGTAACAACAACACGTTAGTTTCGTATAGCAAAAGTAAAAAAATATCCCGGTGATCCCCCGTTTTCATTACTACTAGTGTAATGAGAGCACAAGAGACAGATACGTTATAATTTAGTGGTGCCAAAGCTCAATATATAAGAAAATTAAAATTAATTGGTACTAAAGCTTAATTATGTCACACAATATCCTGTTTAGCAATGCAGAAACTTAAGCTTTTTACTCTAGGTCAAATTTGACCCGAAGACCTTAAGTGTAAAAAATTAAATAAATATTTATTTTGCAAAAATATTCCTTTAAAAACCTCTAATAGCTGTTTAGATTTGTAAATAAATAAAAGTCATAAAATATCAAAAAATAAATGCAGTAATCTTCAGAAAAAAACAACATTTTTTCCTAAAATGGGTCAAAATTGACCCAAAGACCTTATAAAGGTTAAATATTTTGGTATTTGGCCAATGCACAAATATGCTAAATAATATGACTCAAGCTTATCAAAACTGCTGGACAGTGAGAAACGAGTTACTAGCTCAAGCTAGATTATAATTATAAGTGAAATAAAACAGGGTTTATTAATTCTTTTCTTAGCCACAGGTTTATTAAGGGGGTAAATATTTTCCTTAAGAGTGTAAAATATACATGGTTAATCAAAAATGGCCAAGGTTGTCCCCACTGATCCTGAGTAGAAAGTTAAGTGCTTTGCCTTAAAAATATGTCAAGCTCTTTACACATGTTTGAAAATTCATTATTAATAAAGTTAACATAGTTTCTATATGTATGTATATTAAATTACGAACTAGGTGTAAATATAACTTTAAACTTGGGCTTAAGCACCAATAGAAAATAATGATCCTTATATAAGGTTGTTAATATTAAAATATATACTCATTCGATATACCGAAGGTTCACTCTATTTTTAAAGCCTTCACATAAGTATACATATGCATGTATATAAATTGTCATTTCGTTTGTAATTTCTTTATTATCAATTCGCGACCCCATAAAGTATACATATATATTCTGGATCCTTATAGAAAGGGCTGTGCCGAATATTATATACCCTTTACATTGGTCTTTTTATATGCCCAGCCATCTGATCCAGCCGAGTTATTTCGTACTGCAAATATTGTAATAAAAATGCCTTTTATATGTGTGTTTGTATATATGTTCATTTAAATATATATACATACATACATCTATACATACATATGTACATACATGCACACATATTTACCTACATATATCCATATGACAATACATACCTATGTCCAAGTTGTTGTCCAAGCATACAAGTATGCAACGTTTTGTGGAACAAAATAAAATATACATATGTTTAACAGCGTTGCCAGTTTTCATCTGTCACATATTTTGTATGAAGTTTGAGATTTTTCTCAAAAAAGAACTGATACATCTCGGTTGGTTGTTAACCGATCTTACTGATTTTAAATAGCGATTTTCTTCAGGACATTTCTAATGGTTCGACACCAACTACTGATGTGTACTGCTTAACTTGACACAGGAAACTTGATTTGATGTTAACAGACGAACATGGTTACAGCGACCCTATCTATAAGAATCCAGAATATATATACCTTATGGGGTCGCAAATAAATAATAAAAATTACAAACGGAATGACAAACTGATATATACCCTTTTTACTTATGTAAAGGGTATAGTTAAAGTAAACGCCCCTACAAAATTTAAAAAAAATTTGGGTAAAAACCCGCACAGCTGCCCTAGTCACTATAAGAGGGTTAAAATATGACACCGACCCCTATTTAAAAATTAACAATATTTCATAATTAAAAAAAAACCGATAAAAATAAGAAAATAGTTTAGGGTTTCGAAAGCCCAATGTGAAGGGTATTTAAGATTCGGTACAGCCGAATATAGCGCTCTTACTTGTTTTACCTATGTTTGAACGTGCATATGGGCAAAAAATAACGGCTCTTACAAGATTTTTTTAACTTGTAAGAAAATAAAAAGGTGAAAAAATTCAATCAATGTTATTTTGAAACTAAACCCCAGTTGTAAGACTTTGTAGGAGCTTGTTAATAGAAAAACTTTAAGAAATGTATAATTGGGTATTTTACTTAGTTTTAAAGAAATTCAAACAACTAAACGGATAAAATTACAACTAAAATGTTACAAAGCCTTTAAAACTGAGCCTAAGGCGTTTTGCAGCTTAATGAAAACTTTGTAGGCATTTGACGAATAATTTGTAAAATAGAAAGTAGATATGACAAAATATTGTCCTCTCGATTAAAAATTGAAAATCCCCATTTTTATTTCAATTGGCAACAATGGAAGATGTACTTAGCTGGTTTAAACTAATTTTGCATATTGCTAATAAACAAAAACTGGCAACAATGATATGAGCTGGAAATGTTATTATATTAATAATACAACTTTTAATGCAGTCGCAGTTTACACCATATTTTTTTTTTAAATGTTCTATCATGGTTTTAGAAGTGGCATTGCATGTGCATGTAATATATACATATGTATAAATCATTAGCACGTACATAAAAATTCATTCAAATTAGCTAAACATGTGGAACATTGTATTAAATAGAACGCAGTTAGACACAACTTATCGTTACACAAGTGTTTTATGAGAGTTGAAAATGTCAAGGGGGCTGTATGGACAGTCGATGAATTAGAGTTCTACAAACGTCGACCTCAACGCTCTACAACAACAGCTGCAGTTGTAATTTCATCGTCTTCAAATTCATCATCGTGCTCTCTTAAGGCGAATGCAGCTAGTTCCACCTCAGGTGTTGAAGTAATGAACAGCAGTAATGTTTTTGGTTTTGGGTACGTTTTCAGCTTCGCGTTACCCTTGACAACATTTTTTATAAAACTAATAAAGTTAACTGTAAAGATTTTTTAGCCATTTTTATAATATTTTTATTAAGTTTTCACTAAATTTTTAACTAAAAATAATTTAAGAAAGGCCATGATGTACAAAAGAATAAATTGAACATTAAAAATATAAAAGTAAAGAGAATGCCTCACCATAGTAAAATTAATTTCTTATTACTTTTTTGCAGATTTCTACTTTTTTCGCCTATTACAAAAAAAAAAAAATTTCCAACAACTCTTTTCCATTTTGTATTATTTTTTCTAAGAGTTATAATATTTTATAAATGTTTAAACGTACATAAGTATGTGTGTATGTAAAAAATTACATTTTTATATGAAAAATTGTAAATTGTGTAAAACTACATATTTGGTTTTTAATTTTCTGAAAGCAAACAAAAATTTTAATTCTACTAATAAATACACTATTTTATTTGATAATGCATATTTTTTAAATTTTTTTCTTAATAATATATGCATGAATTTCATAAAATTTTCTTCAAGTTTATTTTTTTTCTAACAATTTATAATTAGACGGATTTTTCTCTCTCTTTTTCTTGTATTCTTTTATTTCTTATATTGAAAATAATTAAAAAATATATAATAACATATAAAAAAACAACGTTTATGCTTCTTACTGAATCTTGGTTTGTTTTAAATACCAAAATCAATGCCCCCGATTTGAAAATCACACATTTAATTTTTATAAATAAGAATGCTATACGCACGAACTTGTCATTGCATAAATGCTTTGTTCGTTATGAAGATGACTTTAGCTCCTTTTGGATGGTTGACGACAGTGAGTTTGTAAAACGGCGTCATTTGTCGAGAGGCCGTCCGCGCAAATATGAGCCGTCTTCATCGCCCGATTTAAATTCGCAGCAGTTTGGTGTAACAACTGCTACGTCGGCATCTAAAAATGCTTTCGATTGCGGCAGTGTCGTAACTGATACAATTGTCACTACCACGATCAATGCAGATTCCTCTACTGCTGGCCCTTTTTCTTTTGAACGATGCGCTAACAGTAGCCAACTGTATAGATCTGGACTTGAAAATAATGGTAGCGAAAATAACGGCGGTAACGACGACTATGATATCTGCGAAGTAAGCCAAAGAAGTCAAGCCGGGTGTAAAAATCTCTCACTGCACGGCGGTAGTAGCGGCAGTAAAAAACTGTTCTGTAGCTCAAAACAACGTCGCCCACAGCTGCAACGATCAGTTTTTGGCGTTGCACAAAAAACGAAAGTTGATTCGCTAATTGATCATCAAAATATTTCAAAAAGAGCGAATAATGTTGTTGGCGGTGTTGCAGGTACAGCAAAAAATCCTGGCGTCGGTGGCATTGATGATATTGGTTCCGTTAGAGGCTTAGACGTTCAAAACCACAATATTTCTTTAAATATTGCCGAAAAGTGCATCGACACGGAAGACACTGACGGCTATGTTTTTCAAGCACAGTAAGCTAATATTTAGTTTTGTTTTTAAATTAACTTTTCCAATTAACGTATGCATGTAGTAAATTATTGGGTTTTTTTCTTCGTGTTACTTTATATGTAATTTTAACTTATAAAATTGTATTTTATTTATTTATGCTCTTTTAAATTACCTTTTACTCGCTTCTTTAAAAGTTAAGGAGAATGTATTGAGAAGACTAATGCATTAGACACATTCAAGCTACACGAACACAAATGTCGCTTGCTGCATTTGTGTCCCTGTAGCTGCTACTGAAATATTTACTAGACTACCACTACAAAGTAAACATATGATCAGTTTGTTAACGTTTTGCAATAATAAAATCAATTCTTTCTATACTTCAACAAAAAAATAATGTCTTAAGGAAAAAGAGTTATTTCGTACTGCAAATATTATAATAAAAATTCTTTTAATATGTACATAATAATAAAAACATACATACATGTATACATAAATATGTATATAAATACATACATATGTACATACATATATATATACATACATATGTATGTACCTACATACATCCATATAACAACATATACCTACGTCCAAGCATACAAGAAACTTTTGCATAGTGTTTTATGCCAATCCATATACTTATATATATATATATATATATATATATATATATGTGTACCAGCGTTGCCAGTTGATTACATTTGTTATATTTTTTATATGGATTTTGTGATTTCCCTCTTAAAAACTGAGGCAATCGCAGTATTTTCCTATATATATGTATGTAGGTCCGTGGTGAACCGATTTTGTTTATTTCAAATAGAAATCATTCCAGGGATATTTCTGATAGTTTGACACAAATACCTGGCCCGTAGTACTTAAATTGACTCAGGAAACTTGATTTCAACAAACTAACATGGCTATACCGACTTTCCTATCTACAAAGATCCAGTATATGTATTCTTTATGGGGTTGCAAGTGAAAATTGATATAAAGCCTTATCACTTACGTGAATGGTATAAGTAGTAGGACGCAAAATAAGAATCTTGGCTTATTTAACTGATTCCTTAATTTTACTATATTTAAACATAGTAACAGCGATTTTGAAACAGTCAGATGAATACAAATTTACATGCATATGTTATGTGTAGCGCCCGACCGACCGTGAACTTGAACTAGACCGAAACTTCAGTAAAATATCTATTATTCCACGGAACCCGAACAAAGACCGATCACAGACCAAATTAGTACTCTTTTATTGACTTAAAGTAGTCTTCTACAGAATGTATGTATATTATATATGGTCTGTCACTTTTGTAATACATATGTAACCGCATATGTCTGCCCAAATTACCGTTCTACAGACGGGTTATAATTTTTGCTTTCATACGTACATGCATATGTAGTTTCGTCTGACATAACCTCCAAACCAAAATAAACAACTTACTTTTCCTTGTTGTTTTTTAATAAACAGCTCATGCCAAATGCTTTGTCAGGTGAAAATAGAGCGACCTCTAATCGAAAATTTTGTCATCTGACTTTTAAATATGTATTTTACATAAGCAATATTTCAACGCGTTCACACGACATGTATCAATTTTCAGTGAAAACATTTACATATACAAGACCTTCAAAAATTGTTCAGACGTCCCAGCATACGTAGGCGTACTTTGCCAACCTGGCCGGACATTACTTTATTATACCCTTCACTTAAGTAATAAGGGTATATATCAGTTTGTAATTTCTTTATTATTCATTTACGACCCCATTAAGTATGTATCCGTGTTACGGCTGAAGACCTTTCTGAAGTCCCCCGATGTCCCGCATTGACCCGTAAGTGGTATTAAACTATCAGAAGTATCTGCGAAAAAATCGGTATTGGAATTCAGCAAAATCGCTCGATTACTGACAGAGATATAAGCCAAAACCTAACCAAACATATGTATGTAATAAAAAACTTACCCGGAGTTGCCCCTACACGAGTTCATTGTAAGACCGACTCTCAATAATTTTTCCTCGCAAAAATTTTTGTGGAATATACTTACTTACCCCCTATCTCTGCCTCTAACAGGATTGCCATACAAAATTTGAAAAAATAGGTTAAAAACCGCTACAACTCTCCAGGGCCGCCCCTAGAGAAATTAAATGTATCACAGACCCCCATTAGTTTTTCCTCCTAAACGTATTCCTAGAACATATTTACCCCCTATCACCATCACCGAAGGGGGTTGCAATACAAAACATTAAAAATTAGGTAAGAACCCATTGCAGCTGCCTTAATCATCCTAAGAGGGTAAGCCCTATTTCCATAAGCTAAGGGGATTGCCATACAAACCTTACAAAAATGATGTAAAAACGCCCATAACTTCTACAGAGTTGGCCTTAAAGAAATAAAATATACGACCGACCCCTATTAATTTCTACTCGCAAACATATTCCTAGAACATACTTGCTCCCATTTCCAGCCCCTAACATGGCTGCCATACAAACTTTAAAAAAAATAGGGTAAAAACCTCTACAACTTCCTTTCTGCGCCTTAAAAGGGTTGCCATAATTAAAAAAAAAACAAAGTTAACACCGCTAAAATTTTTCGAAGTCGCCCCTAGCGGAATAAAATGTATCACAGGCTCCCATTAGTTTTATCTCCCAAACGTATTCCTAGAATATGTATTACCCTTTTTCCACGCCCTAAGGGGGTTGCAATGCACAAATGAGGTGAAAACCCTTACTACTTCCCCGGGTTCGCCCCTAGAGGAATAAAATGTATCACAGACCACCATTAACTTTCCCTCCCAACTATTTTCCTAGAACATACTAACCCCCTATCACCATCACCAAAGGGGGTTGCAATACAAAACTTTAAAAATTAGGTAAGAACCCCCTGCAGCTGCCTTAATCATCCTAAGAGGGTTTAAATATGACACCGGCCCCTATTTAAAAATTAAAAATATTTCATAAAAAAAATAAACGGATAAAAATAAAAAAAATTTAAATAAATTTTTGTTAGTTGACCTTTTTTTTGTTTATAGTTATGTTTTTAAATTTTCGGCTTAAGGTCATATATTTCTTCAAATAAAGTAAAACAATTAATAGGGTTTGTTGTTGGTTAAGTTTGTCTATATGCATTTCGTTGGTTCTTACACCAACTCATCAGTAGACTTCAACCCAAATTCTTAAAAAACTCATGAATATTTTGTGTCTTTATATAATAACCTCATTAAACAAAATGAGAATTACTATAAGCAACCAAAACGTTCAAGTTTTTTTAAGAATCCAACAACCAATATTCGCTATTCGCTTGTTTTGATTTTCTTTTTCCCCTTACATTTGAATAACCATTGGTTATTACTAAATGTATAAAGGGGCTACCGAAAACAAAACCTTGTTGTTAAACAACATTTTTCAAAATATTATTTAGGATTTAATCCCAAGTTTCTTGTCTATTTATAGGGTTTGTTGTTGGTTAAGTTTGTCTATATGCATTTCGTTGGTTCTTACACCAACTCATCAGTAGACTTCAACCCAAATTCTTAAAAACTCATAAATATTTTGTGTCTTTATATAATAACCTCATTAAACAAAATGAGAATTACTATAAGCAACCAAAACGTTCAAGTTTTTTTAAGAATCCAACAACCAATATTCGCTATTCGCTTGTTTTGATTTTCTTTTTTCCCTTACATTTGAATAACCATTGGTTATTACTAAATGTATAAAGGGGCTACCGAAAACAAAACCTTGTTGTTAAACAACATTTTTCAAAATATTATTTAGGATTAAATCCCAAGTTTCTTGTCTATTTATAGGGTTTGTTGTTGGTTAAGTTTGTCTATATGCATTTCGTTGGTTCTTACACCAACTCATCAGTAGACTTCAACCCAAATTCTTAAAAAAACTCATGAATATTTTGTGTCTTTATATAATAACCTCATTAAACAAAATGAGAACTACTATAAGCAACCAAAACGTTCAAGTTTTTTTAAGAATCCAACAACCAATATTCGCTATTCGCTTGTTTTGATTTTCTTTTTCCCCTTACATTTGAATAACCATTGGTTATTACTAAATGTATAAAGGGGCTACCGAAAACAAAACCTTGTTGTTAAACAACATTTTTCAAAATATTATTTAGGATTTAATCCCAAGTTTCTTGTCTATTTATAGGGTTTGTTGTTGGTTAAGTTTGTCTATATGCATTTCGTTGGTTCTTACACCAACTCATCAGTAGACTTCAACCCAAATTCTTAAAAAACTCATGAATATTTTGTGTCTTTATATAATAACCTCATTAAACAAAATGAGAATTACTATAAGCAACCAAAACGTTCAAGTTTTTTTAAGAATCCAACAACCAATATTCGCTATTCGCTTGTTTTGATTTTCTTTTTCCCCTTACATTTGAATAACCATTGGTTATTACTAAATGTATAAAGGGGCTACCAAAAACAAAACCTTGTTGTTAAACAACATTTTTCAAAATATTATTTAGGATTTAATCCCAAGTTTTTGTCTATTTATAGGGTTTGTTGTTGGTTAAGTTTGTCTATATGCATTTCGTTGGTTCTTACACCAACTCATCAGTAGAGTTCAACCCAAATTCTTAAAAAACTCATGAATATTTTGTGTCTTTATATAATAACCTCATTAAACAAAATGAGAATTACTATAAGCAACCAAAACGTTCAAGTTTTTTTTAAGAATCTAACAACCAATATTCGCTATTCGCTTGTTTTGATTTTCTTTTTCCCCTTACATTTGAATAACCATTGGTTATTACTAAATGTATAAAGGGGCTACCGAAAACAAAACCTTGTTGTTAAACAACATTTTTCAAAATATTATTTAGGATTTAATCCCAAGTTTCTTGTCTATTTATAGGGTTTGTTGTTGGTTAAGTTTGTCTATATGCATTTCGTTGGTTCTTACACCAACTCATCAGTAGACTTCAACCCAAATTCTTAAAAAACTCATGAATATTTTGTGTCTTTATATAATAACCTCATTAAACAAAATGAGAATTACTATAAGCAACCAAAACGTTCAGGTTTTCTTAAGAATCCAACAAACCAATATTCGCTATTCGCTTGTTTTGATTTTCTTTTTTCCCCTTACATTTGAATAACCATTGGTTATTACTAAATGTATTAAGGGGCTACCGAAAACAAAACCTTGTTGTTAAACAACATTTTTCAAAATATTATTTAGGATTTAATCCCAATTTTCTTGTTTATTTATAGGGTTTGTTGTTGGTTAAGTTTGTCTATATGCATTTCGTTGGTTCTTACACCAACTCATCAGTAGACTTCAACCCAAATTCTTAAAAAACTCATGAATATTTTGTGTCTTTATATAATAACGTCATTAAACAAAATGAGAATTACTATAAGCAACCAAAACGTTCAGGTTTTCTTAAGAATCCAACAAACCAATATTCGCTATTCGCTTGTTTTGATTTTCTTTTTCCCCTTACATTTGAATAACCATTTGTTATTACTAAATGTATTAAGGGGCTACCGAAAAACAAAACCTTGTTGTTAAACAACATTTTTCAAAATATTATTTAGGATTTAATCCCAATTTTCTTGTTTATTTATAGGGTTTGTTGTTGGTTAAGTTTGTCTATATGCATTTCGTTGGTTCTTACACCAACTCATCAGTAGACTTCAACCCAAATTCTTAAAAAACTCATGAATATTTTGTGTCTTTATATAATAACCTCATTAAACAAAATGAGAATTACTATAAGCAACCAAAACGTTCAAGTTTTTTTTAAGAATCCAACAACCAATATTCGCTATTCGCTTGTTTTGATTTTCTTTTTCCCCTTACATTTGAATAACCATTGGTTATTACTAAATATATTAAGGGGCTACCGAAAAACAAAACCTTGTTGTTAAACAACATTTTTCAAAATATTATTTAGGATTTAATCCCAAGTTTCTTGTCTATTTATTGGGTTTGTTGTTGGTTAAGTTTGTCTATATGCATTTCGTTGGTTCTTACACCAACTCATCAGTAGACTTCAACCCAAATTCTTAAAAAACTCATGAATATTTTGTGTCTTTATATAATAACCTCATTAAACAAAATGAGAATTACTATAAGCAACCAAAACGTTCAAGTTTTTTTAAGAATCCAACAACCAATATTCGCTATTCGCTTGTTTTGATTTTCTTTTTCCCCTTACATTTGAATAACCATTGGTTATTACTAAATGTATAAAGGGGCTACCGAAAACAAAACCTTGTTGTTAAACAACATTTTTCAAAATATTATTTAGGACTTAATCCCAAGTTTCTTGTCTATTTATAGGGTTTGTTGTTGGTTAAGTTTGTCTATATGCATTTCGTTGGTTCTTACACCAACTCATCAGTAGACTTCAACCCAAATTCTTAAAAAACTCATGAATATTTTGTGTCTTTAAGAAAACTTGAACGTTTTGGTTGCTTATAGTAATTCTCATTTTGTTTAATGAGGTTATTATATAAAGACACAAAATATTCATGAGTTTTTTAAGAATTTGGATTGAAGTCTACTGATGAGTTGGTGTAAGAACCAACGAAATGCATATAGACAAACTTAACCAACAACAAACCCTATAAATAGACAAGAAACTTGGGATTAAATCCTAAATAATATTTTGAAAAATGTTGTTTAACAACAAGGTTTTGTTTTCGGTAGTCCCTTTATACATTTAGTAATAACCAATGATTATTCAAATGTAAGGGGAAAAAGAAAATCAAAACAAGCGAATAGCGAATATTGGTTGTTGGATTCTTAAAAAAACTTGAACGTTTTGGTTGCTTATAGTAATTCTCATTTTGTTTAATGAGGTTATTATATAAAGACACAAAATATTCATGAGTTTTTTAAGAATTTGGGTTGAACTCTACTGATGAGTTGGTGTAAGAACCAACGAAATGCATATAGACAAACTTAACCAACAACAAACCCTATAAATAGACAAGAAACTTGGGATTAAATCCTAAATAATATTTTGAAAAAATGTTGTTTAACAACAAGGTTTTGTTTTCGGTAGCCCCTTTATACATATAGTAATAACCAATGGTTATTCAAATGTAAGGGGAAAAAAAAATCAAAACAAGCGAATAGCGAATATTGGTTGTTGGATTCTTAAAAAAACTTGAACGTTTTGGTTGCTTATAGTAATTCTCATTTTGTTTAATGAGGTTATTATATAAAGACACAAAATATTCATGAGTTTTTTAAGAATTTGGGTTGAAGTCTACTGATGAGTTGGTGTAAGAACCAACGAAATGCATATAGACAAACTTAACCAACAACAAACCCTATAAATAGACAAGAAACTTGGGATTAAATCCTAAATAATATTTTGAAAAATGTTGTAAAACAATTAAGTTTAAATTTTAATTGTTCTCGTTTATTAAATTTTCCCAATATTTCGATCAACTTCGTTGATCATCTTCGGGGGATCTAAATAAATACAAATTAAAAATAACACAATAATAACAAATACATTTTTTTGAAAAACACAAATATCAATATTTACAATTTTTAAAAAGAAAACAATAAAATTTTGTTCTTTAACTTTAAGCTTTAAATTGTTTGGTGTTTTAAAAAAGACTAAAAAGCTTTTTGTTGTGATCTGTGTTTATTTATTGTGTGTCTGTATATGTGTGCGCAGCTTTCCGTGTCACTCTTATAGTTAAGCCTCTTATCATTCGGTACATCAATGATATGTAACATTTCAAGCAAGGCATATTTATATAAGGTGGTCGCATTAAAACAATTAAGAGAGTCGTTCTCTTACTCTTTATTTTTTTTATATGAAGTTTGTAGAAAAAATTAAGAGTAAGAGAACGACTCTCTTAGTTTTTTTATTGCGGCTACCTTGTATCGATATGCCTTGATTTCAAGTAAATATCTCTTCTTGTAATTATTTTCTCTTGTTAATACTTTAACATTCTCAAAGTTTGGCTTGTGTCCAGTTATAGCACAGCGGGCCGCAAGTGCTGTTTTTTGGGTCAAAGGTTTTTCTTTTGATTTTACATCACATTTATGTGATGCCATTCTTGCTTTAATTTTGGTCTTTGTAGTACCAACATATACCTTTTGGCATATATTGGACCCGTCTCCATTGCAATTTATTTTATAAACAACATTGTGATTTTCGTCATTCCTTAGCTTGGATTTTGTCTTGCTAAACAAAATGTTGTTTGTATTGTCAGTTTTAAAAGCTAATTTGTTTTTCGTCTTGTCATATATATTAGCCCGCTTAAGCCTTTCAGAGAAGTCGGGGATATAAGTTGTGGATTTATATACTTTAGGAGTTTTTTCTGCTGGTTCACTTCTTGTCAAAGATTTCTGTTTAGCTCGTACTAATAAATTATCGATAACTTTGAAAGGAAAGTCATTTTTTCTTAAAAAGTCTTTGATTTTCTCAATGTTTTTGGAGTGAAAAACTTCGTCGCTAATCGATAAGACCCTATTTATAAAATTAATTGCTGTGTTATCGATAACTTGTCTGGGATGTTTGGAGTAAAAATTTATCAATCTCCCTGAGCACATAGATTTTTGATACCAATCTAATTCTAGTTTTTTCCCATTTCTAATTATAACTGAGTCCAAATATGGTAACTTGTTATTGTTTTCTTGTTCCATGGTAAATTGAATCTGTTTGTTAAACGAGTTTACTGTTTTCAAAGTTTCTTCCACGTTGTCAATTTTAACTACAGCGAATATGTCATCTACATATTTGGTCAATATACGTGGTTTAGTTGTCATGCTACCTAGTGATACGTCAAGTAATTCTTCCATTACGATATCCGCAATTATCGGCGAAGCTGGTGAACCCATTGGCATGCCATTTTTATGTTCATAGTAGTTGTCCCGATACATAAAATATCTACTTTCTTTTACGCAGAATGACACGAGTTCCATAAATGTATCTTTTGGTATGGATGTAAATTCTTGTAATATGTCCCATTTTCTTTCAATGGTTCTTAGTGCCAGGTTTATTGGGATGCTTGGGAAAAGAGAAACTACGTCAAAGGAGACAAGCACTTCTTCTTCGCTTTTTTGCACGTCTGTTATTATACCCTTCACATAAGTGATAAGGGTATATATAAGTTTGTCATTCCGTTTGTAATTCCTTTATTATCCATTTGGGACCCCATAAAGTATATATATTCTGGATCCTTATAGATAGGGAAACCGATTTAGCGATGTCTGTCTGTCCGTCTGTCCGTGTTATGGTTGAAATCAACTTTCTGAAGCCCCCCGATATCGCATAGACCCGAATGTGGTATCAAACTGTCACAGATAGTCGCGAGAAAATCGGTATTGAAATTCAGCAAAATCGCCCGATAATTAACCGAGATATAAGCAAAAAATCACGACTACCTCGGTTTTTTGAGTCTACAACAACAACAAAGAACATACTTTTACATGTAATAATAAAAAAACAACAAAAAAAGAAAAAAACAGAATCAGTCATGTCTAAATTATTGAAACACACCCAAAACAAAAATTTTATTAGTATTAGTGTTCATACATATAACAGCGTTGCCATACTAAGCTTAATTTAAAAATTTTAAAATCGCTCCTACGGCTTCCAGGGTTCTCCTACAAAGGTAAAATGTAAGACCGACCCGAATTATTTTTTCCATCCAAACATTTTTGTGGAACATACTTACCCTCTATCTCTAGCCCCTGACATGGTTGCCATTCAAAATTTTAAAAAATAAGGTAAAAATCGCTATAACTTCCCCGGACTCGCCCGTAGAGGAAAAAAAATGTATCACAGACCCCCATTAATTTCTACTCCCAAACATATTCCTAGAATATACTTTCCCCCTATCTCCACGCCCTGAGGGGGTTGCCATACAAAATTTACAAAAATGATATGAAAATGCCCACAACTTCTTCAGAGTTGGCCTTAGAGCAATAAAGTGTACGACCGACCCCTATTAGTTTCTTCTCCCAAACATATTCCTACAACATAATTACCCCCTATCTCCACGCCCTAATGGGGTTGCCATACAAAATTTACAAAAATGATAAAATGCCCACAACTTCTTTAGAGTTGGCCTAAGAGCAATAAAGTGTACGACCGACCCCTATTAGTTTCTTCTCCCAAACATATTCCTAGAACATACTTACCCCCTATCTCCACGCCCTAATGGGGTTGCCATACAAAATTTACAAAAATGATAAACGGCCCACAACTTCTTCAGAGTTGGCCTTAGAGCAATAAAGTGTACGACCGACCCCTATTAGCTTGCCCTCCCAAACATATTCCTAGAACATACTTACCCCCTATCTCCACGCGCTAAGGGGGTTGCCATACAAAATTTACAAAAATTATGTAAAAATGCCCACAACTTCTTTAGAGTTGGCCTTAGAGCAATAAAGTGTGCGACCGACCCCTATTAGTTTCTTTTCCCAAACATATTCCTAGAACATACTTACCCCCTATCTCTACGCCCTAATGGGGTTGCCATAAAAAATTTACAAAAATGATAAAATGCCCACAGCTACTTCAGAGTTGGCCTTAGAGCAATAAAGTGTACGACCGACCCCCATTAGTTTTCCCTCCCAAAGATATTCCTAGAACATACTTACCCCCTATCTCCACGCGCTAAGGGGGTTGCCATACAAAATTTACAAAAATTATGTAAAAATGCCCACAACTTCTTCAGAGTTGGCCTTAGAGCAATAAAGTGTACGACCGACCCCCATTAGTTTGCCCTCCCAAAGATATTCCTAGAACATACTTACCCCCTATCTCCACGCGCTAAGGGGGTTGCCATACAAAATTTACAAAAATTATGTAAAAATGCCCACAACTTCTTTAGAGTTGGCCTTAGAGCAAAAAAGTGTACGACCGACCCCCATTAGTTTGCCCTCCCAAAGATATTCCTAGAACATACTTACCCCCTATCTCCACGCGCAATGGGGTTGCCATACACAATTTACAAAAATTATGTAAAAATGCCCAAAACTTCTTTAGAGTTGGCCTTAGAGCAATAAAGTGTACGACCGACCCCCATTAGTTTGCCCTCCCAAACATATTCCTAGAATATACTTACCCTCTATCTCCACGCGCTAAGGGGGTTGCCATACAAAATTTACAAAAATGATGTAAAAATGCCCACAACTTCTTCAGAGTTGGCCTTAGAGCCTATTTAAAAATTAAAAATATTTCATAAGTAAAAAAATAGTTAAAAATAAAAAAAGTTTGGGATTACGAAAGGTCAATGTGAAGGGTATATAAGATTCGGCACAGCCGAATATAGCGCTCTTACTTGTTTTTTCTTTAAATTCTTTTGCGTCTTTAACGTTATACAAAGAGCCTTTTGTCAAATTCTTTAGTATTTCAACAAGATACTTGCTCAGTCCGTAGGATGGTGAGCTTACAGATGAGCTGATGGGCCGTTAATAAACGAGAACAATTAAAATTTAAACTTAATTGTTTTACTTTATTTGAAGAAATATATGACCTTAAGCCGAAAATTTCAAAACATAACTATAAACAAAAAAAGGTCAACTAACAAAAATTTTTTTCATCACATTATATGGAAGGCACGCTAAAACAAACAGTCAATATGACTTTATACAGAAATATTAAACACAAGTATGACAAAAACACAATTAAAATTGCAAAAGAGTATTCAAAACAAAATAAGTGCTTAGCTAATATAAAGACTTCAACATCGTTTCTCATAAAATGCAGACAAGCGGGTATCATTCCAAACTGCATACAAAATTCGACGAAACACATATATAATCTTTTTAAAATAAACAATAAAATGCCGCGAAATTTAAGCAAAATGTTGGACAGACACATATACAATTTTCACACAAAAATATTAAAATTAATGATACAACAAAAACATAAACAAATTATTTACAACAAAAATGAACTTGATACATCCAAAAGGAAAATGGAAAATCTTCTGGACGAACAAGATATTAACTTACTAATTGAGAGTGAAAAAAACCTTTATAAAAGTTTTATGAAAAAAGGTAAAGAGATAAAGATAAAAAAGTTTAACAAATTAAGAGAAAATAATAGCAAAGAGTTAAACATAGAACAAAACCCAGAGTGGTTTGTAAACAAAACAAAAAAAGAAATTCCAACAAGTATACAGTGGTTACTTTCACTTGGACCAAAATTCGCATTACCTTACACAAACGAAACTTTTCCACTATTCAAATGTATTGCAGATAGTGAAGATTGCATACAAACTATTGAAGAAAAGAAACAGCAATAAATAGCGCGAACAAAACTTGTATCACTAATTGACGACCACTTACACAAAAACAAACACAACAAGAGAGACAAATTTATACTTGACACAGTGGGACAAACACAAAAATTTTTGAAACAAAATGGGGACCTATATATTTTAAGTTCGGATAAAGGTAATATTACAGTGGCAATGTCGAGGAGCGAATACGACACTAAAATGGATAATATTGTTGGAAACTTATGCATGTTTAGACGACTGAGGAAAGATCCTACATCGGTCCTTCAAAATAAAAACAATAGCTTGGTTGAAAAACTTTTTAACATGCACAAATCGACTTGAGCAGCAAAAACAAACTGACTATTAGAACTGCCACATCACCGAGGATTTATGGACTACCCAAGGTACACAAAAGCGATACTCCCCTATGGCCCATCAGCTCATCTGTAAACTCACCATCCTACGGACTGAACAAGTATCTTGTTGAAATACTAAAGAATTTGACAAAAGACTCTTTGTATAACGTTAAAGACGCAAAATAATTTAAAGAAAAAATAACAGACGTGCAAATAAGCGAAGAAGAAGTGCTTGTATCCTTTGACGTAGTTTCTCTTTTCCCAAGCATCCCAATAAACCTGGCACTAAGAACCATTGAAAGAAAATGGGACATATTAGAAGAATTTACATCCATACCAAAAGATACATTTATGGAACTCGTGTCATTCTGCGTAAAAGAAAGTAGATATTTTATGTATCGGGACAACTACTATGAACAAAAAAATGGCATGCCAATGGGTTCACCAGCTTCACCGATAATTGCGGATATCGTAATGGAAGAATTACTTGACGTATCACTAGGTAGCATGACAACTAAACCACGTATATTGACCAAATATGTAGATGACATATTCGCTGTAGTTAAAATTGACAACGTGGAAGAAACTTTGAAAACACTAAGCTCGTTTAACAAACAGATTCAATTTACCATGGAACAAGAAAACAATAACAAGTTACCATATTTGGACTCAGTTATAATTAGAAATGGGAAAAAACTAGAATTAGATTGGTATCAAAAATCTATGTGCTCAGGGAGATTGATAAATTTTTACTCCAAACATCCCAGACAAGTTATCGATAACACAGCAATTAATTTTATAAATAGGGTCTTATCGATTAGCGACGAAGTTTTTCACTCCAAAAACATTGAGAAGATCAAAGACTTTTTAAGAAAAAATGACTTTCCTTTCAAAGTTAACGATAATTTATTAGTACGAGCTAAACAGAAATCTTTGAAAAGAAGTGAACCAGCAGAAAAAACTCCTAAAGTATATAAATCCACAACTTATATCCCCGACTTCTCTGAAAGGCTTAAGCGGGCTAATATATATGACAAGACGAAAAACAAATTAGCTTTTAAAACTGACAATACAAACAACATTTTGTTTAGCAAGACAAAATCCAAGCTAAGGAATGACGAAAATCACAATGTTGTTTATAAAATAAATTGCGATGGAGACGGGTCCAATATATGCCAAAAGGTATATGTTGGTACTACAAAGACCAAAATTAAAGCAAGAATGGCATCACATAAATGTGATGTAAAATCAAAAGAAAAACCTTTGACCCAAAAAACAGCACTTGCGGCCCGCTGTGCTATAACTGGACACAAGCCAAACTTTGAGAATGTTAAAGTATTAACAAGAGAAAATAATTACAAGAAGAGATATTTACTTGAAATGTTACATATCATTGATGTACCGAATGATAAGAGGCTTAACTATAAGAGTGACACGGAAAGCTGCGCACACATATACAGACACACAATAAATAAACACAGATCACAACAAAAAGCTTTTTAGTCTTTTTTAAAACACCAAACAATTTAAAGCTTAAAGTTAAAGAACAAAATTTTATTGTTTTCTTTTAAAAAATTGTAAATATTGATATTTGTGTTTTTCAAAAAAATGTATTTGTTATTATTGTGTTATTTTTAATTTGTATTTATTTAGATCCCCCGAAGATGATCAACGAAGTTGATCGAAATATTGGGAAAATTTAATAAACGAGAACAATTAAAATTTAACCTTAATTGTTTTACTTTATTTGAAGAAATATATTACCTTAAGCCGAAAATTTAAAAACATAACTATAAATAAAAAAAATTTTTTGATTTCGTAAGTGCAATGTGAAGGGTATCTTAATTTGGCAAAGCCGAATAAAGCGCTCTTACTTGTTTTCTTTATAAAAATAACTTATTCAAAATAAATAGTAACAATAAATTGTATGGATCCGTGTCTGAAATGGGATTTGTGTTATTTCTACTGGACAGCCAACCTATTGGCCGACCGACCACAATAAAATTCCAGACGTAATAGATTTTGGCGTAGAAAAAATTATATTCCCGAAACCTTTTAAGCTCAAACCTCCTTGGATTTACGTTTTGGTCGCTCACCCTCAATAATCCCTATTTGCAGTCCTCACCAAATCACAACTTGTGATTTTTTCTCATCTAAAAGAGTAAATTTGTTGAAACAAAAATAATAGTTCAGCACTCACTTCTCGGAAGATCTACCACTAAAGAAAGAATTGGTTGAAGGGCAAGTTTAATATCATATACATAAACGAGTTAAATTTCTGGAATTTCAAGTCAATTTTGCAAAGGTAGCCCCGCCACCAAAATTTGCACCGTAGCTTCTTCCAAGTTCCAAAGAAAAAGTTAAAAATGTTTGTTTTTAAATGCACTTTGACAACACCAGTGGTCTGACATATTTAATGATGTGGCTATCTTGTGGAATTCGTCAGTTGTTTTGTTCGAATTCTAATTGATGTTTGCTCGCTTTTTTGATGTGTTGATTTAGGCTCCTAAGACAATCATCGATGTCTTCCAGAGTTCTTAGCGGTTGGCTTTATGAGAATTAGATGCTGATATATTTTTTGTGTTATCATTAATTTATTGTACACAAAAAAATATCACTAGCTGCAATTTGATGAGAACTAAAAATAGTTAATTATTCAAGGTAAGTAGCCTGAAGATAAATTTACGAAACTGGAGCTTCAAAAGTTTATGGAGATATACCTTTTGTTACACTGAAATCGATAATGTCTGGAATTTTATTATGATCAGTTCGCTAATCGCATTGTTGTCCGGTGAAATAAGTCCCATTTTTGACACGAAATTATACAGAAAGCGACCTCTAGAGGAGTCTAAGTACGGAGCCTAAGAACTGTAAAAACGGTTTTTTTCTTTCATATTTTATTATTGAATCTTCGCTTAACGAACTAACAATAAGTATTCAAATCTTAAAACTAAGTAATTAATAGTAGTCGAGCTAGTGCCAGGCTAATATTTAAGCGGGTTTGGATGTGTTTCCAGCTTGTAAATATACTTATTCACATATTTTAGGATTTCGCATTTAACTAGTGGAACTTCTAGATCCTTATGAATGTTGCTGTTTTTAACATAACACAGAGCACCAGTTATCATTCTTAGGATTTTATTTTGACGACGTTGTATTTTTTCTATATTAAAGGCGAAAGCAGTGCCCCATAATTGTATACCGTAGCACCGAGTTGATTGTAAAATTAAGTTGTATAGTAGAAGTTTACAATCCAGATAAAGCACAGAGTTTCTACTAGCCAGTGGATTTGAGCAGCCTTAAGTTTCATTTACGTCAGCTTTGCATCTATATAAGGCTTTTATGTGAGGCAGCGATCCAGATTAATACCAAGAGATTTTGTCTCGGATCGTTAAGGCACCGTATGGTTGTTAATGGTGATTGTAGGGCACTTTTTCTTTCCTTATAATTTTCCCCATTTCTCAACTTGGGCACGTTTTGTTGCAGTTGCTTTGAAGCCACTTTAGGGCCTTTATGAATACTTAGAAATGCAGTATCGTCAGCACATGTCGACGTGTGTGTGAAACTATTGATTGACATAACTGTTGTGTAAAGCACGTACAGAGTTGGACCTAATAAATTGCCTTGAGGTACACCAGCCCCTATTGGTTGAGAAGATTTTATATGGTTTTCCTTTTTAATAATAAATTGTCTGCCGTTTCAGTATTTTTCTAGCAGGTTGGTAACATAAGCTGGAAGATTGAGTTTAGTTTGATTAACAGGCCTTCATGTAGTGCTTTATCGAATGCTTGAGAGACATCGATAAAAAGTGCGAAGCAGTACTTCTTTTCCTCAAAGGCTTTTCTTATAACCTGTACCATCATGTGGGTTTGTTCAATTTATTATGTATAATTATTATGTTGACTTCTAAAGCCGAATTGGTGATTTCAAATGCCGTTTTTACCATTTGAGATCGGGGCCAGCTCATTCTTAAGAAGTTTCTCAAACAATTTTGTCATTGTGAGTAATATACTTATAGGCCTATAAGACTCCACCTTTAAAAAATCTTTACCAGGCTTAGGAATCATCTTCACTAAGGCCACTTTCCATGTTGGCGGGAAAAAAAAAAGAATTATTGTTTTCAATGGGGGTTTCCCACGGGCTATGTAAGGTCAATTGCTTTCATATATAAATAAAAAATAAAAAACGAACTATATATTCATTTTAAATTTTTATTTTTATTTTCCCGACGTTTCGTTTGCTTTTTTCAAACTTCTTCAGGGGTTGTTATTGTTGTTATTTTGGAAATCTGGCATACACTATCACAGTCAACACTTACAATTTGTCTTACATTGCACAATTATGTATTTTATATTATTCTAATAAACTGGACTTCACGACACAGATATGAATAATAAATAAATAAATAAATAAATAAATAAACATGTAAACAAACTAGTAGTCAGACTTAATGCTAGTATCACAGAACTTTAACTTATTAAATTATCGCAACAGAGTATTGAAGCTTTGTATTGTCCTTATCCTCTTTCGTGTTCATAGTCTTGTGTATTTTTTGTTGTATGCGTAGACTCTCAATAGTGTATCGTTTACTTTCTCTTTTTTCTTTGTCAAGTATTTTCACATCTTTGAAGTTAATTGTGTGACCTTTTGGACGAAGTGATTGATGAATTAAAATCAAAAGATATAAAAATCAAGTTTATATCAAAATATGTTGACGACCTATTTGCGATAATTAGAAAATCTGACGAAGCCATAATATTAAATACACTCAACAATTATCATAATAAACTTCAATTTACAATTGAAAAGGAATACAATGGTGAAATCGCATACTTAGATATGAAGTTAATCAATAACAACGGACAAATTTTCACAAAATGGTACACAAAAGAAGTGGCATCAGGTAGAATCATTAACTACCACTCAACGCAACCAATGAAAATTAAACTTAATACAGCCAAAAACTTAATTGACAAAGTCTTAACAATAACTGACGAAAAATATAGAGAAAATGACATTGACAAAATAAAAAATATTTTAGGAAAAAATAATTATCCAATATGTATAAGCAATAATTTAATTGAAAAAACAATAACAAACCACAAAAGCGAAAAAACACCAAGACAAAATGACACAAAAAATTTTTTGAGTGTACCTTACAATCAATCACACAATTAACTTCAAAGATGTGAAAATACTTGACAAAGAAAAAAGAGAAAGTAAACGATACACTATTGAGAGTCTACGCATACAACAAAAAATACACGAGACTATGAACACGAAAGAGGATAAGGACAATACAAAGCTTCAATACTCTGTTGCGATAATTTAATAAGTTAAAGTTCTGTGATACTAGCATTAAGTCTGACTACTAGTTTGTTTACATGTTTATTTATTTATTTATTTATTTATTATTCATATCTGCGTCGTGAAGTCCAGTTTATTAGAATAATATAAAATACATAATTGTGCAATGTAAGACAAATTGTAAGTGTTGACTGTGATAGTGTATTAGAATAAATAATTATATTAAATTATTATATTTATGCCAGATTTCCAAAATAACAACAACCCCTGAAGAAGTTTGAAAAAAGCAAACGAAACGTCGGGAAAATAAAAATAAAAATTTAAAATGAATATATAGTTCGTTTTTTATTTTTTATTTATATATGAAAGCAATTGACCTTACATAGCCCGTGGGAAACCCCCATTGAAAACAATTAATATCATCAAATTGGTCATATAAAAAACAAAACTTATAAAAAAGAATTATTCTTTAAGCTGTAAGGGAAAGCTCAAAGGGCATTTTGTTGCTTTTTCATCAACGCTAGGCTAGCTATCTAGACTAGCGATCTCTACAACATCTGAATATCGAAAACGTATTTCCATAGGACGTCTGTCAATAACAGGCGGCAATTCGTTAACATCAGTGCATGCATTGGGAGTAAACACGATCTTCAAATGATTTGCAAGCAGAAAGCTTTTTTCTTGGTCATTTCGTGCCCAAGATCCTTTCAGATTTCGCAGTAGTGGTTTTGCGATAACGGGTCTTTGAAGGCGTTTGGCAGAATGCCATAGAGAAAAATTTGTTTGGGAAGTCGCATCTAGGCCTTCCAGGTATTACTTCATTGATGAGATTATTTGTACTTCTAGCAAGTTTTGTAATCAATTTGCACGTTCTTTCAGCTCATTATAGTTGGGACGATCTATACTTTTGCTATTCTCTTCGGGCACTCCTTTCTTCAACATCGGTTAAACTAATTTTGTTGTATCTGGCCTGACGATAGGTAGAAGAAGCTTTTTTATATTTTCATTAAGGCTACTCAGGAACTCATCGATTTCTTCGGAAGTTTTTAGAGGTTGGTGTGCCGAACAGTGGGTGCTGATATATTTTTCATATTTTAATCAATTTATTCTTTTTGACAAAAAAACATCACTACTTGCAATTTGGTCAGGACTGCAAATAGTAAATATTGTGAATGAGTGATCAGAAGTAGGCTTGAGCCTAGATAAGCTCAGGGGATATACCTTTTGCTACGCCAAAATCTATTACGTCTGGTATTTTTTTGTGGTCAGGCAATATGTTGGCTGTCCAGTTGAAATAACGAAAAGTCCCATTTGCGATACAGAATCATACAAGGCACGACCTCTGGCACTTTTTAGGCGGGAGCCCCAGTACGCGTCTTTAGCGTTATAGTCTCTAGCAGCTTAAAAGCGGGGACCAAAAGATTTGCTAAAAATATTCTACTGATCCTTCATTATGAAGAACCTGGGTGGACAATAACGACGAAATAACGAGATTATGGTTAAATTCATCAATGTTTGATTCTTTATTTCATTAATATAGCTGAGCCCCCACATGACCTTTGAAACATGAAAAGTCACTTATTTTGAAAGTGCTTGTAGATGTCATATGAGTCTCGAAAATAAACCTGACATTAATTTTTTTGTTTAATAAAAAATATTCGAGTTCGTTTTTGTGGTGGTGGATGCTGTTTGAGTTCCAGAAACAAACCATGAGCCAGCTCATGGTCTTTTAAGCATGGCTTGCAAAAGAGCAGACTACATTTTTTGCATTTCTTGCTTTTTTTGCATTATGCCAGCCATTTGTTCCGTGGTCTGCGTAAACTGTTTAATCATATTGCCAATTACGGCTTAATTGGGCCCGGTTGGTTCGTTTGATGCCAATTCTTGTTGTGTTGTAGGCTGGGTAGACTTACGTGCAATAGGCTGGTGAAGGCATATTTGTAGTTGGTATATTTAAAGTCTGGGGAGGGGCAGGAACTACTTTCGGCTAAAATGAGTGCCTAACTGAATCGAAAACATGACAACCGCTGTAGTTCCTGCCGCAATCGCTGCATTTTTTCACCCTAGGTTCAACTTTTGGTTTGTCGTAGCATGGAGGTCCCTACACACAACTTAAGCAAAAGGCAACTTGCAATAAGCTTTGGTGTGGCCAAATTCCTGCCAGTTCAAGCACGGTGCGGACCCAGATCACTTATGTCGCCCTTCGACTACCACTTTACAATGCAAAATGTATTTTAAATCATAAACTGGCTACGTTTGATCCAACGTCGGAATAAAATAAAGCCTATTTTTACCAATAACCGTCAATTCACATCAAACTACGCATACATAGTTACATGCATACGTACATTTTATTTTTTTTCGTATTAAATAAAGCATGCTTTTTATAAAACTATGCAAGTAATTTATAATATAACACAAATTTCTAAACAAAAATATATATTTTTTATAATCACAGAAGCATATCAAGTGATGTCATACTAAACTCACCAACTGGTGGTAAAAGTAACATGGGAGGATACTCACCGAACATACAGGTAATTGTTTTTTATACATTTTACATTAAAGTGGCACCTATTTTGCAAAATGTTGAATTTCAAGAACTGCGACCCTCTATTTTTAAGACTTGATTTAGGTATTGTATGGCGAAAATGTTAGCCCGATTTGGCTAAACTGCGCCACACAGAGGACGAAAGATCAAATTTGTCAGTTTTGGCCTAATAGGGTTGTAACTATTTTTCAATTGTCGAATTTGGAGAACTGTGACCGTCTATTTTTTAAACTTGATTTTAATCTAAATATTCTAAACCACACTACGAATAGGTCAAAAGATTAAATTTGGTAGTTTTAGCCCTGCAATGGTTTATAAGAAGCGTATTTTTTAAGAAAATCAATAAAATTTATTAACTTAATACTTTTAAATTCGGACTTTCCGTTTATATACTTTTTAATTCAGACGTTAAGCTCAGATAGACTTCAGTCTAACATAGTAAACCCTAACTGAGCCTTAGCTCAGATGTGGCTCAATGTTCAAAATTGATGTGTACGAGTATTTCGTTTTTATTTAAGTTCATTTTCGATAAATTTTTTACCTACACATATTTAAATTTTTTTATTAAACGGTTACTAATTTTAAAATGAATAAATTAAAAGTACAAGTATGCAAACATATACATTTTCATATGAAATAAAAATTTATCACTTTTTTTCATTTTTTTATTATTAAATCTTCGCCTTTGGCGAACAAACAATAAGTATTCAACTCTTAAATTTAAGTAATTAATATTAGTCCAGCCAGTACCAGAGAAAAATTTAAGTTCGCATAACAAAATTAATTAATTTCAGTAGTTTAATCCAAGCGCAATAGCATCCCTTGTTTTCAGACGAGTGTGTCCACTATGTTGCAAATATATAAATACTTGTGCACAAAATTCAGGATTTCGCATTTAACTAGTGGAACTTAAAATCCTTGTGGAAGTAACTGTTTTTAATGTACCACGGAACACAAGTTATCTTTCATAGGATTTTATTTTGACGGCGTTGAATTTTTTCAATGTTGGAGGCGGAAGCAGTGCCCCATCATTTTATACCGTAGCATCAAAATAATATTAAAATTGAGATGTAGAGTAGAAGTTTACAAACAAGGCGTAGTACAGAGTTTCTACAGATCAGCCAGTGGATTTGGGCTGTTTTAAGTGTCATTTGTATAAAGTTTGCATCTACGTGAGGCGGCGATCCAAGTGAACGCAAAGATATTTCGTCCCAATTTGTTGAGGGACCATTTGGTTGTTAATAAGAATTGGGGGGCAAGCTTTCTTGCGTAAAGTTAAAGGAACGTGGGGGCATTTTCGTTTTTTATTTTAACACCCCATATTTATGCCCATTTCTCTACTTGGAAAACGTCATATTGAAGTTTTTTTAGGTCTCTTTGGTGTCTTTATGATTACTGAGAAAGGCGGTATCTTCAGCAAATATCGACGTATGAGTAAGATTGTTTGCGGGCTTATCTGCTGTGTAAAGCAAATACAGAATTTTACCTAATATACTCCCTTGAGGTACCCCCGACCCTATTAGTTTGGGACAGCTTAAGCAGTTGCCTTTTTTTTATCATAAACTGTTGGCCAGTTATGTAAATTTTTAAAAAGTTAAAGATACTCACTGGTGGGCTCAGCTTTAACTTGTTTAACAGGACTTCGGTATTCAGCTTTTAAGCTGAATACCGAACTTTAAACAAAATTGCCGACAAGCAATTACGTAAGATTTATAACTCTTTAAATATGTCTCCACAGCGAACGCGAATTTTGTAAAAGGATTTCTTCGGAGTGTTTTTAAAAAATTAAAATACTTTGCTCAACTGTGGATATTTAACAACTCACTTTATTTTAATTTTTTCCATTTTTATAGAGCCTATTGTTAATACAAATAGTTGTTAATTCTGCATTTTACAATTTTTGTTTACTTATTCTTAAAATTAACTTTATTTTATTGTAATAGTAAACGGTTGCAATTCCTTGAATTGCGACCGAAAAATAATTTTGTTTTCTTAACCGGAAATGAGTTTGCTGTTACAATTTTTTAATTTGGTTTTATTTTGTGCTAATTATATTTTCAATAAACTCATCAATGGTGTCATTTTTTATATAAGTGTTTTTACTTGACTTTGTATATGTAACTTCTCCCCCCTTTAGATTAGAATTCTCCTGAATTCTTTTGCTTAAATTTATTTTAATATATTTTAACTTTGTTCTCCAAAATATAATTATTAATATTGTTACGGAGTTAAATGTTGACTGGGTATGTAAATGTTTACCGGGTATGTAACATGATTGGCGGTTGTTGTCTGTGCTAAGAAGTTATTTAAATGTAACGGCCATTCGCTAGAAAGTTCTAGTGTGTTATCGAATCTTGTGGAACATTACAGCGTATTACCAACCACTATAAATAGCGAGTAACACGAATGCCGCAAGCAGTTTAAGTTTAACAGTTGAGTTAATTAAGTGAACATTCAAAAGTGCTAAATAATAAAAGTGATTAACTTTAAGTGTTTTATAGAAGATCTTAAATAAGTGTTTTAAATAAATAAAGTTCTGTATTGTTCAAAATAAAATTTCAAGCGTTGTTTATTATTACTTTTGCAATAAAAAGAATCCCGGTTTATTTAAAGGAAGTAAACCAACGTTTATAAAAGGTATAAACGTAACAATTGGTGTCAGAAGCGGAATTGCATTTTTAATAAACATGAAATTCGAGGAACTTAAAGTTGAGCAGCTCAAGAGAGAGTTGAGCAAGCTGACATTACCTACAGCAGGTAATAAGGCAGAGTTGCAAAAGAGGCTGATTGAGGAATTTAAGCGGCGTAATATCGACATTGATGTTTATGAGTTTGACGAAAAGGAAGAACTGGAGGTTGTTACCTGTGCAGCAACAAACAACGTCGATATAGGCACAATGCTTGCTGCTATGATGGAAAAAATGGAAATGAAATTCCAGGAAGTTCAAGAAGCTTCTAAAATGAATTTCCAAGAAGTTCAGCAAACTTCTAGAATTAACAATGAAAAAATAGAAAGAAAATTCCAAGAAGTTCAGGAAACTTCTAGAGTTAATAATGAAAAAATAGAAAGGAAATTCCAAGAAGCTCAGGAAACTTCTAGAATGAATTTCCAGGGAGTTCAGGAAACTTTTAGAATTAATAATGAAAAAATAGAAATGAAGTTTCATGAAGTTCAGGAATCTTCTAGAGCTATGGAGTTAAAACTTCAAGAAATTTCTGAAGCTGTAAACAACAGAGTAGAGGGCATAGTAAAGGAAGTTATTAAAATCGATAAAAAACTATCTCACCTTGAAGATGGCATGGTTGCACAAGCAAGCGACTTCAATAACAAATTGCAACTACAAGTCAAGGATGTTGACGAAAAATTCAAAAATCTGGAAACCAAAATTAATAGTCTTCAATGTCATGAGGTACCAATGCGAGTAATTCCAGAAATATCAAACAGAATTAAGGCCCCTACTTTTGACGGCATTGCACCATTTAATGTTTTTAAGTTCCAGTTCGAGACAGTTGCCAATAGAAATGCGTGGAACAATGAAGAAAAGGCGTTAGAGTTGATTTTGGCCTTAAAAGGTAACGCAGCTCAAGTTCTGGAAAGTATACCTATTGGCTGCAGAGAAAACTACGAGGAGATAATGGTTGCACTACAACGCAAGTATGGCGGTGAGCACAAACGAGATATATACCGAATGGAATTGCGAGGTAGAGTGCAGAAAGCCAACGAATCGCTACAAGACTTTGCAACAGAAATCGAGCGGTTGGTGCAGTTGACATATCCAGGCGAGAACCATCCATTTTTGGATCAATTTAAAATAGAAACGTTTGTGAGTGGAATACGCGATCCTGAAATCAAGCACGCGGTGTTTGGCACACAGAAGTCTACTTTTGCTGAAACCGTATCATACGCGCTGACACAGGAGACCGCAAAATTACTGTCTAAGCCGCAAATACATAAGGTGAGAAATCTCGAAATTACCGCAGAAAAAGACAGAAATATTGTCGATGAGTTGAAAAATGCAGTTATGCAGGCATTAGAAGAAAAGCGAGGTACAGCCAGAGGCAAATGCTATAACTGCGGTAAGAGCGGCCATTTTCAGCGAAATTGTAAAGCATCAAGAAAGCGGGCTAGATCTGTTTCACCACCGAGAAACAGCAAACGCGTAAACATGAAATCAGCAAACGAGTCACCGTTAAACTAACACGAGCTAGCACTACGGGGCAAGAGCTAGCTCCCATAACCGAAGGCCCCACAATCTCCATATCAGTCATGCAACAGAAAAATAGCAACCTTACTGCTTGTGGGTATATCAATGGTCGAAGGCATATTTTTACTATAGACACAGGAGCATCGCAATCCATTATCAGACCTGATATAGTCAAGAAAACAATTGAACCGTTATATGGCGTAAGTCTACGAACAGCAACTGGAGAGCCTGCTACTGTCTATGGTAAAATAAACGTAAAAGTAACTATTGCCAACATAAGTGTGAATCATGTATTCATTGCTGCCGATATTGTGGACGAAGTAATCATCGGTGCAGACTTTATGATCAATCATGGAATTAGTCTGCATATGGGGCAAAAGACCATGATTTGGCAGAATATTGAGATACCCCTTGATGTTGGTTACGAAGATAAATCGCCTGTAAGGAAGCTGTTTGCTATAGAACAAGAGAAAATACCACCACAGTCAGAAAGTGTAGTATGGGCGCGTATAGAAGGAGATTGTGTCGACAACCGGTTGTGGATGGTAGAACAAACAGGTAGAAAAAGTGACTTAATAACAGCAAAAGCCCTCGTGAGAACCTGTAACAACGGAAGAGTCCCTGTTAGAATGCTAAACCTTTCCACGTGCGAAAAAGTCGTCAGGCCGAATTGTGAAGTGGGCCAGTGTGCTACAGCTGAGGCAATAATAAATTGTGAAATGGAATCGGGTCCTGTCTGTATGTCAAACAAAGAGCAGGAGATTCTATCGGAGTGCATAGAAAAATGGGTTAAAGGGTTATTCTCGTCCGATAAAAATAAAGCAAGAAAACTGCTTAGAAAGCACGCCTCCATCTTCGCCTTGAAAGGACAACAGCAAGGAAGAACATCACTGGTGAAACATCAGATAAATACAGGAGATGCAAGGCCAATAAAACAAGCTCCCAGAAGTATTCCTCTAGCAAAACGCAATGAAGTAAAAGAACTTGTCAGCGAAATGGAGCGGAGTGGAGTAATAGAACCTTCTTCAAGCCCTTGGAGCTCCCCGGTAGTGTTGGTTAAAAAGAAAGATGGCAGCACCAGATTCTGCGTCGATTATAGAAAACTGAATGACGTAACCAAGAAGGACAGTTACCCGCTACCAAGGATAGATGACACGCTGGACATGCTAGCTGGAACGAAATGGTTCTCCACATTAGACCTGCAAAGTGGTTATTGGCAAGTTGAAATATCTGACAAAGATAAGGAGAAAACAGCTTTTAGTGCAAGTGATGGGCTGTGGCAATTTAACGTAATGCCATTTGGGCTATGCAATGCCCCAGTCACATTCGAACGGTTAATGGAGCGTGTATTGAGGGGACTACATTGGAAGACATGCCTGGTGTATCTTGATGACATTATTGTCATGGGTAAAAGTTTTGACGATCACCTGAAGAATCTAGAAGAAGTCCTCAAGCGGATATCATTGGCTGGACTTAAATTGAGTGCGAAGAAATGTGCATTGTTCCAAAAAGAGGTTAAATATTTGGGCCATCGCGTTGCAGAAAATGGTATATCAACTGACGAAGATAAAATTAAAGCTGTGAAGAACTGGCCTCGCCCAAACAATCTGCATGAGTTACGCAGTTTTCTTGGTCTTTGTACCTACTATAGGAGGTTTGTGCCAAATTTTGCCAGTGTCGCTGCCAGTCTACATGAGCTTACGCAGAAGTCACGACCGTTTCTGTGGGCTGACGCACAAGAACAAGCATTTCAGAAGCTCAAGGAGTTATTATGCGTAGCACCCGTCCTGGCCTATCCAATTGCTGGAGAGAAATTTGTGCTGGATAGTGATGCGAGTGGCTACGGGATAGGTGGTGTTCTTTCACAAGTTGTCAACGGTACAGAAAAAGTTATAGGCTACTACAGTCGAACACTCTCAAAGCCTGAAAGAAATTATTGTGTTACACGGCGAGAGCTTCTGGCAGTGGTAGAGTGTGTAAAACATTACCACAAGTACCTGTATGGACAACACTTCGAGATAAGAACCGACCACTCCGCACTCAGGTGGTTGCTACAATTTAAACAACCAGAGGGGCAGCTAGCCCGTTGGATTGAACGTCTCCAGAGCTACGATTTCAGCATCGAGCATCGAAAAGGTACTAAGCATGGAAATGCGGATGCACTCTCCCGAAGACCTTGCGGATCGGAATGAAAGTATTGCCTAAAAGCTGAAGAAAAAGAGGGCGTCGTTGATGTTCGACTTACACGCATAGAGACAAGTGACGACTGGTCAGCGGCACAAAGGGACGATCCCGTACTGGCGAAAATTATTTCGGCAAAGGAGCAAGACAAAAGGCCAACCCGTAACCAAATATCAGCGGAAAGTCCACTGATGAAATCATATTGGGCGCTGTGGAATAGTCTGCAGCTAATTAACGGATGCCTTTATCGTCAATGGGAAAGCGCTGACGGTAAATCCAAAACGAATTTAATTGTGGTGCCATCCTCTAAAATCGAAGAGGTAGTGGAGGAGTTTCATGATGGTCCTAGCGGTGGTCACCTTGGCGTAACAAAAACCGTAGAGAAGATTAAACACCGCTTCTATTGGGTTGGATGTCAACAATCGGTTGCTGATTGGATAGCAAACTGTGGACGATGTATCGCAGCCAAAGGCCCAGTAAGAAGAAGTAGGGGACCACTGCAGCAGTATAATTCAGGTGCTCCCTTTTAGCGAATAGCGATGGATATAGCAGGACCTTTCCCTATCAGTGAGGCGGGAAACCGTTACGTCTTAGTAGTAATCGACTACTTTAGCAAATGGCCAGAGGTATACGCTATACCAAACCAAGAGGCTAAAACTGTCGTAAACACGTTTGTAAACAACTGGGTGTGCCGCTACGGTGTTCCGCTAGAATTACATTCTGATCAGGGGAGAAATTTCGAATCTTCGATATTCCAGGAAATGTGTGAGCTATACGGTATCCGAAAAACGAGGACTTCGCCACTTCATCCACAGTCTGACGGCCTGGTCGAAAGATTTAACCGCACGTTAGAAGAACACCTGAGAAAAGTGGTCAGCGCACACCAAAGGGACTGGGATGAGCACATACCTAAATTTCTGTTGGCATACAGGTCAGCCGTTCATGACTCTACCTCCAGAACACCTGCAAAAATTATGTTTGGAACTGAGCTAAAGCTGCCAGGTGATTTAGAATTCGGTATTAAGCCCACAACAATAGACGAACACGAAGACGACTCTTCAAGGGAACAAAAAGATCTTAACCAAGTTCATGAATTCGTACGTGGCCGGATAAAAATGACCAGTGACAAAATGAAAGCTAGATACGATCTAGCAGCGAATTCCGAAGGTTTTAATGAGGGTCAGCTAGTTCTACTATACAACCCACAACGGAAAAAGGGATTGTCTCCTAAATTACAAACCCATTGGGATGGACCGTATAAGGTGATAAAAAGAATAAATGATGTCGTGTATAGAATTCAAAAATACAAAAGCCCAAGATCAAAGATGAAAGTGGTTCATCTTGAGCGCCTAGCCAATTATGGAAAAAGTGAATCTATGCCTGTTCGGGACGAACAGGCTTAAGCGGGCGGTAGTGTTACGGAGTTAAATGTTGACTGGGTATGTAAATGTTTACCGGGTATGTAACATGATTGGCGGTTGTTGTCTGTGCTAAGAAGTTATTTAAATGTAACGGCCATTCGCTAGAAAGTTCTAGTGTGTTATCGAATCTTGTGGAACATTACAGCGTATTACCAACCACTATAAATAGCGAGTAACACGAATGCCGCAAGCAGTTTAAGTTTAACAGTTGAGTTGAATAAGTGAACATTCAAAAGTGCTAAATAATAAAAGTGATTAACTTTAAGTGTTTTATAGAAGATCTTAAATAAGTGTTTTAAATAAATAAAGTTCTGTATTGTTCAAAATAAAATTTCAAGCGTTGTTTATTATTACTTTTGCAATAAAAAGAATCCCGGTTTATTTAAAGGAAGTAAACCAACGTTTATAAAAGGTATAAACGTAACAATATTATTGTAAGTATTAGAAAGAAGTTACATCCGTATATTACTTTATTGTGGATTTTCAAATTAGAAATATTTTTAAAATTTAATTCATATTTTTCATCTAATTGTTCGAACGTAAGTTTTTCTGTAAAATTCTTTATATCGTTGTATCGCAAACTCATAATATTTCCTTCAATTTTTTCAATTAAATTAGAATAATAGTAATCATTAATTTTTATAGAACAATTGTTAAATTGAATTACATAACTTCCATTTAGAATAGTATTATTTTTATTACATGTAGTATTTACAAACAAATTTATTGCGTTTTTAATCAAGATTGTTTTATCATCCAGCGTTATGAGTTCTAATGCTCTGTTTGTTATTAGTTTACAGTTTTTTGTTAATATACAATGGTTACTGGGTTTCAATTGTCTTAGATATTTACTTTCTTTAAATTGCATAGTTTTATTTTTATGTGTGAAGACTTCTTCTATTCTAGATTCTATTTCTTTTTGATTTTTATCCGGTAATGGTATAATTTTTCTTATTTTTACTTGTATGAACAATTTTGGTATTCTAAGGCTTAATATTAGATAAGTATTATTACAAGTTGCTGTTCCTAATTGCAAATATTTTAATTTATGAAAGTCAATATTATATATTTCAATTTCGTGATTTGTCAAAATATTTGGGTGAACTAACCCGTATTTGGCTGAAATTACATTGTCTTGAATTTGTTCTATTTTGCTTTTTATTAATTGGATTTTTGTCATTTGTTGTAAGTACATGTGTTGTTGATATTCTTCATCTACAATTTTATTTATAGTATTAATACCTTTTTCAATTTCTTTCCTATCATCTTTTACAATATTTCTTATTTGATTTATCGCTAAATTGAAGTGATTGTTTATGTGTACCTGTTCATCTAGTATCTTGTCAGTCTGTGATAGATGTTTTTGTATCGTTTGTCTGTCTTCATCATCCATTGCTCCGATTTTCCATTTAGCTACAGTACCTATTGCATTTATATGTCCTCGTTTTTGTCTTTTTTCTGTTGGTATTAAAGTTAGTAATTTATTTCTCGCTTCCAATAATTCAGTTTGTAGAATGTCCTTGTTACTTGTTTTCGCTAATATAATGTTGTCCGTCATTTCGTTAATAATATTTTCTATTTGTTTAAGGTCAATTATGTGTAGTACTATGTCACTGTCCTTTACTATCTCCTGGTCTCTTATTTGTAAGTCAACCAATCCTGATTGGTCTACTAGTTCGGTTATAGTCATTGTGCCCTTACTCGGTTGTGTCCATGTTGCCAGAGCCAGTATCATAATTATTATCTGAAAATTTTAATTTAAGTAATATTTAATTCTTGGTTTGATTGAGTTTCTACAGTGTTTCTGTTTCTTGTTTTAATTTCTTTTAAACGTTGAGACAAGTATTCGAAATCAATGTCATCGTCTTCATTGTTAGTGTCCGAGAATTTATGCGGCCTTTTAATATTGCTTGGATGTACTTTTTCTAGTTTTGCCTTTTTATACTTTGGTTGTTCTTTATGTCTGACTGCCTTATAGTTCTTAATATATCCCTCTTCTCTAATTTGATTGTATTCTTCTCTGATTTTATTTAGTCTTTGTATAACCTTTCTTTTGTTACTTTCTAGATTCTTCATAACTTTCTCTTTTTCTACTTTTCCATACTGAACTTCATTCGGGGTATATTGGGTGCTTGAGTGATAACGATCGTTATAATTTCTTATTGCTCTTTGGATTAATTGTTTTATAGGAAGTCCCTTGTCTGTTTGATAAAAAATTCTAAATTTTTCTGCTAGTGAACTATGCATCCTTTCTATATCTGCATTACCCGTATGACTATTGGGTTTTGTTAAATGTAGTTGAATACCTTCTTGGCTCAAAAATTCTTGAATTCGTGCTGCTTTAAATTCGTTATCGGCTATATTTTTTTTTGGTTTACCAATTTTTGCAAAGTGTTCTTCTAATTGCTCAATAATTGTAATAGGATTTCTATCGTTTAGTGAGTAAGCTGTCCCAAATTTTGAGAATTTGTCTATTGTTGTTAAAAAACGATTACCCTTAATTACATACGTATCAATGTGTATAATTTGGTTTGTATCTGAGGGTGTCTCCGTAAATTGAAATTTATTTTTAATCGGTCGTCTATCGTATTTTATTTGTTGGCAGAGGTCGCATTGGCTTATTACGATTTGAATTAGTTCCAAAAGTTTTGGGTAATATATTTTATCTTTAATGTTGTTATAAGTTTCTATTATTCCTGAATGTATACTTTCTCTAATATGGTATAAGGAAATCTGTTTTATGGCTTCAACTTCTGTTTCAATATCCTGCGCCCTCATCGTGCACTTAATGATTTCAATTTGGTTATCGTTTGAATACATATCTATAAGTTTTTCCTGTACTACATTATAACTATGATCTGAAAGTTCTGAAAATATTCCTATCTTTCCCTTTGTGATATAATTCCTAAATATATCACCCATTACATTAAAATCACATTCTGCTATATAAATTATTCTTCTTCCATGTAATGTTTTTGACTCCTCTGTCTTATTATTGGTCAGTATTATCTGCGTTCTGTATTTGTTAACTATTTCCTCCTTTATGAAAAAATGATCTAAAAGATTTTCATCGGCAGAGTGAACTGTTACCATTGACAGGTTATCTTCTTCAATATTGTGTATTAAATTTAAATTGGATTCGGTATCCTTCAAATTATTTTCGTCCTTTTTATCTTCAAGCCTACTTAGGAAATCTGCTACTCTATTTTCTTTTCCTTTGATATACTCGATTTCAAAGTCGTATTCTCCTAATTTCAGTAGCCATCTTTGATGTCTTGGGGACATATCTTTTCCCCTGTATTTCGAGTGTAGAAATTTTATCGGTTGGTGATCTGTAAGGATTTTAAATTTTCTTCCATAGAGGTAAGGTCGTAAATACTGCACACTCCACAATATGGCGAGAAATTCTTTATCTGTAGCAGAATAATTTCGCTCATGATTATTTAGTGTTCTTGACGCGAAACAAATTGGGTGTCCATCTTGGGATAAAACTGCGCCCAGGGCATAATTTGATGCGTCTGTTGTTAACGTAAATTGTTTTTCAAAGTTTGGATATCTCAGAATGGGATGGGTTGTTATTAGTTGCTTAAGCTTTTCAAAAGCTTCTATATATGTTGGGTCTCGAACATTTATTTTAGCTCCCTTTTTTAAGTACTTTGTTATAGGTTGGGCAATTTTTGCGTAATCTTTCACAAATTTACGGTAATATCCCGTAAGTCCTAAGAAGCTTTTAATTTGTTTTTCTGTTTTTGGTAAAGCTAAGTCCTGAATCGTTTTAATTTTATTGGGATTTGGTTTGAGTCCTTCCTTTGTTAGTATATGGCCTAAAAATTCTGTCTCTGTTTTCATAAAATTACACTTGTCAATCTGTATTTTCAAGTTGGCTTGTATCAAAACTCTGAAAATGTCCGTTATAGATTTTATATGTTCCTGAAGAGATGTACTAAATATAAGAATGTCGTCTAGGTAAACTACGAATGTTTTGTTAATGAAGTCCCGTAATATTTCATTCATAAGTCTTTGAAAAGTTTCCGGGGCATTTTTCAACCCAAATGGCATCCTTATGAATTCATACAGTCCATGTGGTGTCACAAAAGCTATTTTTCCCTATCTTGTTCCCTTATTAAAATCTGATGGTATCCTTTCGCGAGGTCTAAAGTTGTGAAGTACTGTGCTCTTCCTAACTTGTCCAAAATTGAATCTATATTTGGTAGTGGGAATTTGTCGTCAATAGTCACTTCGTTGAGTTTTCTGTAATCAACTACGACCCTATATTTTTTTTTCTCCTGAATTGTCAACTTTTTTCGGTACTACTATTAAAGGGCTTGAATATCTTGAACAACTTTTTCTTATTATCCCTTGTTCTTCCATTTCCTGTATTTGTTTTCTTACTTCCATTTCGTGTTGTGGGGGGTACCGGTATAATTTAGAATTTATCTGTTCGTCTGTCACCGTTCTAATTTCGTGTTGAATTTCCATTGTGCTAGTTAACTGATCACCTTCTTTAAAGAATAGTCCTTTAAAATTATTTAAAATTTTTACTATTGCGTCATATTCTTCTTTATTTAAGTGGTTTAATTGTATTCTGTTCCAATCAAAGTTAGCTGCTTCTAATGCACAAACTTTTACGTTTTTATATGGATTTATTATAAAACTAGTTTTTTTATTATTAAAAGATATTTGTCCTTCCACTAAATCCATTGTTGTGTTGAAACAATTCATCAGATCAATTCCAATAATAAGCTCGTATTTTCTTCCTTTTAATTTAGTCATTTTCCATTTTATTTTCGCATTTTTCTCTACATTAAATTCTAAGGGTGCGTCTGTCAATACTTCAAATCTTATTATATCCTTTCCATTTATTGTACTAAATTACATTGGCTCCCTTAATAGCGTTTTCTCAAATCCTTTTATATCTTGATCAATTAAACTTATATTTGCACCTGTGTCTATTAGTGCATTGTATTTCTTATTTTCAATTGTTATTGTTATGATGGGTAGGTAGTCTGATGTCGTCCTAAAAAAAACTGATCCTGGCTTTGTCGGGATGGAGCTGTGTTACTGTGACACAGGTCTGGTTCCGAGTGTCCTGCCAATTTATCATAGTTTATTTCTTCACGATAATGTTCACAAAATCCGGTTCGTTCTTGCCTAGGTTGTGGCAAGCAATATTGGCTGCCTTTTGTTCTAGGGTTTCCTAACTGGGCGGTTTTTTGATTATTATTATTGTTTCCCTGATTATTTGCGTTATAATAAATTTCATTTAATTCCCTATTCATTTGAATGTCATCTATTTCCATGGGTTCAGTTTGGCCTTGCCTGGGTTGATTCCAACGCTTTTGGTTGAAATTTGGCCCAGGGTGTCCTGCCTGTGTGAACCTTTGGAAATTTCCTGAATTTGAATATTTATTAAAATTGTTGATCCTACCATTATTATTCTGCCTGTATTGCCCTGAATTATTCATATTTCTATTATTATAAGTATATTCATTATTAGTGGGTCTAAAATTAAAATTACCCTGTCCTTTGTTCTGATAATTTTGATTCCTATTATAGTTTGAGTTATTATGTTTATTTGCTGGCTTAAAGGTACCAGAATAATTTCCGCGAAATTTTCTAAATTCCTGCCTAATACATTCATCTTCATATCTACGTTTCATCATTATCTCTATTATTGTACCTAGATCTCTTTCTGAGTATATCTTATCTAATAGTATTCCTTGTGTAATTTCTTTGGCTATATTAACCAATAGGCTGTCTACGTTAGACAAATCTATACAATAATCATCTTGATAATAGATACTTAGTTCATCATTTTTATATTTAAGATTTTGTAACTCTATAGCTAATTCACTTACAGTGTTAACTCGAAGTTCATTAATTTTCCTGTAGATTTGGTGAGGTTCCAGGTTCGGGCGGTATCTCAGCTTCAAAGTCCTTTTGATTATCTGCAAGTTGTCCGGTTGTTGTACATTGATGACCACGTTTTTTGCTTCTCCTTGTATGTTACGGTAGAAAATGGCCTTTGTAGCTTCCTTCTTTAGTTCCTCCTCTTCTATGTTGGATAGCAGATACTCCACGCTGCTAAGGAATGAGTTTATGGTTATGTCTCCAATACCAGTAAATATTGGCAGGTATGCCACATTTTTAAAAATCCTCTTGAGCTGATTAGGTTGGAATTGTTGTTGTTGGAGTTGTTGTGGTTGGAATAGTTGTTGTTGGAACTGTTGTTGTTGCTGTAGTTCCATGTATGGCAACCTCAGGCGTTCCAGTTGGGCATCTTTTCTGGCTAATTCGTCGACCAGATTTACAGTTGCAATTTGAGGCTGTTGCTCCGGCATCCTTCTTTGATCGAATTCTCGTTGTCTTTTAGCTTTTGGATTGATTTTGAAAATTTTAGCAGATTCTACTATTTTCCGTAGTTCAATTTTACGTAAAGAATGTTCACTGCACTTTAATGGTGTTGGCTTGCAATTTTAACTAAGCTTTCACTGCTTTTTGTGGTGATTCACTTTCACGTTAAAAATTTTCACTGCACTTTGATGGTGTTGGCTTCTAAGCTTTCACTGCACCAAAAATTTTGTCTTCAAAAATCTAGATTTTTTTTTCTTCTTTCTGCAAAAGCGGTTCGTATCACTGGATCCTTTTTTTTCACTAGGATCCTACCGACTGCGCCAATTTTGTAAAAGGATTTCTTCGGAGTGTTTTTAAAAAATTAAAATACTTTGCTCAACTGTGGATATTTAACAACTCACTTTATTTTCATTTTTTCCATTTTTATAGAGCCTATTGTTAATACAAATAGTTGTTAATTCTGCATTTTACAATTTTTGTTTACTTATTCTTAAAATTAACTTTATTTTATTGTAATAGTAAACGGTTGCAATTCCTTGAATCGCGACCGAAAAATAATTTTGTTTTCTTAACCGGAAATGAGTTTGCTGTTACAATTTTTTAATTTGGTTTTATTTTGTGCTAATTATATTTTCAATAAACTCATCAATGTTGTCATTTTTTATATAAGTGTTTTTACTTGACTTTGTATATGTAACTTCTCCCCCCTTTAGATTAGAATTCTCCTGAATTCTTTTGTTTAAATTTATTTTAATATATTTTAACTTTGTTCTCCAAAATATAATTATTAATATTATTGTAAGTATTAGAAAGAAGTTACATCCGTATATTACTTTATTGTGGATTTTCAAATTAGAAATATTTTTAAAATTTAATTCATATTTTTCATCTAATTGTTCGAACGTAAGTTTTTCTGTAAAATTCTTTATATCGTTGTATCGCAAACTCATAATATTTCCTTCAATTTTTTCAATTAAATTAGAATAATAGTAATCATTAATTTTTATAGAACAATTGTTAAATTGAATTACATAACTTCCATTTAGAATAGTATTATTTTTATTACATGTAGTATTTACAAACAAATTTATTGCGTTTTTAATCAAGATTGTTTTATCATCCAGCGTTATGAGTTCTAATGCTCTGTTTGTTATTAGTTTACAGTTTTTTGTTAATATACAATGGTTACTGGGTTTCAATTGTCTTAGATATTTACTTTCTTTAAATTGCATAGTTTTATTTTTATGTGTGAAGACTTCTTCTATTCTAGATTCTATTTCTTTTTGATTTTTATCCGGTAATGGTATAATTTTTCTTATTTTTACTTGTATGAACAATTTTGGTATTCTAAGGCTTAATATTAGATAAGTATTATTACAAGTTGCTGTTCCTAATTGCAAATATTTTAATTTATGAAAGTCAATATTATATATTTCAATTTCGTGATTTGTCAAAATATTTGGGTGAACTAACCCGTATTTGGCTGAAATTACATTGTCTTGAATTTGTTCTATTTTGCTTTTTATTAATTGGATTTTTGTCATTTGTTGTAAGTACATGTGTTGTTGATATTCTTCATCTACAATTTTATTTATAGTATTAATACCTTTTTCAATTTCTTTCCTATCATCTTTTACAATATTTCTTATTTGATTTATCGCTAAATTGAAGTGATTGTTTATGTGTACCTGTTCATCTAGTATCTTGTCAGTCTGTGATAGATGTTTTTGTATCGTTTGTCTGTCTTCATCATCCATTGCTCCGATTTTCCATTTAGCTACAGTACCTATTGCATTTATATGTCCTCGTTTTTGTCTTTTTTCTGTTGGTATTAAAGTTAGTAATTTATTTCTCGCTTCCAATAATTCAGTTTGTAGAATGTCCTTGTTACTTGTTTTCGCTAATATAATGTTGTCCGTCATTTCGTTAATAATATTTTCTATTTGTTTAAGGTCAATTATGTGTAGTACTATGTCACTGTCCTTTACTATCTCCTGGTCTCTTATTTGTAAGTCAACCAATCCTGATTGGTCTACTAGTTCGGTTATAGTCATTGTGCCCTTACTCGGTTGTGTCCATGTTGCCAGAGCCAGTATCATAATTATTATCTGAAAATTTTAATTTAAGTAATATTTAATTCTTGGTTTGATTGAGTTTCTACAGTGTTTCTGTTTCTTGTTTTAATTTCTTTTAAACGTTGAGACAAGTATTCGAAATCAATGTCATCGTCTTCATTGTTAGTGTCCGAGAATTTATGCGGCCTTTTAATATTGCTTGGATGTACTTTTTCTAGTTTTGCCTTTTTATACTTTGGTTGTTCTTTATGTCTGACTGCCTTATAGTTCTTAATATATCCCTCTTCTCTAATTTGATTGTATTCTTCTCTGATTTTATTTAGTCTTTGTATAACCTTTCTTTTGTTACTTTCTAGATTCTTCATAACTTTCTCTTTTTCTACTTTTCCATACTGAACTTCATTCGGGGTATATTGGGTGCTTGAGTGATAACGATCGTTATAATTTCTTATTGCTCTTTGGATTAATTGTTTTATAGGAAGTCCCTTGTCTGTTTGATAAAAAATTCTAAATTTTTCTGCTAGTGAACTATGCATCCTTTCTATATCTGCATTACCCGTATGACTATTGGGTTTTGTTAAATGTAGTTGAATACCTTCTTGGCTCAAAAATTCTTGAATTCGTGCTGCTTTAAATTCGTTATCGGCTATATTTTTTTTTGGTTTACCAATTTTTGCAAAGTGTTCTTCTAATTGCTCAATAATTGTAATAGGATTTCTATCGTTTAGTGAGTAAGCTGTCCCAAATTTTGAGAATTTGTCTATTGTTGTTAAAAAACGATTACCCTTAATTACATACGTATCAATGTGTATAATTTGGTTTGTATCTGAGGGTGTCTCCGTAAATTGAAATTTATTTTTAATCGGTCGTCTATCGTATTTTATTTGTTGGCAGAGGTCGCATTGGCTTATTACGATTTGAATTAGTTCCAAAAGTTTTGGGTAATATATTTTATCTTTAATGTTGTTATAAGTTTCTATTATTCCTGAATGTATACTTTCTCTAATATGGTATAAGGAAATCTGTTTTATGGCTTCAACTTCTGTTTCAATATCCTGCGCCCTCATCGTGCACTTAATGATTTCAATTTGGTTATCGTTTGAATACATATCTATAAGTTTTTCCTGTACTACATTATAACTATGATCTGAAAGTTCTGAAAATATTCCTATCTTTCCCTTTGTGATATAATTCCTAAATATATCACCCATTACATTAAAATCACATTCTGCTATATAAATTATTCTTCTTCCATGTAATGTTTTTGACTCCTCTGTCTTATTATTGGTCAGTATTATCTGCGTTCTGTATTTGTTAACTATTTCCTCCTTTATGAAAAAATGATCTAAAAGATTTTCATCGGCAGAGTGAACTGTTACCATTGACAGGTTATCTTCTTCAATATTGTGTATTAAATTTAAATTGGATTCGGTATCCTTCAAATTATTTTCGTCCTTTTTATCTTCAAGCCTACTTAGGAAATCTGCTACTCTATTTTCTTTTCCTTTGATATACTCGATTTCAAAGTCGTATTCTCCTAATTTCAGTAGCCATCTTTGATGTCTTGGGGACATATCTTTTCCCCTGTATTTCGAGTGTAGAAATTTTATCGGTTGGTGATCTGTAAGGATTTTAAATTTTCTTCCATAGAGGTAAGGTCGTAAATACTGCACACTCCACAATATGGCGAGAAATTCTTTATCTGTAGCAGAATAATTTCGCTCATGATTATTTAGTGTTCTTGACGCGAAACAAATTGGGTGTCCATCTTGGGATAAAACTGCGCCCAGGGCATAATTTGATGCGTCTGTTGTTAACGTAAATTGTTTTTCAAAGTTTGGATATCTCAGAATGGGATGGGTTGTTATTAGTTGCTTAAGCTTTTCAAAAGCTTCTATATATGTTGGGTCTCGAACATTTATTTTAGCTCCCTTTTTTAAGTACTTTGTTATAGGTTGGGCAATTTTTGCGTAATCTTTCACAAATTTACGGTAATATCCCGTAAGTCCTAAGAAGCTTTTAATTTGTTTTTCTGTTTTTGGTAAAGCTAAGTCCTGAATCGTTTTAATTTTATTGGGATTTGGTTTGAGTCCTTCCTTTGTTAGTATATGGCCTAAAAATTCTGTCTCTGTTTTCATAAAATTACACTTGTCAATCTGTATTTTCAAGTTGGCTTGTATCAAAACTCTGAAAATGTCCGTTATAGATTTTATATGTTCCTGAAGAGATGTACTAAATATAAGAATGTCGTCTAGGTAAACTACGAATGTTTTGTTAATGAAGTCCCGTAATATTTCATTCATAAGTCTTTGAAAAGTTTCCGGGGCATTTTTCAACCCAAATGGCATCCTTATGAATTCATACAGTCCATGTGGTGTCACAAAAGCTATTTTTCCCTATCTTGTTCCCTTATTAAAATCTGATGGTATCCTTTCGCGAGGTCTAAAGTTGTGAAGTACTGTGCTCTTCCTAACTTGTCCAAAATTGAATCTATATTTGGTAGTGGGAATTTGTCGTCAATAGTCACTTCGTTGAGTTTTCTGTAATCAACTACGACCCTATATTTTTTTTTCTCCTGAATTGTCAACTTTTTTCGGTACTACTATTAAAGGGCTTGAATATCTTGAACAACTTTTTCTTATTATCCCTTGTTCTTCCATTTCCTGTATTTGTTTTCTTACTTCCATTTCGTGTTGTGGGGGGTACCGGTATAATTTAGAATTTATCTGTTCGTCTGTCACCGTTCTAATTTCGTGTTGAATTTCCATTGTGCTAGTTAACTGATCACCTTCTTTAAAGAATAGTCCTTTAAAATTATTTAAAATTTTTACTATTGCGTCATATTCTTCTTTATTTAAGTGGTTTAATTGTATTCTGTTCCAATCAAAGTTAGCTGCTTCTAATGCACAAACTTTTACGTTTTTATACGGATTTATTATAAAACTAGTTTTTTTATTATTAAAAGATATTTGTCCTTCCACTAAATCCATTGTTGTGTTGAAACAATTCATCAGATCAATTCCAATAATAAGCTCGTATTTTCTTCCTTTTAATTTAGTCATTTTCCATTTTATTTTCGCATTTTTCTCTACATTAAATTCTAAGGGTGCGTCTGTCAATACTTCAAATCTTATTATATCCTTTCCATTTATTGTACTAAATTACATTGGCTCCCTTAATAGCGTTTTCTCAAATCCTTTTATATCTTGATCAATTAAACTTATACTTGCACCTGTGTCTATTAGTGCATTGTATTTCTTATTTTCAATTGTTATTGTTATGATGGGTAGGTAGTCTGATGTCGTCCTAAAAAAAACTGATCCTGGCTTTGTCGGGATGGAGCTGTGTTACTGTGACACAGGTCTGGTTCCGAGTGTCCTGCCAATTTATCATAGTTTATTTCTTCACGATAATGTTCACAAAATCCGGTTCGTTCTTGCCTAGGTTGTGGCAAGCAATATTGGCTGCCTTTTGTTCTAGGGTTTCCTAACTGGGCGGTTTTTTGATTATTATTATTGTTTCCCTGATTATTTGCGTTATAATAAATTTCATTTAATTCCCTATTCATTTGAATGTCATCTATTTCCATGGGTTCAGTTTGGCCTTGCCTGGGTTGATTCCAACGCTTTTGGTTGAAATTTGGCCCAGGGTGTCCTGCCTGTGTGAACCTTTGGAAATTTCCTGAATTTGAATATTTATTAAAATTGTTGATCCTACCATTATTATTCTGCCTGTATTGCCTTGAATTATTCATATTTCTATTATTATAAGTATATTCATTATTAGTGGGTCTAAAATTAAAATTACCCTGTCCTTTGTTCTGATAATTTTGATTCCTATTATAGTTTGAGTTATTATGTTTATTTGCTGGTTTAAAGGTACCAGAATAATTTCCGCGAAATTTTCTAAATTCCTGCCTAATACATTCATCTTCATATCTACGTTTCATCATTATCTCTATTATTGTACCTAGATCTCTTTCTGAGTATATCTTATCTAATAGTATTCCTTGTGTAATTTCTTTGGCTATATTAACCAATAGGCTGTCTACGTTAGACAAATCTATACAATTATCATCTTGATAAAAGATACTTAGTTCATCATTTTTATATTTAAGATTTTGTAACTCTATAGCTAATTCACTTACAGTGTTAACTCGAAGTTCATTAATTTTCCTGTAGATTTGGTGAGGTTCCAGGTTCGGGCGGTATCTCAGCTTCAAAGTCCTTTTGATTATCTGCAAGTTGTCCGGTTGTTGTACATTGATGACCACGTTTTTTGCTTCTCCTTGTATGTTACGGTAGAAAATGGCCTTTGTAGCTTCCTTCTTTAGTTCCTCCTCTTCTATGTTGGATAGCAGATACTCCACGCTGCTAAGGAATGAGTTTATGGTTATGTCTCCAATACCAGTAAATATTGGCAGGTATGCCACATTTTTATAAATCCTCTTGAGCTGATTAGGTTGGAATTGTTGTTGTTGGAGTTGTTGTGGTTGGAATAGTTGTTGTTGGAACTGTTGTTGTTGCTGTAGTTCCATGTATGGCAACCTCAGGCGTTCCAGTTGGGCATCTTTTCTGGCTAATTCGTCGACCAGATTTACAGTTGCAATTTGAGGCTGTTCCTCCGGCATCCTTCTTTGATCGAATTCTCGTTGTCTTTTAGCTTTTGGATTGATTTTGAAAATTTTAGCAGATTCTACTATTTTCCGTAGTTCAATTTTACGTAAAGAATGTTCACTGCACTTTAATGGTGTTGGCTTGCAATTTTAACTAAGCTTTCACTGCTTTTTGTGGTGATTCACTTTCACGTTAAAAATTTTCACTGCACTTTGATGGTGTTGGCTTCTAAGCTTTCACTGCACCAAAAATTTTGTCTTCAAAAATCTAGATTTTTTTTTCTTCTTTCTGCAAAAGCGGTTCGTATCACTGGATCCTTTTTTTTCACTAGGATCCTACCGACTGCGCCAATTTTGTAAAAGGATTTCTTCGGAGTGTTTTTAAAAAATTAAAATACTTTGCTCAACTGTGGATATTTAACAACTCACTTTATTTTCATTTTTTCCATTTTTATAGAGCCTATTGTTAATACAAATAATTGTTAGTTCTGCATTTTACAATTTTTGTTTACTTATTCTTAAAATTAACTTTATTTTATTGTAATAGTAAACGGTTGCAATTCCTTGAATTGCGACCGAAAAATAATTTTGTTTTCTTAACCGGAAATGAGTTTGCTGTTACAATTTTTTAATTTGGTTTTATTTTGTGCTAATTATATTTTCAATAAACTCATCAATGGTGTCATTTTTTATATAAGTGTTTTTACTTGACTTTGTATATGTAACTCGCGTGAGCGTCACTGCGACATCGTGACTGACAATCCGCACAATTGATAGCTCCAATGGCACACATAGGGGTATTTTGCCATTCTAGCCGGACATTACTTTTTATTTTTTACAATAAAGCTTCTAAAAATTACTGAGTGCTTCTAGATTGACGAAACTTGGCAGAAACATGTATTGTAGTAATAGGCATTTAAGGATTAAAAATAATGAAAATCGAATCGAATTTTTTTAAAGTTTTCAATACTATTGTTAGGCAAATGCAACTTTAAACGTAAGCGAAAGCTTAAAAAAATATACATTTCGACAGTGTCGTCCTCTCCCCTTTCGCGGGCGGTGGCATAAAGTAAAATAATGTATATAATAAAAATAATGGATAACCTTCGCCCAAATACTATAAAAATAAAATTTTTAATACAAATTTTTGATATTTAGTTTGGCTTAAGTTCATATAATTTCTTTTTATTAGAAGAAATTATTATTTTCCGTTAATGTTGAAAGAAACTTTAATTTGAAAAAAACAGATTTTTCTACCGATATTAGCAGAGTAGAATGCATTTTCCAAAGCAGATACGCAATTTCATCACCAGTACTCTTTGAACAGTATTAGTGTATTTGGCTGTAAACATCACCTATTTAACTTACACGTAACAGTGAAAGGGATGCGGCATGACTGTTTTCTTTCGTTTTTACTTTGTAAGCTAGGAAGAAGTTTACTTTTCATATACACTATGCTTTTTTCTATTAAAAGTCTCTTCGGCAACACTTGACTAACGGTCGAGCATCATCCATCTCTCAGATGGAATGAAACGCTTTTTATTCTTGTATATTATATACAAGGTTGGTAAATCATTTTTAATTTCTTTTTTCGTCAACGACAAATGGACAGAAATTATTAAAGATCATTTTGCACCGTGCCATGTGTGAGTTTTATACTGTTACGTGTAAGTTAAATAGGTGATGTTTACATCCAAATACACTACTACCGTTCAAAGAGTACTGATGATGAAATTGCGTAGCTGCTTCGCAAATGCATTCTACTCGGCTAGTATCGGTAGAAAAATCTGTTTTTTTCAAATTAAAGTTTCTTCTAACATTAACGGAAAATAATAATTTCTTCTAATAAAAAGAAATTATGTATATGAACTTAAGCCAAACTAAAAATCAAAAATTTGTATTAAAAACAATTAGTTCAACAATAAATAAAAATTAGCATGTAAAATTTTTTAAGATTTTATGGGTAGGGGCAGTTTTTTGATAACATCCCAATAGGCAATTAATCCATGTATTAAAATCTTGTGCATTGTATATTAAAAAATTTTCTGAACCTGTATAAACACTGTTTCACCGCTGGCATGTCGCCATCTCCTTCACATTTTGAAAGATAACACAATTTTCTACTTAAAAATCGCAATTTATCTTTACATTCCCTTACTATTTGTAATAACTTTAATCCTGTATAAACTTTTTCCATTTAACTCTCGTAGTTTCAAAAGAGTTCTGAAAACAATTTCGTGCAATAACCACAATATATATACACCAAAAAAATGAGTACTTGAAGCACAGATTTGTTTTTTTTTTTTTAAAGAATAATTTTGTTTTAACAATTTTCAAAGGTTTTTAAGACAAGTAAAATTATTTTGTTGCATAAAATAGCGTCATTAAGAAAGCTTCGCACAGGTATACACTACCAGTTTAGGGGTGGGTAAAAACTACTGCCTCGCACATTCCTTTTTATACATGCAATGCCAGTGTAAAACCACATTTAACCTGTTAAAAATCAATTTTAATTTACCTGTAACAATTAAAATAAAAAAACATTAAAAAACAATTAATTATGAACACTGTTTTGAACCACAAAAAAGTTTCTTACTCATATGTAAACACACAAGATGGGAAAACACAGAAAAAAGTAAAATTTTCAAAAATTCGCCAAAAAAATGGCGCAAAACGAGCAACGTTTTCTTTTTTCGTCTAAAAGTAGAGGTTTCAGGTTTTATTGTGATGAAAAAGATTTTTGGGATAATGACTGCCATAACTTTTAAAAACCCTTTGATTTAATTTTTTTTAATCAAAAAGTGAACAAAAAAACCTCTTTTTTTGATTTCGAAGGAATTTTTTTTAAATAAAACTTTAAATAAAAAAAAAAATAAAATAAGGTAGTTGCTTATATAATCTTTTGCAGAAAGAAAAAATCAGTGTAAAATCTTTGTTTGTTTAGCTACAAAAAAATATATTGTAAGCCTCTCAAAACGATCAAAAGTTAATAAATTGCAGGGAAATTTACTTAACTTTTCTGACTTTGACAGTGCCTCAAAACGACAAATTGCAAGCAAAAGATTTTAAAAATTCACAGAATATTGTTATCTGTCGAGCTGCGTATTTAAATTTTAACATTTCTTAAATTTCCATTTTGGCTTAATGTCCGGCTAGATTGGCAAAATACCCCTATGTGCGGCCCCACCTATCTTTCACACCAGTTAAAATATAAATTTGCCACCAGATAACCATAGAAATAACCTGTGGATGATAAGAGATCGATAGCCTTACCGATTTACGAAATATAGCGTATCGAAAATTTAAAAAATGTTCATTTGTATGGAAGCTTAGTTCTCCCTGCTCCTATTTAACTGGTATTGCTGTACAATTACTTACAGTAATTTTGACCCTATACTTCTCCTAGGAACTATAGGAAAGTATACATATTAATATAAATTTGAAGTCGACAGCTGTTAAAGTTTTTGAGATAGGTTAAGTTAGGTTGCAAAGAGTAGTGCTGAATTATATTTGCCACCTCCATTCCTATGCCCTGGGCCCATTTCCCTTTAAAAGCAGTCAAAAGAAAGCAATGAGAAAAACAAAAGAGAGAATGTTGGTAGAGTGTTAAAAAAGACATTAAAGACGCCGGCAGCAAAAAGTCATACAGAAGTCAGTGAACTTCAAATCAAGTGCCAAAATCCAAGGGAAAAAGAAAATCAAAACAAGCGAATAGCGAATAATGGTTTGTTGGATTCTTAAAAAAACTTTAACGTTTTGGTTTGCTTATAGTAATTCTCATTTTGTTTATTGAGGTTATTATATAAAGACAGAAAATATTCATGAGTTTTTTAAGAATTTGGGTTGAAGTCTACTGATGATTTGGTGTAAGAACCAATGAAATGCATATAGACAAACTTAACCAACAACAAACCCTATAAATAATTAAAAAAAATATTTAATTACAAATTCTAAAACCCATTAATATTTTTTTGAATTTTTTAGAAGCTTTTTTGTATATTTAGGTTTGTCCATATGCATCTCATTGGTTCTTACAACAAATCGTCTGTAGACTTTAACGCAATTTTTGAAAAACCTTAATAAAAAATAATATAAAAAAAGCAAAAAATATTCAAAAGTTTTGTCAGATCAATATTAATAAAAATATTGTTGAATCAATTAGAAATGTCGTATTCAAAATTTGTTAACGACATTGCTATACTGATTTTATTTTGTGTATATTTTTTTGTATCAAAACAATTTGTTTGATTCTAGTACTTTGCTTAATAAAATGTTTGGTTATTTGAAAATTCCCTTATCAATTTCGTTTTATTAAGTGATATTTAGAATTTGCAGTATCAATAAAAATATTGGTCAATTAATAAGAAATGTTGTTGGAATTAAAATTTTTTTTATGACATTGCTTTATTGATTTTGATTATTGTCTATTTTTTTGTATAGCAGCTACGTGTTTACCTAGCCTTGGGCAGTTGCAGACAGTCTCTATCACCTCCTTATTGCCGCACAATCTGCATAAGCTAGAAAAGTTCCAATCCAAATAACAAGTCATATATCTGCCCTTCTTAACACGGTGGCATGAAGTAAGTCCTCACGAAATAAGTCCCCGATGAAATAGGGCCCCAATTTTCGGGGTCTAATTTCTCATAAGATAGGTCCCCAATTTTAAAAATGAAATAAGTTCATAATGAAATGATATAACATCTTAAAGAGAAATGCAATAACACCCCAATATTTGGGGACTTATTTCATATGTATAAATCCCCAATTTGTGAAATGCAATAACTCCCCAATAACTTTTTACAAAAATTTAACAGATTAACTTAGTTTTTTGCAATTAATGTAAAATTTAAACAAAAACTTGCAAAGATTAATCAACGGTTTTGCGGCAACAAGGGCAATACTACAGTTGTTGATTGTAAAAAAGAAAAAAAAAAAACAATACATAAATAAAAACAAAATTTGACATATTAATAACAAAATACCGTTTCTCAGCTGACTAAATAAGGCCACCTAATATACGTGCTCCCTGGATCAATCTATGTATGTTGTAAATATGACGGGACATAGTTTGCACTCTTTACAATTTTCCAATTAATTTAAAAAAGAAATAAGTCCCTAAATTATTTTTGAGGGATTATTTTATTATCGAAATTGGGGAATAATTTCATATGAAATAAGGGTAAATATTTACTCAAGGTAAATATTTACTCAAAAATTTCTGCAAGAAAAAATGAGATGGGACAGTTCTACATTTGACTTATACACGGGAACCCTGGAAGCTGTAGTGGAGGATTTATTACAATTTCTTAAACTTTGTTTGGGAGCCCCTTTAAGCGATGAAGAAAGGGGGTATGTATGTTTTAGGAATATGTTTAGGAGGAAAAACAAATGAGGGGGCCGTTCTTACTTTTGTTTCTCTTACGCCGACTATGGGGAAGATCTGGGCGTTTTTACACCATTTTTGTAAGTTTTGTATGGCATCCCCCTTTTATGATGGAGATAACGGATAAGTATATTCTAGGAATATGTTTGGGAGTGGAAACGAATTGGGGCCGGTCGTTCACTTTATTTCTCTAGTGCCGCATCTGGGAAAGTTATGGCTGTTTTTACAAAATTTTTGTACATTTTTTATGGCAACCCCCTTAGGCGGTAAAGATAAGGGGTAAGTATATTTTAGGGATATGTTTGGGAGGGAAACTAATGGAGGGTGTAATACATTTTATTTCTCTAAGGGTGATGTTTGAGAGTGAGTGGGGAAAAAATATAATATCATTAAAGATGTGAGTGCACAAGGAAAGTACGGAGATTAAGTATATGTATAATAACATTAATTATTTTAAGTTTGATAGAAACTTACTTTCGGGTTTGCGGGCTTTTCGGCAGTAACAATTCTTTTTGTTTTATATCTTACAATTCACAATAATAAAAAAAAACAATTTTATAGCTATACTTACAATAAGGGTGACCAGCTAGACATTCCGCCCTCCTTGCAAGAATGCAACAAGGGGAAGCAACAGCCACCTGATCAGAGATTAATGTTAATTGATTTTTAAAAATATTCATTAACAATATAAAGCATATGAACAATAAAAAAATCAGGAAAAGGAAAAATCAGGTTTGAGCTAACACATTTATTGAAATGGTAGCCCCTGTAGACTTCCCAACGTTACTGGCTGCCGGGGGCTGCTAACAACCACACTGAGCATGGTTGTGGGTCACGCTCTGTGTCCCTTTCCTGACGCCCTTCTGCTTCCATATGTTCTTGCATGCACTGCTGTTAGCCACTCCGTTATTTTGAGTCTTACTCCCTTTTCCGGACTTATGAAAATGCAGTAAAGTATGATGCTCTTCCAAACATTCCATAAGCCGGTCCCTAGTATAGCAATTTTTGACGAAATGTGAATGAGCTAAACAGTCTTTGCAGTATTTATGTATATTTTTTGACGGTACTCAATCGACGGAAAGAATCAATTTTTCTTAAATACTGGGAACTTCCTTAACGGGTGATCTTTCTTGCTAACCCATCAAGCATTTTTAAGCTGAGTTGTAAATCTGATTTAATAAACATTTTTTTTATACTTTTTTTTTTTTTGAAAATTATTTTAATTTAAATATGGCATGTTCTAATAAAAACTGTTCTATTACTAATGATGAAGAAAGAATGATATCCTGCTGGCTGTGTCATGGCCTCTGTCACTTTAAGTGTAGTGGCTTATCCGTTCTTGTTGCTGAGTCACTATCGAGAAATAATGGACTTCATTGGGGCTGTAATACTTGTAGAAAAGTGAATGTGAGCTTTTACCGTTTCTTTCAAGGAACTCAGACACGTTTTCTTGAAATTCAAAACGAAGTGAGCAAACTTTCTGACTGCATTTCTGCATACGGGAAACTGTTTGAGGATTATAAATCCCTTGGTAACTTACAATCGCCTGCACAATCTTCACCGAAGCGGCGAAAATCATCTCGAAAGAATAACAGAGAAAAAGATGTTCCTCCCGTCACAGCAAAAGTTAATCCTGTACCCGTACCGGAAAGATCCGTAACTGCTGATTCCGAACCAAATACTGTTTCAGTTAATTCTAATGAGATCTCACCATATCGTGATGAAAATATCATACCTCAATCTATCGTGGCTCATAAAAATCAACATTCATCTAACTTTGCTGAAATGCCAACGACTAGTGGTAACACTACAACGGTTACAAGAGATCTCTGAGTAATACCTCCCAGAAAGCATATTTTTATTTCCCGTCTGGCATCGGATACAACCGTGGAAGAAATTGATTTTTATATGTTTAAACCTTAACCAAATAAATGGAACTCCGAATACTTTTGGAAAAATACTGCATTTAGTTTTTTCTAACGAGCCAAATGAATGTACTGTTTACCGTGTTCAACCTGTTACTCTACCTGAGGACCGTTACCATCCTACTATCCAAATAAGCTTTAACTTAAACGTAGATAATCACGTTAAAAACAAAATAAGTTACAATAAAGTTTATTGCTTCAACAGAGCTAATTACTCTGATCTAATTATTATTTTATTTATTATTTATTATTATTTATTTATTAATAGATTTTTGTATGTACATATTTAATTCATTTACAATATGTTTGATATCTAAATCTATATATGGCATAACATTTTGTTGTAAGCCAGATTGGCACAATTCTAGGAAAGTAAATTTTATTTACAAAATATTGATTTTATATAATTTTAATAAAAATAACAAGATATATTATAAGTTAATATTTACATGGAAAATTAAAAAACAAATTCATTTAAAATAAATTTTCTATATTTTAAACAAACTTCTATATATTTATACAGGGAGTAAAAGTTTAAGCCATTTAGTATACATATAACATCATTCAAATTAAGTATGGTTTTACCAAAATATTGTATCCTAAATACTTTGTACAATGGGCAAACACCAATAAAGTGAAAAGTATTTTCCGAAGCATCTAAGTTGCACATTGTACAAATACCAACAGTGTTATTTTTGAAAGACCTTGCATTCAAGTCTAACAAGCCACCTCTAGCCCTTATTATTAAACTGACTGCACGTGGAGAAAAATTTGAAGTATATAATGATGAAACATTGTAATCCAGTATAGAATATAGATCATGAAACTGTGAACTTTTTGCATTTTCTATGTAATCATTACGTTCCTTGAGTTTGAGTTGGTCCAATATAGGTTTCCACTGTTTGCTAAGTGGAGATATTGAGTTATCAGGGGTAAACTGTATATGTTGACAAAGATTTTCCCACTCTTTAGCCCAACAAATATTTTGTTCTATAATTTTTAATGCCAAAATACGAGGTAATCTGTGAGGATTCATACTTAATACTTTGTTAATATAGTCCAGGTGAAGTCTTAAGGTAGATACGTATAGAGACTCTAGGTTTGTTTCTATATACAAAATGTAATTAGGTGTAGCGGTAGGTAGATACAACATCTTTTTAATAAAAAATCTAAATAGTTTTTCAACCTCATCATATTTCACATATCCCCACACTTGAGCTGCATATAACATAATAGATCTGGATGCTGCTTGAAATATTTTAAGTTTATTATTCTGTGAGATTTGCGGATTGTTTATGTATTTGGACCAAGTAGAGTTTATCGCCAGTTTTGAGGCTGCTAATTTATTGTTCAAGTGTTTTCTAAAGGAGAGATTATATGTAATGTCTACACCGAGATATTTATAACTGTTTACAATCTCAATATTATCACCACCAAAAAACCAGTTTAAATTTGAAGAAATTCTAGTGCCGGCACGAAATATCACTATTTTAGATTTATCTAGATTAGCTTTCAAGGACCACGTTGAACAATAATTGTATAAACAATCAATCATTTTTTGCAATTCTGTTGGAGTATCTGATAATATAACAAGGTCGTCGGCATAGAGCAGTATTTTAACATTAACGTCCGCAACATTTACACCCCCAGGTAACTCATCTGCCAAATCATTAACATACAATGAGAATAATAGAGGGCTTAATATACAACCCTGCTTTACACCTACCTCAACTGCAAATGGATCTGAATAAGAGTTTCCATCCCAAATACAACTTTCCGTGTTTTCATACAAGTGCTGTAAAATTCTTATTATTTTCGACGACATGCCAAGGCATGAGAGCTTGTAAAATAAACTATTACGAGGAATCGTATCAAATGCGCACGAAAAATCAACAAAGAAAGCGTATGTGTTATTATTGTTTGCTTTGTTTAAATTCACAATATTAATGAGGTTGAAAATGTTGTCAACGGTTGAATAATTCTTTCTAAATCCGGCTTGAAATTCATTCAGAATCATGTTACGATCTATCCATTCCGTTAAACGATTCAGTATAATGGTATTAAATATTTTGCATAAGGTATTAATAAGCGATAACCCTCGATAGTTTGATGGAAGATTGGGATCACCTTTTTTGAAAAGAGGTATCAGTATAGATTTTCGGAAACTGGATGGAATTTGTTCATGTAGGAAAATTTTGTTAAAGACACATAACATTTCATTAATAAAAGAATTAGGAGCATTTTTGTAAAATTCATAACAGATACCATCTTGGCCAGGAGATTTATTATCCTTAAGTGATTTTAAAACGAATAAAAGTTCACACATTTCCATGGGTGAGTCTAGGATCGGATCAATAAAGTATGGCATTGACCAGCTGATAGTCTGGCAATCAACATCTGCCTGCAGTAACGAACTAAAGTGCGAACGAAAATCGTCGGAATTTAGTGAACCTTTAACAGAATATGATCGCGATTTCATAGAGTTGGATAGCTTCCACCAATCACTGCTACATTTAACCTTGTTTAATTGGTCAATATTTTTATTATACAAATCTATTTTCTTTTCATTACATATCTTAAGATAGCAAGCTCTGGATGCAAAATATCGAGATTTGTTTACCGAATTGTGCCTTTTCCTATAACGCCTAAGCTTCTTCAGCATAAGTTTCCTAGCACGAGCACATTTCCAATCAAACCATTTCTGCCTGGGTTCAAAAACACGTTTGTTTACCTTAGTAACATTAGCCAACTTTATTTTGTTACATAGATGTACAACCAATTCATCAACCGTTTCATTAGACTGTAGATCAACATTGCTAGCAAGTAATGAAAGATTATCCTTGTATTTATCAGACAATTTACTGTTCCAACGAGGTCTTTGAATTGTATTATCCTCATTAGTTTTAACAACACGGCATGATGATTTAATTTTTAAGCATAGTGGCATGTGGTCAGAAAACGGCTTGGATGCGATAAAGAAATCATCAACATATTGTAGAAAGTTAAGTGAACAAATACAATAATCAATAACAGAACTACCCATAACCCCACAAAAGCTGAATTCCCCTAGAGCATCGTTACCAGTTCTACCATTTAGTACAATCCCACCGACATTTTCAATAAGATTCATCAATTTTTTGCCTTGTGCATTAAGTTCTTTGTCTTTAGAAGATCTAGATTTATTAATATGTGGTAAATCTTTCAAAAAATTACCATCTAAAACTTGTTCATTCGCAATTCTCGCATTTAGATCACCAACAATACAAAAATTTGAAGGATCAAGTTCCTGTACAAATTCTTCAAATTTTTCGAATTCATTATTCCATTTAGTGCAGTTTAAATAACTTGGGATAAAGTAAAACACATTACCTTCAAATTTAGCGCTTAATACCGTATTATTGGAGATGCTTAAAAATTTAAAAGCATAAGTATTTTTAAGATTTTTTTTGAAACCATATAAACAGCCACCACTAGCACGACCAGCTCTATGCGTTTTCGTAGCTGCAATCCAATGTAAACAATAATTATTAAAATATGACGAAAACAAGTGCTGTCTATCAGCTGTAACATGGGTTTCAAAAAGAAAAAATACATCAAAATTATTGATATATGTAATAAATTTACTAAATTTTACTGATTTTTCAAGGTTTGCTACATTATATGAAACTAAATGGCATAAATAAAATTGCTATTGGGAATTTGAAATATCTACATTTTTAACATTACAATCCACTGTATTCATACTATCCTTAATGCAAACATCAATAACGAAATTACATTCTGATAAAAGATTTTTTAAGTACTCAGCATCATTGACAGAATCAGCACAAACTTTGCCATTGGACCACGTATATTTGTTGTTATTTATAAATATACAAAACTCACCAAGCCTGACTTTAACAGAATCATTAGCTTTTGAAATATTTTTGCTTAATTGTCTCAGGTTATATCGCACATTTTGTTCATCTTCAGTGTAATCTCTTTGAATGAACACATCTTGACCTTTTAATAAACCCTTAGCAGCAACGACGTTGTAAGCCTGCGAACTCGATCCTAAGCTGAACAAAAACGATTTTCCAGAAGAAATCATGCGGGTTGACACCACATCAGCGTTGACTCTTAATACATCACTGCATAGTTTTGTAAATTTTTCTCTAGCAGTTTGCACATTTTTACAATTCAAACCGGCAACAACAACATTAGAAGAACGCGACCTACGGTCAATGTACTCAAGACGTGATGTGAGCTTTTTAATATCATTATTAAGTCTTATGTTCTCTTCTTTTAATTCTTGTATCTCTGATTGGATCACTACTAGGTCTGTTTTTCTAGCAACATCTTTCAGTTTATCATCCAATAGATCGCTAAACCTACTCCACGAGAAAACGTCCTGGGATGCTGATTGTCTGTTTTCAGTCATATTCTGACTAGACAAATATTTTTTACTAATCTTTTCAGTGTAATCAGGCGATGTAGCTTCAAGTGTACGTTTATTATTCATCGGTTTTTTAAATTACACAATTAGGCATTATCCCCCACTTATACGATAAAAAAGATCTGATCTAATTAATCTTCTTTGTAATACCAACTGGCTGGAACTGCTATCAACACCAAATGGTTCATCGCACTCTATTGATGACATGATCGATGTTTTTTACAAAATCCTGTTTGAATATATGGATGAATGCATCCCTAAATATATTCCGCGTATAAGGTCTGGCCCACCTTGGAACTGCAAGCAACTTTCCAGGTTAGAGAGTTTAAAAAACAAACACTTTAGGAAATACAAAAGCTCTGGATCATCTTTTTATTACAGTAAATATTCAGTTCTTCGTGCAGAATATAATTTATTAAATTTACAAAAGTACAATAACTATATTCAAAACATGAAACGGAATTTAATTCAAGACCCAAAGTGTTTCTTTAAGTTTGTAAACTCTAAACGCAAGTCGTCTGGGTTTCCAAAAGTCATGAAATATTTTGCAAATGAGTCAAGTCATGAGAACATAATTAGTGACATGTTTGCCGACTTCTTTGCTTCTACATACTCAAATGCAGTTTATAGCACTAGTACTGTCTATCCTTACAGAATTATCAGTTATCAAAATATTTCTACGTCTACAATTTCCACCACTCAGATCCTTGATTGCTTAAAAAATTTCAAATCATCTTTTTTAAGTGGACCTGATGGCATTCCAAGTTGTGTTTTGTTGAATTGTGCTGCAGCTTTAGCTGTACCTTTATCTATTATCTTTAATATTTCTTTAAAATATGGATATTTTTCCAAAATCTGGAAGGAATCATATATTATCCCGCTGTTTAAATCCGGAAACAAATCAGTTATATCTAACTACAGAGGTATAGCAAAACTTAGTGATATACCAAAACTGTTTGAAAAATGCTTAATCGATGGTCTTTTTCACCAAATTTCCTGTCTGCTGACACCACTTCAACATGGATTTCGAAAGGAATTATCTGCTATGACTAATGTTCTACATTTAACAACATTCGTGAATAATGCTTTTAAAAATGGCCACCCAACTGACGCTGTTTACACGGATTTTAGTAAGGCATTTGATAAAGTAAATCATACTCTTTTATTGGAAAATTGAACCTAATGGGATTCAATAGTAATTTCTTAGGCTGGCTGAAATCTTATCTTTTATGTAGAACGCAATCTGTCAAATTTAATTCTTGCTTTTCAAGGAAATTTCTTGTAAACTCTGGTGTACCACAAGGTAGTCACCTCGGCCCGTTATTGTTTTTACTATTTATTAATGATATGCCAAAGGCAATTAAACATTGCAATATATTGATGTATGCTGATGATGTCAAAATATTTCTGGATATTAAAGAACCGTCTGATCACATTCTTCTGCAAAAGGACTTAAATAATTTTAGTAATTGGTGTGAATTTAACCATATGGAATTAAACCTTGGAAAATGTGAGCATATGCAATTCTCAAGAGTACGCATTACTCCTTATACCTACATACTTGATAATAATAACTTAAAGTCTGTTGATGTGATTATGGATTTGGGAATACTTCTAGACAGTAAACTGAGCTTTGTCAGACATATAACGTTAAGCGTTAATAAATCCCGGAGCACATTAGCTTTTATTAAGAGGTGGGCGAAAGAACTCGATGATCCCTGTATTACTCTGCGTTTATATACATCCCTGGTGAGACCCATTTTGGAGTTTGGCTCAATTATTTGGGACTTTCAATATAATATACACAGCGATCGTATTGAATCCGTTCAAAAACAGTTTCTTATTTTTTGTTTAAGAAATAATTATCGTAATTATACTGAGCTCCCTTCATACGTCATAAGATTAGCAGAGATCAATTTACCAACTTTAAAAAGCCGGAGAATCATGCTAAATATATCGTTCATGTTTAATCTTATTAATGGTAAAATCTGTTCGGAATTTCTGCTGGGTAACGTTACTTTCAATATTCCTCAACGCACATTACGATCTTTTAACCCGCTGTATGTAAAAACATATCGTACTAACTTTTGCATGTCAGATCCGTTTTGAAGACTGTGTTGTTGCTTTAACGAAATGTACAACCTAATTGATTTCTCTTTAAACATTGATGCCATTAAAAGAAACTTTATTGTGTATTTAAATAATTTAAATAATTAATTTTCTTAACTAATTTTCGTTATTGTATTTTGTTGTTTACTTTTTTTTTTTACTATTATTAAAAAATTATTCAGTCTGTAAGGAAATTATCCATAGACTCAAATAAATAAATAAATAAAGGCAGCATAGCGAACTTGAAGCAATTACCTGATCAAGGCTGTTCTCCTCGGAGCGCTCAACTACCAAACGACGGGAGATAGACATCTTAAAGCACGATCAACAAAAATAAAAAAAAAAGGAATTAGTTCTGTTTAGGGTTAGGAAGAAGCACGACAGTAGTATGTTTATGTAGGTTCTGGCCCAGCCGTTTCTACACTACAGTGCTGCCAATCTTTGCAGTGTCGCCATCTGCTTGTTAGAGAGTTTGGTTTGTGTCTTGACTAACCTACTTGCACAGGGTTATTCATATAATACATAAATGTTTTGTGCTAAAAGTAGGAATTACCGCAAAGTGGCATCGTTGTTGATCTGATCCATGGCTGTAATAGACGGTATTATACTATGAATGCATGGGGGTATGTGTCTTTGTAAACATAATTACTACAGGACTGTTCATATACCACAGGGTGTTTTAAACTAAAGATCTTTGTCATTTCAGTGTTGTTTTTATACTAAAGATATTCTTTTTTAGTGTGCTTCCAAATCCATTCTGAACTAATGATCTTTTTATGCTTGTCGGGGAGCCATATCACTTTTTGTTTTCTTACAAATCAATACTTTTTTCCTATAAATCAATATGTACAAAGTTGAAGGGGGTGTTTAGTTAATAATAGAATCTGTCTTTGTATTAAAATGTAAAATATATGCACTGCATACCACTTTACCTGTTTTTCTTTTTCTGTATTAAAAGGAAGAAACTTTATATTTTTAATGTGTAGTTTGTTTGTGTTTTTATAAAAAAATGTTTTAGACATATAGGCAAAAAAATTTTTAAAAATCAAAATTATTGTGTGAAATATATGTTAAGAAAACCGAGTGTGGGAAAATAAAATTATTTTCAAGATAGATGAGGTGTACAACTAGTGCATACAACATAGACAGACAGATTGACATACAGGCAAAATAAAAATGCTTAAGAATCAAAATTAAGAGATGTAATTTTTTCTGCTACTTTTATTGTTTATTTAAGCGGTGATTAGCACGCGATTATTTATAGAGTAATTGAAAATCTATGCTAGTTTTATGATCTTGTAATGTGACTGTAGTATATATGTACATAGATTAATGTTTCAGCAAGATGAAGATTACTTTGCGTGTATGCTGTATGATTTCATTTATTTTAGATTTTATGAGTGTTGATATTTTATTTTTTATAGTTAATATTTATGTGTCAGTGTATATCGATAACGAAAAAGAAATTAATATTAGTTTATTAATTTTAATAGTTTTCCGTTTGGAAAATTCTTTTACGCTACCTTAAATAAAGTGTGGGAATATACTTAAAAATTTTAGGAAATTCGAAAGAGAAAGTAAAATATTTTCCTATATAAGGTTTTATAATTTAACGTCTTAGACATTTGAAAACGAACTCCAGAAAAGTTAAACGAGATGGATAGATCAATTCAAAAAAACAAAAAAAATAGTAAAAAAGAAGCTGATGAGTTACTGAAAACCCTAGATTGGCTTACCTGGTTTTGGAAGGAAGATGTAACCAACCCATCTACATTAGAGATGGAAATGGGACTAATGTTTAAGAAGTACTTAAAAAAAGACTCATAAATTATTTTATTTTATTTTAATAATTTGAAAATTATATAAAAATAATAAAATAAATAAATAAAACTATTTTCTGATGTTTTTTTTTCTTGTTTAATGGGTTTGTATTTTTTTTTTCCTTTAAGTTTTCTTTCTAGTAAGACAAGTATAAGAATTAATATTAGTTTTGCTTAAGGAAATTGAGAGATTTAAAGATTTTTCGATTCAAAAATGGAATGAAATATATATAAAAAAAAAAATAGTATGTATATATGCATGTGATATGATTTTCAAAGCATGTTTTAACACGGGTTAAGTATGTTGTTGTATGTACATATATTGTTTTAGAGGGTTTCATAAACATAGGACTGTTATTATATTGGTTTTAAGGAACTGCATTTTAAAAATAAGAAAGAAAATTTTTTCTATGGTGTATGAATTGATAGTAATTTATTTTGGAAAAATTTGTTGATAGTTTTCTACTTTTAAGAACAAGTGTAAGAATGCATAACTGTTAGTTATAAGGGTTGAAAACTTTTAATATAGTATAATTAATATTTTTAGTTCACGTTATATTCATTATATAAAAAAATATGTTTTGACTGTTAAGTTTTTTTGTTAAAAGAAGAAGATAGTAGTGAGGCTATCTTTAAAATCACACCTATAAACTAATTGAAATACATGGAACATATTTTTATGAATTCTAAATATTGTTATTGCTTTATTATATTGGTGTTGTTGTTGTTGTTTTCGTTGTTGTTGTTGTTGTCCAATAGAGTGTATGTATATGCTTATATGCATTCGCGTCCCAGATAGATAGATCAGTCATACATATATATATCTTGAAGACACTCCGACCAAGTACTACATAAATATGTTTATAATTTGCGATCTTTTATTAATTTATGGAAAAAAATCTGCTAGGAACATCAAAAATAGTTGTAGATACAGTACTTTATGAATCAAATAAGCACAATGAATTTTAATATTTTTATTGTATTGTTTAAAAAATTTTTATAATATGAGAATTAATAAAATATGTAAAGATGAAGGAAACTATTAAAGGCATCTTGTTAAAAAAGACTAACAAAATTTTACTTAAAACGTAAATTAGTAAGTCAGTTTTTAACAATAATTATTTTTTTTTTTCAAATGTGTTTTAACAAATTTTATATACATATACGCTTAAAATGAGTAATATATATGTAAATGTTTACAAAATCAAAGAACATAGAGCACTAAGAGCGATAGTAGTTTGTTTTTAACTAGCTTATGAACAGTGCTATGTATTTTGAAAGGTGGTATATACCGTAGATTGAGTAAAAAATATTTATATATAAAATATGAGAGATTTCCACCAACTTCTTTTCATTTCCTACACACTTAAAATTATAAATGTCTTTGGTCTTGATGTTAATCTCTACATATTGCCGCTAGAGAAATTTTACTAAAAATATTTAAACATACATTTTGCATCGAAATACAATTTTTTATCAATATGAAAGGCTTTAAACCTAATACAAACGGTTTTATTGTAAAGAAATCGCGACTGTTTTTAGTAATAGAGAGTTTTTAAATATCATTAAAAAACCCCTTATAAATAAAAGGGTTTGAAGAAAAAAATTCTTCATAATTTATTTTTTTATTAGGATGGAAAATTTTGAAATATTTATAGTCATTTTAATATGAACAACACATTTGAAGTATTAAGTGCCTACAGTTTACTTTGCTCTATAGAAATTAAAATAAATATCATAAAGAAACTTAAGGCTTATTAAAATGTCTCTCTTAATAAGTTCACATTTTTATAAATAGCAGAGAGAAAAAGGAAATCTAATAAAAACAGCACTTTAAGAAGCTAAACAATATAACTGGAAACAATCACAATTTTCACAATGATATGTATATTCAAAGAGAAAACATATCTGTTCATACCAAACAATCAATACAAACCACATACATAAGTGGTTTAGAAAAATATAAAATTACATAATGATTCTATATTTTTCATATTAAACTCGTAAAACAAGCATTATTTTATTGTAATGTTCGAAATTCATCCATAGGTGTAGCTAAGTTCTTAATTGCTTTATATTCAACGTTTATGTTACTTCCATCTATAGTAAAGCCAAAATGTTTTTTATGCTTTCATTTGGTAGTTTATAAAGTATCTTATTTTACATGTATTTTTCTTTCGCATGTAACTGCACTACACTAACAATTGAGTAACACTAACGAACTATAACTTATTGATAGAGTTGAAAAACTATGTAGCATACAAAAAATTTTATATCTTGAAAGAAGATTCATATCATTATTTCATACTCACTTTGCTTTGGCTAAAGGGTTATTTATCCACAAAACAAGTAAATTAGGTCTCAATTATTAATATCAAATAAAACCTTCTATACCTACGTATAGTTATAGGCACTTTTTAACGCAATTAAGCTTTGTTCTTAAGTTACATTTAAAAAATTTTCATTCAGCAGTTTTATTTAGACTAATCTTATTTTATGTACTTACAAAACTAATTAAGCATTTTTTTTTTTTTTGATTTTCACCATCATCATAATGATTTAACATTTATACATATAAAGGAAAATAGTAGGAAAGTAGCTGAACTGTCCCATAGGACAGAAACAATTACTAAAAACATACATTAACTTAAATACTACATATATACTTGTAGAGTTGAAGTTTGAAAGAAAGTATTTAAAGAGTTGTTTAAGCTTTTGTATGGTAAGACTATGAAAAGTGTGGATAAAAGAAAAGGCATACAAGAAACTTGTGAAGTAGATCAAATATATCTCGAACTATCGAATATGGAAAATATATGATTTTTACTGCTATTTAACTAAATGACTTTTATGATATTATTACAAACATCGAAATAATACTTTCATTTCCAGAAATTTTTATTTATTTGAAATGAAACAGTTTCGAGTTCATCTTTTACAAGCACTTCAAGTAGACTTATGTATAAGCAAATAAGTGCAAGGAAAATATATGAAAAGAATTTAAAAGGGATTATAAAAAATATATTACCAACAACTATACAACTGATATAAACATTGTTGATATGTTTTGTTTAACAAAGAAAAAACAGCTGATTATGATATGTATACATTTCATATATATATATTTTTACAATACAAAATATTCTAAATACATAATAAGGAAAAAACAAAACTGATCTAAGTGGGACATATAAACATCCATACAAAACTACAGTAGCCTTATATTCCTTGAAAGAAACGTAGCACGTGCTTACATACATACTTATTTTAATGACACACACATGATTAATATCTATAGCCAAAAACGCTGCTCGGGTTATAGCTAGTCAGCAGTATGGCCATATTAGCTTTTTTAGAGCTAAATTTAGCTTTATTTTTCTTCATTTAGTCCGAAATATTTACATTTAGCCTTTAGCATTTTTTTGGCTTTTTTCAAAATTTAATTTAGCTTTTTTTACTAATTTTTGGAGCTAGATAAAAGGTTAAAAATTTGTCGTATTATATTTTTTGGTATATATCTCAATTATACTGAAAGGTATCAAGCTCCAAATTTTTTCTTCGAATTTACAACATTACAGTTTCCGAACCACTGTTTTGTTTAATAATTTACTTCTTAGCGACATTTAAAAAACGTGAAACAGCACAAAACTTCGATAAAACAAAGATATAAAGAAGGTAATTACGAAAAAAAACGCAAGAATTTGTTTTTCCAAAACAAATACTTTTAAATGCGACACAAGCATTTTTTCCGTTTTTTTGTTATATTAAAAATGTAAAAACACTTATGTCTTTCGTCAAACAAATTATAATATTAATATTTTTATTTAATAAGAATTTTAAAATATATTTTTGTCAAAAAATCAAATCAAACAGGACCGAAATAATTTTTAAAGAAAAAAGTAGGCACAATGAAACATCGTAGGGTCAAGTAAAGCTCACCATTTTGATAGTATTAAACTATATTTGTTGAAAGTCATGTTCTATGTAAATTTTGTTTTTTTTTAGCAGGACAGCAATTTTTTTAATTTAAATAAAAATGGTTAATAACGATAATTATTATTTTATAGATAGGCTTAAAAAAATTATAATATTTTTTATTTTAATTTTTTCATTTTTACAGTCATTGGTTTTAAATAATTATTGAGGCACACATGTACAAATAAAAATACTTTTAAAAATGCTTTCTTACAATGTAAATTTTTATATTAAAGATTATCTTTTTTCTTTTCTTGAACAAAATTTACATGGAGGCATTTTTCATGATATATGTATGTACTTATGTAACTTGAATAAAGATTTTCGATTTTTAACGAACTGTGTAGAAAAGTATTCTCTTTCGTTAATATGTGTATATCTTACAAATTAGTTTTTTTTACCAAAACAGGCAGCTTCTAAAAATTTTTTTAAAAAGCTCTTGTACATGCATATGTATATGGACACTTATTGTTTTTCTTCTTACTTAAGGTATGGATCTACCAAGTTTTTGTAAATTAAATCAAAATTTTTAAAACAAATTTTCTTTTTAAATATTTTTAGCACACAAACGTTTCGTTCATATTATAAGAAATATCTAAATAATGAAGAAATTTTTAAAAAACGAATTGAAAAATTTAGCTTTATTTTTTGGTTTTAAGTTTTTGCTTTTAGCTCTTTTTAGCTGTTTTTTAAACGTGATTTAGCTTTAACTTTACTTGAAAATCTGGTCACACTGCTAGTCAGTACTACTGGAAACTAAAACTGATGAAAGATACTAGTGAAACACTTGTCCTAATGTCTACATATAACAACCAAAAGAACTAAATTATCAGTAGTACTAATGCTAGTAGTGGATTTTCAATGACTTATAATATATAATTTTAATGAAAACCAAGTATAAAAAAAGACTTTGTAAACAATTACAGTTTTTATTATTATTTATAAAAATAAATCTATCTATTGTGTAACTATCTGGGACGCGAATACATATATGTAAGTATATACATGCACTCTAGTGGACAACAAAAACAACAACGAAAACAACAACAACACCAATATAATAAAGCAATAACAATATATAGAATTCATAAAAATATGTTCCATGTATTTCAATTAGTTTATAGGTGTGATTTTAGAGATATCCTTACTTCTATCTTCTTCTTTTAACAAAAAAAGTTTTCACCTCTTATAACTAACAATTATGCATTCTTACCCTTGTTCTTAAAAATAGAAAACTACCAACCAATTTTTCCAAAATAAATTACTATCAATTCATACACCATAGAAAAAATGTTCTTTCTTATTTTTCAAATGCAGTTCCTTAAAACCTATATACTAACAGTCCTATGTTTATGAAACCCTCTCAAACAGTATACATACAACAACATACTTATCCTGTGTTAAAACATGCTTTGAAAATCTTATCACATACATATATACATACTATTTTCTTTTATATATTTCATTCCATTTTTAAATCAAAAAATTTTTACATCTCCTAATTTCCTTAAGCAAAACTAATATTAATTCTAGCACTTACTTGTCTTACTAGAAAGAAAATTTTAGGCAAAGAAAAAAAATACAAACCCATTAAACAAGAAAAAAAGAAAAAAAAACATCAGAAAATAGTTTTATTTATTTATTTTATTATTTTTATATAATTTTCAAATTATTAAAATAAAATAAAATAAAATAAAATAACACTGTGTGTAATTTTTTAAGTCATGGAAAAATAACCATATACGGACACCACTACATGATAAAATACTAAAAAAGAAGACCCGTGTCTCCCAGTTTTGCCCAAAGTCATGCACTTTTTTTTTAAATTTTCGCAAATTTTTAACGAACTACATGTATGTACATGCATACATTTTCGTCAATTTTTAACTTTTGCGGCTACGTAAGCGCTACCTAAACGTTGTTAAAAATCATTCCTACGAAGTTTATATGTTCTAAAAAGTTGTTTATTGTGATATAAGGTAAATTTTTATAGTTGATTGTTTCCTTGAATTTTGAACGGTTTACTACCTATGGACCTGAACAGGAGGAAAAAGGTAAAAAAAAAGGAAGTTTTTAAAGCTTTTGCGATTTTGATTTAAAATTATTTAATTTTTAATTTTTTATGTTCACAATTTTTGTTCTTTATAAAAAGGACTACAACTTTGCCTCAAAGAGTAAATTAAAATTTCGAACAGTTTGCAAGATATGATCTTGAGAAAATTAACACTTTTTGCAAAAATGACACCAAGGCCCCAAATTTTTGGGGACCCATAAAAAAAGAGCATGACCTTGGGCAAAACTTGGAGATACGGGTCTTTTTTTTTGGCTTTTGTTTTGTTTGCCTTTTCCTCTCAAATGAAGAAATAAACTTGGTATGTTCCAGAAAGTTGAAGAGTTGACACGGTGGCTTTATCCGGCTACTCGTCGTAACTGAGTGAGTTCTTACCACTACCAGAACAGACACAACCAAAAACATAAAAAAATCTTCGTGTCAAAGAAAAATAAGTATTAGAGTCCGAAAGTAAAAATACCCACGATAAATAATATATCGGTAGATAGTTTAGTGTCGTTGTCCAAGAGTCCTACCCTCCTCAGTGTACCGTCCGTCAATACCTTTGTGAAACGACCCAGGCCACCCACCCCTTCTGTAACTCAACGAGAATACAGCCTTTGTGCTGCTTTTGGCCCAAATACCACAAGCAACACCCAATAAAACTCTACAGGGGTCAGTCTCATTCCAGGCTAAGTCCGTCTAGTCCTTGTCCTTTGTCCAGTCCCATAGTATCCACCTACACACACACCATCGCGCATCGACTTATAGGGAATTACACCTACATGTTCGTTATGCACACGTTACGTAAAAGAAATAAAACAATTCAAAAAAAAAAAGAATAAATACCTGACAATTCTCAAGATTTCTTCATCTTTGCATGAGAAAAAAATAGTAATTAATTTTGTTTATTTTTATTAAGTTTTTTTTTTTTTTTTTATAATTTTATAGCTTTATTTAGACAGGTAGTGTGTAAAATAATTCTGTAATAGTTCATTTTTGCCTTTTTATACTTATATACATATGTATGTATGAATATATAGAATTTACTTAATTGTTATTAATAAAAATTAATACAAACAAAATCTTCTCTGATATCAGTACTAATTATAAAAAGTAAAGTGTTTTCTTTTATTTCGTATTTTAAATTTTTTTTTTTTTTGTATTTTTTTTTTTGTTTATTTTTATTAAGTTTGTTTATTTGTGTTTTTTTTTTTTTTTTTGTAGATATTTGATTCTTCTTATTATACTATTTATTCATAATAATTCACAATAGAGTAGTGTAATCCCAAACAATAAATCAAGAGAACAAACAAAGAAAATTTTGACAGCTAAATATGGTTGTAAAAAAAAAAATCTACTTTTTTAGAAGCATTGCTGCATTACTTAACTTGCTCTTTATTTCTAATTATTTGGGAATGCACTTCTCTTTACAAGAAAAAGTTATATACATATATCAAAACCAAACAGTATTTCTTATGTAAATAAATATTTATACATACATTAACTATCGTTGGAACCTTTCTGTCGTTTGGTGTACTTCAAAAATGTACATAGGTGGGTATATAGATGATCAGCTTCTCCGTTCCTTTTATTGCTATACTTTCTTGGTTTTCTTTGCTCTGCTTAAGTTATGTTTATTTTATTTACACAAATTACGCCTGATTCCAGTTTTCAATTATTTAGTTTTTTTTTTTTTTTTTTATATTATTGGATTTATTTAATTTTTGTTTTAATTTGTTTGTACTGTTTTATTTTGTACTTCTTAGGTTTGTTTGTTTCTTCTTATTTTTTTGCTTATGTAGAATAGTTTAATTTTTAACTTTTATTCTTCTTTTGTTTCACGTGTTGTTTTTTTTTTTTTTTATTATTAACACATATGTATGTATGTTGACATATTTTTACATACATTATATTTTTATATATAAAAGATATATGAAATTTGCATTTCTGTGTTTTTTTTTTTTTTTTATTCAGTTTCTTTTTTTTTTTTTTTCTAAATAATTTCTTTTGTTTTAACTTTTACAAGTTTAAATAAATTTTTATTTTTTTCACATGCACTTATGCCAGTTAACTATACTGAGTATTTAAATAACTCTGTTTTGTTTTTTTCTTTTATTAATAATCAAAAGGTTTGAATTGTTTTATTTTCTTTTTGTGGTGTTAAACTTATACATGGTGCATTTCATTCACGTTTTTTTTTTGTTTTTTTTTTTTTTTTTTTTTTATCAAACTAAAATATTGCATCATCTTATGCACCAAAAGACTTCCACACCAAAAAAAAGCAAAAAAAAAGCAAAAACCCACTTCCTTTTCTAGAAAAAAACGTGTCTCCGACTGACAAAAAACCTTCGACTCTTTTCGTGTCGTACCCATCGGTAAAAATTCCCTCATCAATCATAAACAGAGTTGAAACCAAAACGTAAGTTTTTGATAGGGGTAACAGATTACCAAAAACCGAACCCGTAACCGTAACAGGCTCGCAACCGTCGATACCGTCTTGAGGTATGCAGCGAGTGCGTAAAAAGAAAAACGAGAAAACAAATTTGTACCTACGAGATTAATGTTAAACAGGTTTAAAAGTTCAAAATTAACCAGGATTAAGTTGGTGACTTTTCATAAATAAAGGTATCCTTACGAAACGTGTGGCCTCGACCCACCTAATCTACAGCCAGCCGGGCCTTATAAATAATCAGACTTTTAGGCTATAAATATATCCTGACCATGAAATACGCCTTTGCTTTTTCCATCTAATCCTCCTAGTTCATACAAAGAGTTTCCAAGTACTTTTAAAACAATACACTTTATATTTTTAGGTGCCAACTTAGAATTGTAGCTTTGGATCTTACTGCTTAACTTAAAATTTCGCCGGTATACAATTTGACCTTCCTTAAATTTTACTTCCCGAGCTCTTGTGTTGTAGTGTCGAGCAGAGCGCTTGTGTGATTTTTCTAGGTTTGCAAATACTTTATCCCTTATAAGTTGCATTTTATCAGATTTTACGCTTAACGTCATGTCAACATCCTTTACATTTCCGGTCTTTCGAAGAATTTCATATGCTGCAGCGTGTTGCACCATGTTCATTCCGAAAATGGCGTAGTATGGAGACATTCCTACTGAGCTATGGCAAGTGCTCCTAAGTGCAAATGCAGCGTCACTCAGATGCTGGTCCCAGCTTCGTTGGTCATCTCTGACAAAGGATCTTATCATTTGAAGGACGGACCGGTTAACTCTTTCAGCTGCATTTGACTGTGGGGCATACAGAGCAGTGCGAATATGGTTAATGCCGTATTTTTCAGTAAACTCACCAAACAACTGCGACACAAATTGCCTCCCATTATCGGAATGAATGTATTCGGGCACTCCAAATACATGCAAAACCCGGTTTTCCAAAAACTTTACAACATGAGCGGCAGTAGCAGCCCGCATTGGTTCTAGAAAAACAAATTTGCTGAAATGATCCAGACAAACGAATATAACGGTATTTCCATCTTTGGACCGAGGATAAGGCCCCATAAAATCAATATATATCCTCTGAAAAGGTCTCTCTGTTACTATCTGTTTGCCCATTAAGGGTCTTTTAAAAGCGTTGGATGTTTTGTTAGCGTGGCACACTTCGCAGGTTTTCACGAGGTTTTTTACATCACTTACCATACTAGGCCAATAATAGCGTTCTCTCAATCTGGATAAAGTTTTATGTATACCTCCGTGACCTGATGATGGTGAAAAATGTGCAGCATAAATTAGTTTGTCTTGTAGTCCTTTTGGAACCCAGAGCTTCCAGGCATTGTCCTCATCTAACAAATCCCCACTAGAAAATGATGTTCTCTTATAAATATAGTTATCGGAAACACAAAGATCAGGCGTTTTTAATAATCGCTTCACAATGTTATCTCGAAGATTTTCATACCCAGGTGACCTAAACTCTGAACTGCTTAAGTCAATGTCCAGCAAACGCTCGTTTTCTACGATCTCTTCCATGTACGCTCGCGAAAGGGCGTCAGGCACAATATTGTCGGAGCCCTTGCGGTGCAGAATGTCGAATTCAAACCCTTGGAGTTTTAGACTCCACCTAGCAAGCCTCCCGGAGAGATCGCTTTGGCTCATGAGCCATTTGAGGCTCGAGTGGTCCGTTATTATAGTAAAGGGCAGTCCTTCGATGTAGGGTCTAAATTTTTTCACACTTAATACGGCAGCGTAACACTCGAGCTCAGTGATGGTGTAATTTTTTTGTGCCTTGTTGAGCTTAGCCGACATGTAGGCGATCGGATGTTCCTGTCCTTCACCATCAACTTGAAAGAGAACACCACCAACACCTTGAGTGGATGCGTCACATTGGATAAAAAATTTTTGAGAAAAATCGGGATTAGTGAGTAAAGGAGCCGAGGTTAAGCTAATCTTTAATTTTTCAAACGACGTAATTGCATCCTCAGACAAGGAAAACTTTCGAATTCTCTCCTTCGTAAGGCAGTCGTGGAGTGGTGCTGCTATGGTGGCATAATCACGTATGAAGCGACGGTACCACCCACACATTCCTAGGAACCGTCGCAACTGCTTTGGTGTTTTTGGAGCTGGAAAATTTCGCACAGCTTCTACTTTTGACTCATCAGTTCTAACACATCCGTTGCCAACAACAAAACCCAAATACCGTACTTCTCGGTAACAAAATTTACTTTTTTCCAAATTAATCGTGAGTCCTGCGTTACGCAAACTTTGAGCAACCTTTATGAGAAGGTCCAAATGTTCCTCAAAGTTGGCAGAGACCACTAGAAGGTCGTCGAGGTAAACAAACACATTGTTACGCATAGCAGCTGGGATAGCTTTATCCATGAGGCGACACATTCTCTGGGCGGCATTGCACAGGCCGAAGGGCATAACCGTAAATTGATATAGGGGCCGCCCAGGGACTGTGAACGCCGTCTTTTCTCTCGACTTCCTTTCTAGCGGAATCTGCCAAAAAGCATCTTTAAGATCGATTGCGGATATATATTTTGTTTCTTGGAGCCTGCTTAAAATGCCCTCAATATGGGGGAGGGGATAAGCGTCTTTAATTGTTCGCATATTAACTTTCCGGGCGTCCAAGCATAACCTATTTTTCGTTTCTTTTCTCACCAATGTAACAGGTGAACTCCAACTGCTATTGCTTGGTTCAATAACCCCTAGGCTGATCATTCGATCTAACTCCTTGTACAAAAGCTCCTGAATTACTGGGGACACGGGATAGTGCCTTTGTTTAATAGGAATGTCTTCATTTGTAACTTCGATAACATGCTCTTCAAGGGTAGTTCGGCCAAGGCCCAATTCGGTAAACGACGGAAACAACGCCTTAACTCTTTGCAACTGCTTTTCTTGTAAGTCCGTGAGCTTATGTATATTTGCGTTCTCAGTCACGGTTATTTCAGATATACATGATCTTGACTCCCCCACTACTGGTAGCCCAAATTCCGTCCAAAAATCAATGCCAAAATAAAACTCTTGCTGTAAATCCGGTACAACTAGGAAATCTAAATCCTTTGTACGCCCATCCCAAACAACGGGTAAGGTAACGATTCCTGCAACAGGCACTTTTGCCCCACTAGCGGTTCTAATATCCTGACATTTCAATTTAACAACAGAACAATTACACTCTTCTAAGAATTTAAGACCATTTTTACCTATGCAACAAGCTCCCGCACCCGAGTCCAACAAGGCCGTTACCTCTTTTCCACAGACTAGGGTCTTCGCAAAAAATCTGCTATCATCTTGCAACCTTACAACCGTTTCCACTGCGAGCTTCTTTGCCTTTTTCACTTTTGATGTTCTCTGCCTCAACTTTCGAATCTTTTTATATTTTCTACCCGTTGATTTAATTTCCTCGGCAAAAATTCTGGCCCTAGTTTCCTCATACTCTATTTTCCTCTGGTGCAAAGATTTTCTTGGTGCAGGTAAAGGCAAATTGTTTTCGGCTTCACCCACTGTCCGTTGTAAAATTCTTACTGGTTCGACTCCGGGTTTTCCATGCTCTGGCGAGAGCTCCCGGTCAGCTCTGCCATTTTCACATTTAAAGAGTTTGGTTTGTACACACATAGCGAATCATCCTTACCACAAGCAAAACATTTCATATCATGGAACGTTGATTTGCAAATATTCTCCGGTTTGACCGTACCTACATTCTTTCTGTAAAAATCAACTGGCATTCCACAGGTAAAACATAAATTCAAATGAAAAGGTGACATGCAAAAATATTTCGGCGTTATCTGGGAATTGAAGGGTTTATTAATATTTTCGGATGATTTTGTTACCACCACCTCTTGGGATCCAGGATTTTGTGAGTGGTGACGATCTTTAAACGAACCTCCACTATTATTTCTAAAATTTGTATTCCTGTTAGTCAAACCAAATGCTTCAAGATCTACTGGTCCGTCCGCATCTTCCTTAATCAACTCATTTATAGGTCTTGGTCGCTGTCTTGATTCCTTAATTAGTTTTTCAGCTCGTTTGCATTCCCTTTTTAGGTCTGCTATTGTATCTATAGTCGTGGAAAATAAAAGGCCTGCAATATTACTTCGTAGGTTGCCTCTAATAATTTGGACTAATTCATGCTCTGGGATTTTCTTACGTAACCTAAATGTCAATCCATGAATTTCAGTATAAAAATCTTCAAAACTTTGGCCGGGTTGTTGCTTATAGTCCATTATCTCCCGGATGATTTCATAATCACTATCAGCCGATTTGAAATGATTGAGTAGCTCCCTTTTCAACTGAAAATAACCAAAATCAATATCTTCGGCGTTATCTTCCAAAACTTGCCAGTACCATTTTGCCGCATTGCCAGAAACCAAACAATGAAAATCACTGAAGAGCTGGTTAAATGAAATATTATACTGTTCTCTCATTTTTTCGATTCGGAAAATAAAACTTTCCACCGTCATATCTCGTCCAGTACCATCGAATTTTATGTGCCACTTGTCAAGGTCAACTGCTTTTCGGGACTCTATTTCTCGTGGCCTATAGGAGACACTGGGACGTGTACCAGAATCAGATTGATCGGTTTCCCTTCGGTCACTGCAGTCATTTTCACGAGTCTGTCGTTCATGCGTTCGTTCCCTAAGCTCAACCTGTTGTACACACCCTGGCTCTAGCTGGACCTTCCCAATTGCATCCGGTTTACCAGCAGCTCTACTTGGAGTTGAACTTGAACCTGGTCCTACAACAGAGCTCGCATCTGTAGAACCTTCTACTTCAGCCACGCGATTCCTTAGTGAAACAACTTCCCCCCTTACTTGTTTAAGCTCATTCATACAGCTAGACATCATTTGGGTTTGCTGTAGTAACATTGTCATAAGTTGGCCTAACTGGTCGGGAGGAGCAACATTTTGGACTGGATCAACACTCTGCGCACCTGCCTGTGCTAACTGCTCTATGTTTTCGTCTGCCTGTGACATGTCTAAAAATCCGGTTAAGTTTTCAAGTTTCCGCGAAAACCGTATGGAATTTTCAGTAGGGTTAATAAAAACTTCGTCTGTTATCTTTAAAGATGGAGCGCTTGTAGGCTCGCTTACACGGCCAAAAATAAGATTAGTACACCTATTTAAATAATCAGTGGGCACAAAGTCTACTGGGTGTTCGATACCCGTATCTATTTGTGTTAAAATAGAACCAACAACCTGATTTTCCAATGCTCGCGCTACACTACGTGTTACTCGCCTATTTTCCGGAAATATTGATCTAGTCGGGTTGCCCGTCTTCTTACCAAACCTATCCATTCATTAACTTGGAAACAATATGAATATAAATAACCCTTTCCTTATTTTTTTCAATAACGAGAGTATAAAAAATATGTAAAGTACCAAAAATCTCAATCAAAATTTTTAAACAATATCAAATTAGTATTTCATCGATGCGTTTAGATGTGTGTGTGTATGTTAGATAGTAGTAAAAAAGTCAAAATGTCCATCAGTCCAAGTAGTATGTCAGTCAAACCAAATACCTCATGCAACCTCCAGAAGGCGATTGTCACGGCTACCGGTATCCACAATGTCCCTGTAGGAAGACACACTCTATTAAAGGCTCGCCCCAAAATAGAGGATTTCCTTCACTACAGTAAAAAAAAAAAACCCAGTCATATAATCAAGTCAAACGATTACCACCGAAACAAGCCGTTGAAAGCTTTAACGGGATTTCATCAACATTCCATATTGAATTTCATACTAAAATAAACTCCTTTAGAGTAAATTTTCACTGAAACTCAACTTATAAAGAGGGGACTCACGTCCGTAAAGTAAAAAAAATTAAGGTATCCTGTCGTTGGGCGCCATATGTTTTGTTTGCCTTTTCCTCTCAAATGAAGAAATAAACTTGGTATGTTCCAGAAAGTTGAAGAGTTGACACGGTGGCTTTATCCGGCTACTCGTCGTAACTGAGTGAGTTCTTACCACTACCAGAACAGACACAACCAAAAACATAAAAAAATCTTCGTGTCAAAGAAAAATAAGTATTAGAGTCCGAAAGTAAAAATACCCACGATAAATAATATATCGGTAGATAGTTTAGTGTCGTTGTCCAAGAGTCCTACCCTCCTCAGTGTACCGTCCGTCAATACCTTTGTGAAACGACCCAGGCCACCCACCCCTTCTGTAACTCAACGAGAATACAGCCTTTGTGCTGCTTTTGGCCCAAATACCACAAGCAACACCCAATAAAACTCTACAGGGGTCAGTCTCATTCCAGGCTAAGTCCGTCTAGTCCTTGTCCTTTGTCCAGTCCCATAGTATCCACCTACACACACACCATCGCGCATCGACTTATAGGGAATTACACCTACATGTTCGTTATGCACACGTTACGTAAAAGAAATAAAACAATTCAAAAAAAAAAAAGAATAAATACCTGACAATTCTCAAGATTTCTTCATCTTTGCATGAGAAAAAAATAGTAATTAATTTTGTTTATTTTTATTAAGTTTTTTTTTTTTTTTTTATAATTTTATAGCTTTATTTAGACAGGTAGTGTGTAAAATAATTCTGTAATAGTTCATTTTTGCCTTTTTATACTTATATACATATGTATGTATGAATATATAGAATTTACTTAATTGTTATTAATAAAAATTAATACAAACAAAATCTTCTCTGATATCAGTACTAATTATAAAAAGTAAAGTGTTTTCTTTTATTTCGTATTTTAAATTTTTTTTTTTTTTGTATTTTTTTTTTTTGTTTATTTTTATTAAGTTTGTTTATTTGTGTTTTTTTTTTTTTTTTTGTAGATATTTGATTCTTCTTATTATACTATTTATTCATAATAATTCACAATAGAGTAGTGTAATCCCAAACAATAAATCAAGAGAACAAACAAAGAAAATTTTGACAGCTAAATATGGTTGTAAAAAAAAAAATCTACTTTTTTAGAAGCATTGCTGCATTACTTAACTTGCTCTTTATTTCTAATTATTTGGGAATGCACTTCTCTTTACAAGAAAAAGTTATATACATATATCAAAACCAAACAGTATTTCTTATGTAAATAAATATTTATACATACATTAACTATCGTTGGAACCTTTCTGTCGTTTGGTGTACTTCAAAAATGTACATAGGTGGGTATATAGATGATCAGCTTCTCCGTTCCTTTTATTGCTATACTTTCTTGGTTTTCTTTGCTCTGCTTAAGTTATGTTTATTTTATTTACACAAATTACGCCTGATTCCAGTTTTCAATTATTTAGTTTTTTTTTTTTTTTTTTATATTATTGGATTTATTTAATTTTTGTTTTAATTTGTTTGTACTGTTTTATTTTGTACTTCTTAGGTTTGTTTGTTTCTTCTTATTTTTTTGCTTATGTAGAATAGTTTAATTTTTAACTTTTATTCTTCTTTTGTTTCACGTGTTGTTTTTTTTTTTTTTTATTATTAACACATATGTATGTATGTTGACATATTTTTACATACATTATATTTTTATATATAAAAGATATATGAAATTTGCATTTCTGTGTTTTTTTTTTTTTTTTATTCAGTTTCTTTTTTTTTTTTTTCTAAATAATTTCTTTTGTTTTAACTTTTACAAGTTTAAATAAATTTTTATTTTTTTCACATGCACTTATGCCAGTTAACTATACTGAGTATTTAAATAACTCTGTTTTGTTTTTTTCTTTTATTAATAATCAAAAGGTTTGAATTGTTTTATTTTCTTTTTGTGGTGTTAAACTTATACATGGTGCATTTCATTCACGTTTTTTTTTTGTTTTTTTTTTTTTTTTTTTTTTTATCAAACTAAAATATTGCATCATCTTATGCACCAAAAGACTTCCACACCAAAAAAAAGCAAAAAAAAAGCAAAAACCCACTTCCTTTTCTAGAAAAAAACGTGTCTCCGACTGACAAAAAACCTTCGACTCTTTTCGTGTCGTACCCATCGGTAAAAATTCCCTCATCAATCATAAACAGAGTTGAAACCAAAACGTAAGTTTTTGATAGGGGTAACAGATTACCAAAAACCGAACCCGTAACCGTAACACTTTCTTTCACGTAGTGATGTCCATATATGGTTATTTTTTTTCATGTTGCACTGTGTAATTTATGAGTCTTTTTTAAGTACTTCTTAAACATTAGTCCCATTTTCATCTCTAATGTAGATAGGTTGGTTACATCTTCCATTGTAGGAGCATTTTCCATCCCTATTTCCTTCCAAAACCAGGTGAGCCACTCTATGGCTTTCAGAACTTCATCAGCTTCTTTTTTACTATTCTTTTTGTTTTTTTGAATTGATCTCTCCATCTCGTTTAACTTTTCTGGAGTTTTTTTTCGAATGTCTAAGACGTTAAATTATAAAACCTTATATAGGAAAATATTTTACTTTCTCTTTTAAATTTCCTAAAATTTTTTAGTATATTCCCACACTTTATTTAAAGTAGCGTAAAAGAATTTTCCAAACGGAAAACTATTAAAATTAATAAACTAATATTAATTTCTTTTTCGTTATCGATAAAATATCAACACTCATAGAATCTGAAGTAAATGAAATCATACAGCATACACGCAAAGTAATCTTTATCTTGCTGAAACATAAATCTATGTACATATATATCCATACTACAGTCACATTACAAAATCATAAAACTAGCATTGGTTTTCAATTACTCTATAAATATTCGCGTGCTAATCACCGCTTAAATAAACAATAGAATTTTCACTTGTAATGGTCCATACCAAAAGTAGCAAAAAAAATTACATCTGTTGATTTTGATTCTTAAGCATTTTTATTTTGCATTGACTGTATATGTATGTACTAGTTGTACACCTCATCTATCTTGAAAATAATTTTATTTTCCCACACTCGGTTTTCTTTACATATATTTCACACAATAATTTTGATTTTTAAAAATTGTTTTGCCTATTTGTCTGATACATTTTTTTATAAAAACACAAACAAACTACACATTAAAATATAAAGTTTCTTCTTTTTAATACAGAAAAAGAAAAACAGGTAAAGTGGTATGCAGTGCATATATTTTACATTTTAATACAAAGGCAGATTCTATTATTAACTAAACACCCCCTTCAACTTTACATATGGATTTGTAAGAAAACAAAAAGTGATATGGCTCCCCTACAAGCATAAAAAGATCATTAGTTTAAAATGGATTTGGAAGCACACTAAAAAAGTATATCTTTAGTATAAAAACAACACTGAAATGACAGCACCTTTAGCAAAAACAAAGACCTTTAGTATAAAAACGCCCTGTGGTTTATGAACAGCCCTGTAGTAATTATGTTTGCAAAGACACATACCCCCATGCATTCATAGTATAATACCGTCTATTACAGCCATGGATCAGATCAACAACGATGCCACTTTGCGGTAATTCCTACTTTTAGCACAAAACCTTTATGTAGTATATGAACAACCCTGTGCAAGTATGTTAGTCAAGACACAAACCAAACACTCTAACAACCAGGTGGCGACACTGTAAAACTTGGCAGCACTGTAGTGTAGAAACGGCTGTGCCAGAACCTTCATAAACATACTACTCACGAGCTTTACTATAGGCATCGTTAGACCGCCATTGGCAGTTCGAACATCGGCCACCCGCACTTTTGAATCAGATCTTTCAGTCGTTTGGGGTATATTATCATTACGAATGACAACAAAGTCATTTACTTGTAAATTTCTTTCTGGGTGTTTGCCCCTGTTGCGCTTGTGAAGTTAAACTAAATATTCGCTTTTTCAACGCAAACGAATGATGCAAAACTATAAACTTTCGCCACCTATTTACATAATTTACGGTCTCACGTGACAAATCAGTCTCGGGCGGTGCAAGATTTGTGCCACATATCAAAAAATTACCTGGGGTCAGGGGGTTGATATCGGAGGGGTCCTCAGTCATTCGACATAATGATCAAGAATTTAGGCAAGCTTCAATTCTAGTCAGCATAGTTGAAAGCTCCTCAAAAGTAAAGCGTTGGACTTTAGATAATTTCCTCAAATAGGTCTTAAAACTTTTCACACCCGCTTCCCAGAGGCCACCCATATGTGGAGCCCCAGGAAGAATAAAATGCCATTCTATTACCTATCAAGCATTAGCGGCTAATGTTCGACTTCTCAAAATGCGGAAAAACTGGGCTTTGTCCCTTCCTAAAACGTAAGCTGCACCAACGAAAACCGTGACATTTTCCGAATAAATATCAGACGGGCAACCACTTTGATAACAAAATCGAGCAAATGCAGCTAAAAAGCACTCAGTGGTCATATCATTTGTGGCTTCCAGGTGAACTGCTTTAGTGGCAAAACAAACAAATACTAAAACGTATCCCTTATTTATTCGACTACCACGACCAATATAAGATTTTATTTTATAGGGACCCGCGAAATAGAGTCCTGCATGAGTAAAAGGACTGAAAAGATTTGTTCTCTCAGGAGGCAAAGTAACCATTATTTGCTGACTTGGCTTCTTTTAATAAATTGAACAAACTTTGCAGCTATGAATAACCGTGCGAACTAAGTTTTTAGGCTTTGGAACCCAAAACTTCTGCCTGATTGGCCTAAGTGTCAACGAAATCTCACAATGAATTGAAATCTTGGGAATATATTCAACATAAAGCCGGATATAGGTACCATTATAGAGTAACAACTTTTAAAAAATCTCCTCATACGTCAAAGTCGGTGATTGCGACAGTCGATCCTTAACTCTAATAACGCAATTTGACTCAAAGAAATAGAAAGAACACAAGCAGTGGGCTCTTACGGGACAAAGTAGAGACTGTTAATAAAACTGTATATTCAGAGAAATGTGCCTTCTTGCACAGTATAATCAGCCGAGTCTTGACAGAATTAACTTCGTTTTGAGATATGGGTTCCGATAAGGACTCATCAACTCGTCCATGTTTAGAGTAAGTAGCACGATGAAACCGAAAACATAACACAATACGCGTAATGCACATGGCAAATCGGAAAATTGGGTAAATAATTCCTCCTATGTCGATGAACAAGTCGCATTAGCCTTAAAAGAACAAGTCTCTAGCTGGGTAGAAATTTTGAAAGATGGCCTAGCCCACTCTGATCAACCACGCATGACCTTTTCCTAAAATATCGCATTTAGCTAGCCCTTTCGCAGTAATACCTCGACTGGGAGCATCAGCAGGGTTGTTGTGAGTATCCACATGATTCCAGTTATCAGTACCTATTGTGTCCAAAATATACGAAATTCAAAATGCCACAAAAGTGGGCCAAGAGCGCGGGGATTTTCGCAGCCAGGGCAGAACGATAGTTAAAGAAGGCTTCCGACATAGTAAGATTCAGCTCCTTATGAAGTGAACCTACCATTTTTGCCAAAAGAATTGCACCGCAGAGCTCTAAACGGGATAAAGTTTGCACTTTAATTGGCGCTACTTTTGTTTTCGCAGTGAGGAAAAAAAACATATACATTTGTATAGTATTATAAAAATTATTGCAAACATAAGTTTTTATAAAATTTTCTGTTACCTTATTTCTTTATAATGAAACTACTTTTTTGTATTTAAAATATAAATTTTAATTTGTCGATATTTGAAAATTGTGCCGATAATGCCGATTTCTTTTTTAATATGATGATTTCTTGTCAAAATTGCCTGATCGCTGCTACCCCTCACTATGTATAGATTCACTAAGACGGGATTTCGGAAAATTCAGACCCGATGGGGGTAAAATAGGCCAAACATAATAAGCGGAATAAACACGGAGTATCCAAGAATTTAAAAAAAATGTTATATTGGAACTTTTTGTTACTTCTCATAAAATACAGATAGAAATACAATTGAAATTGCATTTTGCAGGTCTCAAAATTATTTATATTTAAGCAGGCAGAAAATGAGGAAACTGCGAGAAAATATACAAGAGTGTTTAACAGTGCCACCAATCGAGTCTCTATTTTACTCAGTCCTAGCGAGAAATTGGAAGTTCACAATTAACTAAACAAAACGAGGCAAAAAACTAAAGAATTTTGATTAAAAATGATAGATTAACTTGCATTAAAAGTTTTTTATGTTTTCAGTTTCGATTTGCAAAATATTTTTTTTACTGCGGCAGTACAAAATGATAAAATATAAAAATAAACCAGCACAAGTTTTATTCTCAGAAACTTTTGACTAATAAAACTCTACAATCGTAAGCATTGAAAACATTAGAGACCCTGAATATAATAAAAACTATTTGAGTGCAAGACCGAATGTATTTAAAGACAATTTAAGTGCAAGTGCGCCTAATTTAAACAAGTATACCGAACAAGGGACAATATTTGCCAAATTTCTATTTAAAAATTATAAAAAAATAACGAGGTACCTTCCCGATTGTGGTCTTCTGTTTTAAATTCTGGAATTGCTACCTCCTGTTGCTAAAGGCGGTCCCAGCCCACTTTCTTCACAAGCTTCAAAGGTCGAAGTAGGGATGGACCGCTATATAACAGTTCTTAAAAGGGACAGAAGCCCCAAATCGGCAGAGGCTACCAACCAAGCAAAAATTTCGAAAGATGAAGGAAAGCCAACTACATCGCAAAATCGTTTTGCAATACTCCAGGAGGAAAACAATGCCCCGCTCCCGGAGAAGAAGAGATTTAAGCCTCCCAAAATTTATTTGAGAGAGGGAATTCGAATGACCTTATAAAGTTTTTAGTTGATTTAATAGGCGAAAACAACTTTTATGTTTCGAACATTAAGCGTGATATCATTTATGAAACTAAAATTCAAGTGAATCATGAAAACGCTTACCGCACAACCGTTTCGGAATTCAAAACCATAAGAAAATTTCTACACCTATCAACTTAAGAACGCAAAAGGCCTACAGATTGTTATCAAAGGTATTAGTTTAAATGTTGACTCGGAAGAGATTAAGGCTAGTTTCTGCAGCAAAAGCTTTAAAGCCAAGTTTGTATCAAACATCAGAAACAGAGAAAGATATCCCAACCAATATTCCGAGTGGAGCTTGAGCCTGGTGATGTAAATTTAAAAAAAAAAAATGAGACTCACCCTATTTATGACCTTAAATATACTTTGCACCGTAGAGCTGTAGTTGAAGCACCACATAAGCATACAGTGCTTGAACTGCCAGGAATATGGTCACACCAAGGCTTATTGCAAGTTGCCTTCTGTTTGTGCTGTGTGTGGTGACCTGTAAACCAAAAGATGATCATCGGGTAAAGAAATGCAGTAATTGCGGGGGAAACCATACGGCCAATTATAAAAGTTATCCTGTTTTTTATTCAGTTCAGCGCTCATCTATGCCGAAAATACCCTACCCCTCCCCAGCCTTTAAATATACCAGCTACAAACATGCCTCTGTTAGCAAAACCAACTATAAGTCAAGTTTCTTACGCCAGCGTATAAAAGTCTTACCAACCCAATGCACGTAAGTCTACCCAGCCAGTGGTTTTGAGCAGCTTTCACTTTCATTTGAGGCAGCTTCGCATCTATATGAGGCTTCCGTGTAAGGTGGCGATCCAGGTGAATACCAAGATATTTTGTATCGGTTCGTTGAGGCACCATATGGTTGTTAATAGTGATTGGGGAGCACGTTTCTTTACGTAAAGTAAAAGTTACGTGGGTACATTTTTGTTCATTTACTTTTATTCCCCATAACTTTGCCCATTTCTTAACTTGGGTTACGTGTAGCTGCAGTTGGTTTGACGCCTCTTTAGGGTCTTTATGAATTCTAAGGAAAGCAGTATCATCAGCAAATGTCGACGTGTGTGTAAAACTATTGGTTGGCATATCTGCTGTGTAAAGTAAGTACAGAATTGTACCTAGAGGTACCCCAGCCCCTATTGGTTGAGAAGAACTTATTTGATTTCCCTCTTTGATCATAAATTGGCGACCGGTTATGTATTTTTCTAATAGGTTAAAAATATTAGCTGGAAGGTTGAACTTTAGTTTGTTTGACAGGACTTCATGCCATACTTTGTCGAAAGCTTGCGAGACGTCGATAAATAGTGCGGAGCAGTACTTCTTTTCCTCAAAGGCTTTTCTTATAACGTGTACCTACCTGTGAGTTGGTTCAATGGTACTATGTTGATGAAAGAAATGCAAAAAAATCCAGTCTGCTCTTCTGCAGGCCATGTTTAAAAGGCAATGAACTGCCTCAGGGTTTGTTTTTGGAACGCTAACACAACACAAAAACAACTCAAATATTTTTTAATAAACCAAAAAATTGATGTCATGTGAATTTCTGAGACGCGTATGACATTTAGAAGTAATTTCAAAATTAGAGGCTATTCTTTTTACGACTCGAAGTATCTCAGAGATAGATCACAGGGTAGCTCGGATATAATAATTTAATCGGGAATCAAATATCAAATATCTCTCCGAACGTTATATACAAGCATCAAAAGTCTGCGTTGATGAATTTTTCCAAGGCCTAGTTATTTTGTCTGTGTGTTGCCCAGATTCTCCGTAACAAAGGATCAGTTCAACAGTTTTTACCATTCTTAGGTCCCCGCCTCATGGCTGCTGGAAACTATAACGCTAAGCCAACATACTGGGGCTCTCGGCTAATAAGTCCCAGTGGTAATGTTTTGTATGATTCCGTATCTGAAATGGGATTTAACGTTATTTCATCTGGACAAACAACCTATTGGCCAACTGATCACAATAAAATTGCAGACGTTTTTGAATTTGCGCAAACAAAAGTTATATCACCGGAACTTACCGCAGCTCAAGCCTCGTTGGATATACATATCTTCAGACCGTTCTCCCACAATAATCACTATTTTAGTTCCTCATAAAATACCAACTAGTGATATTTTTTTACTTAAAAGAGTTAATTGGTTAAAATACAAAAAATTTGTCAGCACCCACTACTCGGAAATCCAACAGCTAAAAACTCCTGAAGACATCGATGATTGTCTGAGCAGCCTTAATGAGAACAGACAAAAGCCGTTGATCATGCTTCTTCTTACTATCGTCAGACAAAATACAACAAAATTTTTTCAACCGATGTGCAACAGTTTTTATCTGAAGAAAGAAAAGCCCGAAGAATATTGCAAAAGCACAGATGACCCCAACTTAAAGCAAAGTTGAAGAAATGTACAAACCAATTGAAAAATTTGCTAGAGGTTCACAGATTGGCATCTCTTAAGGAACACCTCGAAGATCTAGACTCGACTCTTCAGACGAACTATTCACTTTGGCGATCAGAAAAATATCTTAAAAGACCCGTTATCACAAAATCACCACTACGTAATCAGAGAGGATCCTGGGCATGAAATGATGAAGAAAAATGTGATCTGCTCGCAAGTCATTTAACAAATGTATTCACTCCAAATACATGCACTGACATGAGTAAATTACCTCCTGTTGTTGCTAGATATCCTATTGAAATACGTTTCCAACTTTTAGATGTTAATCAATCAATATTTCCCGACTTTGATGAAATTAGCAACAGAATGCTTTTAGCGCTGCCTTTCACAGCAAAGAGAATAATTCTTTTTATTTTTAACGCCATATAACGACTCGAAAACTTCCCGCCAGGATGGAAAGTTGCTTTCGTAAAGATGATTCTTAAGTCGGGAAAAGATCCTTTGAAGGTGGAGTCTTACAGGTCTATAAGTCTGCTACCAACTGTGTCTAAATTGCTCGAGAAATTGCTTAAAAACAAGATAACTCCGATCTTATATGATCCTATATGGGCCTTTGAGGGAAAAAATACTGCTCCAAGCTCTTTATAGATGTTTCTCAAACCTTTGATAAAGTTTGGCATGAAGTCCTGTTAAACAAGTTAAATCTAAACTTACCAGGTGAATATATTTAACCTTTTGAAAAAGTACATAACTGGGCGACAATTTATAATAAAAGGAGAAAACTGCTTAAGCTGTCCTAAGCTAATAGAGGCGGGGGTACCTCAAGGGATTATATTAGGTCCAATTCTCTATTTGCTTTACACAGCAAATATGCCCACAAACAATCCTACTCATACTGTCGACGGCTGATACTACCGCCTTTCTCAGTAATCATAAAGACCCTAAAGAGGCCTCAAAACAACTTCAACATCATGTATCCGAAGTAGAGAAATGGACAAAGTTATGGGGCTTAAAACAAATGAACAAAAATGCTCCCACGTTACCTTCACTTTACGCAAGAAAACGTGCCCCCCAATTCTCATTAACAACCATACGGTGCCTCACAAATTGAGACGAAATATCTTGGCATTCACCTGGATCGCCGCCTCACATGGAAGTCACATATAGATGCGAAGTTGACACAGATTAAACTAAAAACGGCCCAAATCCAGTGGCTAATTAGTAGAAACTCTGTGCTACGTCTTGATTGTAAATTTTAACTCTGCAACTGAATTTTGAAACCAATTTAGTGCTACGAGATACAACAATGGGGCACTGCTTCCGCCTCCAACATTGAAAAAATTCAACTACGTAAAAATAAAATCCTAATCACAGCAACATACACAAAGATCTGCAAGTTCCCCTAGTTAAATTCGAAATTCTTAATTATGTGGACAAGTATTTAAACAAGCTGGAAACACATCCAAATCCCCTCGCTCGAAACATTTTACAACATAGTGGACACACTCGTTAGAAAAGAAGGGATACTATTGCACTTAGATGAAACTACTAAATAAACTAATTTTATTATGAGAACTTAAATTTAAGTCTGTCACTGGCTGAAGTAATATAAACTAAATAGTTATAAAATTTTAATACTTATTGTTAGTTCACCAAAGGGAGAGAGTCAATAATAAAAATATGAAAAAAACACCCTAAAATGTGTTTAAAGTAGTATTGATAAATCTCAAAATTCAAGACAATTATCTACTGTCCAGATAAATGGTATCACATATTATCCAATTGTAAAATGGAAAAAACACCTTAATATTTTACGATCTAAAAATTACCATACGAATTTAATATTGTACCATTCTGAAAATTATCAACACTGAAATGGGAATGCAGCCAGCTGCTTTTGTAGTCGTGTAGCTGTTTAAAGCATAATCTCGCCACTGCTGCAACGGTGGTCATGTTTCCATGAAGCTGTGATGCCGTAAAAAAATTATGTTCATATAAACGCATGTATCTATGTGTTAAGAGCTGTGGTCGATGTGTTAAGAGCATTTTGTAGGTAGCACCACAGAAATCGGTGGAGCCACACACAAAAAGAACAACCGCTCTAGTTGAATATAGCGCTATTTATTGTTATTTTATACTTTCTTTCGGGTAGGAAGGGAAAAGTGCCTAATGCATCTCTGAAACTGTCGTTACAGTTCTGGTATGTAGGGTTTGGACCCATTTAAAACCCCTTTTTGTTTTTTTTAAGCAAATTTCCACCCCAGTACTGCTTTCGCAATGCTTCGGGGCGGGGCCTCTCTTTTGTTTCTACCGAACAACAGCTGTTGTGCCTACGTCCAGATCCCGCTTATTGTCACGCAATATCTTTTCTATATATGCTGCCACGTGATTCCGATTGCCTTCTCTTTAAATCATGATTTCTGCAATGTTTTTTGGAGATACTTCCCCTCGCTCCTGCGCTCCACCTTTTGCATCTAATAAGTGTATTCTCTGCATCATTCACGCAGTTGTCTTCATAAATACAGATAATACTTTTCAGCTTTTCCATCTTATGCAGGTATTGTAGAAAGTACTAATGGCCCGAAAGCATCTGTGTCATGAAGTAGACTATTTTCTGTGCTCCCTTGTTGTTCATTTGGCTAGATCAGGTATCGATCTCGCTGCACATCTGCTACGTGGTTCGCTATATTTTCTTTTTTGCCACTTTTGCATGGTATGCCTTTGTGCTGACATTGTCATTTTCCCGTACCTACTATTGATTTGGCTACGTTCCATTCAGGGATTTCTCCGTTTCTCGGCCAAAAGGTCAATTGGGATAGTACCGCTTATGACAACGTCTGCAGGCTCCGACACTGTGCGATATGCGGTGGCTACTTTAAGAGCTGCAGTAAATTGAGCAGTCGCCAATATCTTTTTTCGGTACTTTGCTTCGGCCCAGATTTCACATCTATATAATAAAATTGACTTGAATGTTCACCATGATCAGCTTCCTTTTGCTATAGTTTGGCCTTCCGATATTCGCCATAAGTCTGCTTAAAGAAACTGTTATTTGAGCGGCTTTTGTTGCAGCGTATTTCTACTGGGCTCTAGAAGTTAGTCCAGAATTTACCCTTAACCCTAGGCATGTCTACTTTCTAGAGGATGTGCCTTCTTGGTAAAAACAGCAGTGGCGAGTTTAAGATCACGGAAATCCATCACTGACTTTGTCCTAAGCATAACTTGGTTCAACTTACTTTGGGCTTCTGCATATCCATTCGGGTAGGAATCGCTAAGCATCTCGATGTAAAGAATATCATCATAGCTGATTTTCCACAGCTCAGGGCCTAAGATCGAGCCCTGAATACACCGGTGCCCTGAAGCTTGTCTCAAGAGCCTCCATTAGATCAGCCCACCTTACGCTATTTAAGGCGTTTCTAACATTTAGGTTCGCCAAAAGGGTGATTCGTCTTAAAAAATGATTTCGTGGTTGCGCTTTTCGCACTTCTTTTACTGCATCCTCGATAGCACCTCTTGTTGGCCTACCATGTCTAAGACGTGTTGTCTACTGGAGAGTTCACCAGCATTTTCCACAGCTGCATGTATTCTAAATTTGAGCAGCATCCCTAGAAGTTTTTCCGTTTCCAAACTTCTGGAAAATGCACTTAAAGGCACTTATTTAACATTCGCAATAGAATCTGCGGTCTCTTCTCGGCGATAACTTTGAGAACTTCTGCTAGCATTCCGTCCGGACATGAGATTTTCTGTTTTTGAACGCTCCGCAGTATCTTGTAGTTCAGTAATTGTGAACAATGCTGGAGGATCTGAGTTAGGTTGATGGCCTTTAGTTTGCTGTACTTCGTTTGTGGGGAAAATGGTGTTCACGATATTTCCTTTTTTGTCTTCCTTTAGCTGTGCTGTTGAGATATATGCACCAAGTTTTCGCATAATCAGTTTATATTCTAGGCCCCAAGGATGATTGCTAAGGTCTGATCCCAACTCTTCCCATTTTTGGTTTTTGCTTATGAGTATAGCAATTTTTTTTTGCACTTTTGTATACTTCATCTTCTGATGTTGCGGCATGTAACCTTCTGGCCCTGAGGTATCTTCTTCTGGATCTAAGACATGCCCTTCGTAGATTGCAAATTTCATCAGTCCACCAGTATACTGCCCTTTTCCGGTGTCTTCTGCCTGTTGTAGGAAGAAATACAATTAGAAAATTCTGAAATACAATTAGAAAATTCTGAAATACAAATAGAAAATTCTGAAATACAAATAGAAAATTCTGAAATACAAATAGAAATTTCTGAAATTGAATTAGAAATTTCTGAAATACAATTAGAAAGTTCTGAAATTGAATTAGAAATTTCTGAAATTGAATTAGAAATTTCTGAAATTGAATTAGAAATTTCTGAAATTGAATTGGAAATTTCTGAAATTAAATTAGAAATTTCTGAAATTGAATTAGAAATTTCTGAAATACAATTAGAAAGTTCTGAAATACAATTGGAAATGGTGTAGTAATAATTATCGGAAATTAGTGATAATTTTCTGTAAATGAACACACCTTTTGCTGGCAAGCCTTCCTGATTCCAATGTAATGCCTTGGATGGTTCTTTCGCATCCCGGCCTTCTAAATGGGGCGACACTCCCTTTATTCATAATTACTAGTCCCATTCTGGTTGTCATATCCAGAACCATTCTGCCTCGAAAGGTGGTTGACTGTGAACCCTTTCATATGCATGAAAGTTTAAGTCCCTGGCAATTAAGAGAGGCCCCCCAATTTTCAATTCCTTATCCTCTATGTTGTGCATCTTAATTCGAAAGGCTTCCTTTTCACCGTTCGGTGTCAAGTAGCGGCTAAAGGTCGTAAATTCGTTTGTTTTAAGCCAGACGAAACTGGTTCCGCAGTCTTTGTCATCAATAGTATGGGTAGAACATACATACACACATACATACATACATACATACATACATACATACATACATACATACATACATACATACATACATACATACATACATACATACATACATACATACATACATACATACATACATACATACATACATACATACATACATACATACATACATACATACATACATACATACATACATACATACATACATACATATATACATACATACATACATACATACATACATACATACATACATACATACATACATACATACATACATACATACATACATACATACATACATACATACATACATACATACATACATACATACATACATACATACATACATACATACATACATACATACATACATACATACATAAAACATACATACATACATACATACATACATACATACATACATACATACATACATACATACATACATACATACATACATACATACATACATACATACATACATACATACATACATACATACATACATACATACATACATACTGTTTTCCTCGAAATATTTTAGGAAAATATAAATGAAAAACGGGTATGAGTTTCTCTAATATTAACCAATTTATTTTATTTTATTGGGTCACAACGGGGGTTGTACGTACCTTACGGTTCGGGGCTTTCGAAAGTAATAATAATAACAATTACACAATAAAAAGAGCTTTTAAGTAGATACATACAAGAAATATACCACTTAACGAAACTTTAAAAGGATGGTCTACACTATGCACGTAAACATCCCGCACCCCTTGCAGTAGTGCAACAAAAAAAAAAAAATAAGAGGAAAAAAATATTATTCGCAATACAAAATTCATAATTATCATAATTCAACAAAAAATAAAAAAGTATAAAAAGTATAAAAGTATAATAATTGCATATATGTACAAATATTTTAAGCAATTTGACCCGACATCACATTAATGACGATGGTCGCCGGGGCGTGGTTGAGCCATGTCGCTGCTACTGATTACGGCATGGTTGTTGATGATGCTGGGGCTGCTGCTGGCATTGTTGGCCACATTGATGCGAGCACTTTCCCTTGTTGTTAGTGCCCCGTTTTTTGCCTTTACGTCTAGGGCGAGTAGAACCTTGCGCAGTATATGCTCGGGTTGAAGCCGTGGACGCCCATTCTCGGTTCTTCGTTGGTCGTTTGTAGCGGTGGAGGAGGGTGTGATGCTCTGCAAGACACTCCATGCACCTCTCGCGGCTGGTACACTTGTCCCTCATGTGCGAGTGGGCCAGGCAGTTAAAACAATACTTAAACCGCGTGACGGTTTCCCACCGCTCCCCCACCGACATTTTTCGAAATTTGAGGCATTTTCGCAGCGCGTGTTCACTCTTGCACAAGCGGCAATCACGCAACCTCTCGTCACGGGCTGTTTTTGGGCCAACGGCCGATTTCGGACCTTCAACCGGTTTACGGTGGACTTCTAACCGACGCGAAGAACTTGACATATTGCTACACGGGAGAAAAGAAAAAAAAGAAAAAAGAAGGGCGGAAAAATTTAAATTAGTGGGTTTCTTCACGCGGTAAAAGAACAAGCTTCACTATAGGCCGGGTAAAAATTCCTGAAGCCGTTCGTACTTCCGCTGTACGGACCTTTGAATCCTGCCCTACATATGTTTTCTCTATTCGACCTAAACGCCACTCATTGGGGGGTAAATTATCCTGACGGATAACAACTAAATCACCTACTTCAAAGTCTTTCTGTGGGTATTTCCACTTAATTCTACGATGGAGCTCCTTCAGGTACTCTTCCTTCCATCTTAGAGCAAACTGATGATGAAGCACCTTCAGTTTTTGCCACCTATTGGCAACACTTAATGATAAGTCAGAATGACTGGGTTCAGAGGGTGCTAACAATGGCGCTCCAATCAAAAAATGACCAGGGGTTAGTGGAACCAAGTCCAACGGGTCGTCGCTCATTGGAGTTAAGGGCCTCGAATTAAGACACGCTTCAATGCGGACTAGCATCGTCGTAAATTCCTCAAATGTAAATTTTTGGACTCCAGAAATTTTCCGTAAATGAGTTTTAACACTCTTTACGCCGGCCTCCAACAAGCCGCCCATATGAGGAGCCCCAGGGGGTATAAAATGCCACTCAATAGGCTGAAAACTGTTCCGTACAAGCACTTTCTGCCTCATCTCGGATAGAAACTTCTTTCGGTCAGTTTTAAGAACGTTGGTCGCACCTACGAATGCAGTTCCATTATCGGAGTACAAGTTGGACGGACATCCACGGCGAGAGAAAAACCGAGCAAAAGCCGCTAGAAACGTTTCGGTTGACTTATCACCCGTGGCCTCCAAATGAATGGCTTTTGTAGCAAAGCAAACAAAAACAAGAACATAGCCCTTAGTGATTCGGCAGCCTCTACCAATATAGGACTTAATGTCGAAAGGACCTGCAAAATCTAAACCAGTATGGGTAAACGGTTTCGAAAGAACGGTCCGTTCAGGGGGTAAAGCAGCCATAATTTGCTCACCGGTTTTTTTTCGATAGATAGTACAACGTTTACAATTATGAATAACTGTACGAATTAAGTTCTTTAACCTGGGAACCCAGAACTCAGTCCTTATCAATCGAAGCATCAAGGAATGTCCGCCATGAGCAGAACATTTGTGAACATAATCTACGTAAAGGCGGGTAAAACGAGCAGAATAGGGCAAAATTTTAGGGTAACGTTCATCATAAGTCAAACCGGGTGACCGAGCTAGTCGACCGTTGATTCTGACAAATCCATTTGAGTCGATAAAGGGATTTAACGTGAGCAAATTGCTATTCGATGGAATGGGTATAGACCTTGATAACTGAATGTATTCGGGGATAAAACTCTTCTGACATACTAAAATCAAACGATCTCTTGTAAACTTCATCTCTGAATGAGTTATATCTAAGGTGTCATACAAGCATTTTCGGGTTCTTAAATATCGCAAACACCTGAACCAATACGAAATAATTCGCATTGCACGGGGTAAATCCGAGAAATGTTCCAGTATATCATACGGCGGGGTGTTGGTCTGAACAGCAAAAGCTTGAACTTCCAAATGTTGGTGATCATTGGGGGTAGAATGTGGCCAGAACTTTCGCGATTGACTTAACCACGAAGGTCCGTGCCATCAAAGAGAATTGTCAACTAAGTCCCGCGCTAGAATTCCACGACTTGCCAAATCGGCGGGGTTGTCCTTGGAATCCACATGAGACCAATTCTCATTACCAACTTTTTCCAGAATGAGTGCAATTCTGTTCTTAACAAAGGTTGGCCAATGGCAAGGGGGTTTTTTGAGCCAAGATAAAACAATAGTAGAATCAGTCCAGAGATAAATCTTATTCTTGGCCAGATTTAATTGACTGCATAACGATTCTACCATGTTCGCCATTAAAACCGGTCCGCAAAGTTCTAAACGGGGTAATGTCTCAGATTTTACAGGAGCTACCTTTGTTTTTGAAGCAAGCAAATGCACGGTGATACCCTCTGCAGACAAGCTTCGGATATAGAGAGCAGTACCATACGCTTTCTCAGAAGCATCACAAAACGCATGAAGTTCAACTTCATTCTCGGGTAGAAAATTAACCCATCTTGGAATGTCAATTTTCTCAATATTAGGGTAGTCATCCAAAAACGTGCGCCAGTGAACAAGGGTTAAAGGTTTCAAAATTTCGTCCCATTCTGTCTTATCTTTCCATATCTGTTGCATGATAATCTTCGCAACAATAATTTTTGGAGATAACCAACCGGCGGGGTCAAATAACTTAGCTATTTCAGATAAGACAGCACGTTTCGTGACGAGATCCCGGCGTGGCTGCGATACTAGTTTAAAGTAGAAGCTATCTTTATTAGCATTCCATCGCAAGCCTAGGGTTTTAGTAGTACTAGCATCTGAAAGCTTTAGGAAGTCTGCATCAAGCAGACTCCCCCGGGGTATATCATCCAGGAGACGTAAATCATTAGCCGTCCACTTTCTCAGCACGAAACCAGCCGACCCGAGAACGTGGATAAGCTCATTGCGCCTCTTGCAAGCGTCTTCAAGCTCATGAGATCCCGCTAGTACGTCGTCGACATACATTTGGGATCTCAAAATTTCAGATACCGCAGGACTCTGGGGTTCACAATCGTTTGCCAATTGTAAAATAGTACGAATCGCTAAATACGGCGCACAGTTCACTCCGAACGTGACCGTAGTAAGTTCATAGTCCTGAACTTCAGCTTCGGGATTGTCACGAAACAATATCCGTTGATAGGGGGTTTGATCGGGATGGACCAATATCTGGCGATACATTTTTTCAATATCTGCATTAAAAACATAGCGGAAAAATCTCCAGCGTAAAACTAGAACCGTGAGGTCTGCCTGTAGAACAGGACCGGGGTATAAAACATTATTGAGGCTTACGCCACTGGAGGACGGGTTTGAAGCGTTAAATACCACCCTGAGTTTGGTGGTAGCGCTATCGGGTTTAATTACTGCGTGATGAGGTAAATAAAAACTGGTCGAAACCGGCGTAGAATTTTCCACGGCCTTGATATGACCCATATCAAAATATTCCCGAACAACCTGGTCATACTGGGACTTTAAGTCTGGGTTTTTCAAAAGTCGAAACTCATTTCGCTTGAATTGGGATATAGCCCCGTTTCGAGAATCTCCTAAGGATAGCTTAGTTGGAAATTCGCGACGAAATGGGAGGGACACTACATATCGACCCTCATAATTTCGATAGGTTGTAGTCTGGTAAAGCCTTTCACAATATTGATCATCGTGAGATAATTGGGTCGCTTGTGGGACTTCTTCAAGTTCCCAAAAAATAGTGAGTTGATTATTTAAGTCAAGATGGGTGCAAAAAGAGGAAACAGAATGCAGGGGTTCGGATTGAAAAATTTCACCTGTAACGATCCAACCAAAAAAGGTTCTTTGGGCGATCAGGTTGCCATTAGGATGTATTTTTACATCCGTTGTTAAAATTCTTGGATACACATTTCCTCCAAAAAGCATATCCATACGGGTACACATGACGTCGGTCATGGTAATATCAGGGAAGCTCGAGGCCACCATATCTGAAATAGTACACGAGGGCAACCGACCGGTAATTTTCTCCACCACATATGCAAAAACTTCAATCTCAAAACTTGGATCGATCGGCGATCCGATCGTCAGTACACACATTGTGGAGGATTTGCCAGCAAAGCAATCCATCAAGCCAGTGACATTTGTCGATGGCACTGAAAAGGTTGGGATAGCAAGCTTCTTTTGTAACCTTCTGGAAATAAAAGTGCCTTGCGAACCAGGGTCCACTAGCGCTCGGGCTGCACATCTTATGTCATTTAGGTGTACTAAGCAAATAGTAGAACCTAAAAGGACCGTGGCTTTAGGGCTCAACTCAAGATGTGTAGAAAAAGTATGTAAATTCTGGGGTGCTGTGGAAGTTGACGGGTTAAAATTAAGAGGGGGCTGACCCTGATTGCTACCTGACGTTGGGACCATATTAGGCGGGGTTTGATTCGGTGGTACCACTGTACCAGAAGCTATGGGAAGCTGAGGTGAGGCTACACTGGAGTTGTGTACCTGTGACCTAACATTCCTATGAAGCAGAGAATGATGCTTCTGTTTGCAAAGAGTGCATACATGTATGCTCTTACAATTCTTACTTTCGTGAGACGTTGCCAAACAGTTTGAGCAGCATTTTAGCCGTTTCACTGTCGAATATCTCTCTTCCGCACTCTGACTCAAGAATTTAGGACAAAGTCTTAGGGGGTGTGATCCTTGACAAAGGAAGCACCGACAGACTGATGGAGAAGTAGTGGTCTTTGTCGAAAAACTCTGAACGTTCCTCGGGCCACAAGAAGATTTTTTGGGGTAATTAAAATTTGCGTTCTTCTGCGAGCCACTATTCCCCTGTGTTTTAATCTGGTTGTCAACGGGAGTTGAATGCGATTGTCTGATATCAGCAATCGATTCAAGAGTTCTAAATTGAGCCGTCAAAAATGCGTCCATATCCTCCCACTTGGGAGACTGTTGACACAGTTTTTTCGACTGTTCCCAGAGGCTCAGAGTATTCTCGGGTAACTTGGTAGCACAAATGTATACTAACATAACATGATAAAATATTTCAGGCGTAACCTCTAACAATGAAAGATTCGTTATGCAATCGTTAATGGTTCTTTGCAGACTCTTAATATTTGCGCCTGATTCCTGAGTAATGGGCTTAATATTCAAAAGGGTTCGCAGCTGTTCGTTGACAAGCGCCCCTTTGTTCTCATACGTGTCAACCAACTTTTTCCATGCAATTGCATAGCCATCATTGGTCAATGGAATAGTTTGTATGGCATCATGAGCATCTTTTGCAGTTTTCTGCAATAAATAATACAATTTTTGTACCGGGGTTAAACGCGGGTTATTACCATACAACGCTGAGAACATATCGCGGAATGATGGCCAACTTTTATAGTCACCATAGAAAATCGGAGTATCACACGGGGGTACGTTTATGAGAGGGGTGGCATAATTCCCAAATTCCATGGACCTTTCAGCCTGAGCAGCCTGCTTTAACCGGTCTAATTGAGCCGTTATCATGGAAACCCCTCGAGTGTATGTGGTGTAAGAAGCCATATACCTTGACTTTATTTCCACAATAATTGGGCTTTTCAATTTTTCGGATTCTATCAACAAAGAGTCATATGTTGACCGAACAGCTTCCCATAAACGATTTATTTCCTTTTCGTGGCTCAATAATGAACCAATTTGATGATCTACAACAGGAATAAGTGATATGAAGGCCTCAAATTCCGCCAACCGATCGGCATTACGAATCAATGGAGAAGTATCCATTTTCGATCTTAAGCACTAGGGGGAAATTTTCGAAAAAAAAATCAAGAAAAACTAAACTGATAATCAAAAACACAGAATTGTCCTAAGACCAAATGGCAAGCAGAATAAAGAAAAATCGAAAATAAAGAAAATCGAAACCACGTATAATTCCCAGAACAGTAAACCCTTGATTAATTCAAAAAAAAAACTAAAATTTCAATTTATTCATCAACTCTTTTAGTTGATGGCTCGGAATGAGTAAAAAAAAGAAAAAAAAAGGGGACGACTCGTTCGTAAAAAAAATATGAGTCAAATTTTATAACTTTATTAAAAATTAAATAAAAACAAATAAGTTCAACAAAGTTTTATAAAATAAATATGAAGCAATCTTACACTTTGGTTTATAAAAAACGGGGTAAAATTAAATTTTAAGGGGAAAATAAATTAAACAACCATATATCGCAGCGTAAAATCACTTCGTTGTATAAAAAAAGGTAAAAAAAAATTACATACACTAGCACTGCTGCAAAATATTTCCGGGTACTTAATTCGTATTTATTATTCTTAATTCCAAAAATAATTAAGAAATAGCTAAAAAAATTAAACAGTTTAGAGTTTTAACGATATAAAACGGATAAAAAAATCGATAATAATAACCAATTTGTTAGTAACCGGTTTTTATTCGCACAATCGAAAAGTTGCAGCGCTAGTGTGTAGTGTGTGTTTATAAACAATTACAACAACAACCAACAAATGCAGCGAGTATATAAAAGGGAATTGTTTATATAAACAAAAAATTTTCTCACCTTATCACTTATTTTTTCTGTCAGAGGGTTTTTATTATAATAATAATAATTATAATAATAACACAGTGCAACACGAAAAAAAATAACCATATTCGGACATCACTACGTGAAAGAAGACCAAAAAAGAAAAGACCCGTGTCTCCCAGTTTTGCCCAAAGTCATGCACTTTTTTTGTTATGGGCCCCCAAAAATTTGGGGCCTTGGTACCATTTTTACAAAAAGTGATAATTTTCTCAGGCTCATATCTTGCAAACCGTTCGGAATTTTAATTTACTTTTTGAGGCAAAGTTGTAGCCCTTTTTATAAAGAACAAAAATTATGAACATAAAGAATTGAAAAAACAATAATTTTAAATCAAAATCGCAAAAAACTTTACAAAATTCAATTCTTTTTTACCTTTTTCCCCCTGTTCAGGTCCATAGGTAGCAAACCGTTCAAAATTCAAGGAAACAGTCAACTACAAAAATTTACCTAACAACCCAATAAACAACTTTTTAGAACATATAAACTTCCTAGGAATGATTCTTAACACCGTTTAGGTAGCGCTTAGGTAGCCGCAAAAGTTAAAAATTTTACGAAAATTTTTGAATTTCATTTGTTTTTTATTTTCTTCAACATTGAGATACTGTGCTGTCTATTACAAAAAAATAATAAAAAAATATTCGTATTATTTTTATAAAGTTGATGGCCCTGAACTGGCATATCGCGCTCTCTTAAGTTGAGGATCTAAATCGTCGTCCGAATCTGACTCTGATTCAGAACTTACGGTGTCCACAGGCACGTTGCTTCCAGAATGTCTTCCATCATTAGCTTTTTCTTTTTAACATACCTTATTAACATCATAAAAGGTTATCTTGTGACTCCACCAACATACCTGAAATGAATTAGAAAAGAAATCAAAAATAATGCAAACCATGCAATAATAAAATTGATATTACATCTGCAAGCAACGCGTCGAATTTTTTGCCTTTGTACCGTTTTTCCATTTGATTTTTTAATAGTTATTAGTTTTGGTCCATCTCTTCCCTGTTGGGGCTCATAGCCGGTATCAAATCGATCTCGATTAGTAACACCACTTACTGTAGTCATTTCTGTAAATTTTGTCCTACGATCTGGAGTTTGTGGCCTTGGGAATACAAAATTTTCAGGTGCAAGCACTGGTAGTGTGGCTGTTACAGTTGCTTTATAAATTTTGTTCTTCTCATCGCGTCTATTTGGGTAATTAACGCATGCATAAGAACTGGTTGCATCATGATCACCTGGGCGATTAATCCAGTTTACCGGCTTACAATATTTCATACTATGTTTGCCTCCATTCAACCATGCTATGAGATTATTATAACATTGGCGACACACTGCGTTAGGTGTGTAATTTTCACTGATAAAATCTATTTCGTCGAAAAATGACTTATATGCTCTTTTAAATTCACTAGTTAAAAGATTCTTTTCTTTTTGAAATTTTGTAGAATTATTTTTTCTGATTTGATGACCGCAAATGTAGCAAAAGAAATAAATATTTTTACACTGCATATTGAAATTGTCAGTTGCCAATGTTGTGTGCGAATTATGCTGTAGAACTTTCTCTAAACCTTCACCGCTGAGATCTCGTGGACGTCGCGCTGTCTAATGCCTCGATGTGAGAGTCGCGTCGCTATTATATTGTGATCTGCGTTCCTTGATGCGTGTGCGATCGGTGCGTGATCGCGTGAGCTGTTTACTGAAATCTTAGGTAAATTTTTGTAGTTGATTTCTTGATAAGTTTGGGTGCAATAATTTTTTCTTTTTAAATTCATCCAATTGCTATTTTATTTTGAATTGTCCTCACTTATTAAAAAAATTGGTAGTAGGTACATATGTAGGTAATTTATTGTTGGTATAAACAATAATTATTAAAAAATAATAACAAAGCAATAAAAAAAGTATGTACATAATTTAATTAAAGGCCGTTAACGATCATTATTGCGATTTGTGTATGATGTATTTTGTTGTTTAGGGTTTCCAGCAATTTTAATGTTTGCCTACCTGTTTAAGTTCCAAGACTTTTCGCGGCTATCTCACATGCATGTACACATATTTATATGCACTAGAGTTCTCTATTACACGAAAGACAGATACAATATATGTAATTAAGGCAATTTGATTAAACGTAAGGAAGAGATAGCTTCATAACTACATGTATGTACATACCTTTTTTGGAAATTTTTAACTTTTGCGGCTACCTAAGCGCTACCTAAACGGTGTTAAGAATCATTCCTAGGAAGTTTATATGTTCTTAAAAGTTGTTATTTGGGATGTTAGGTAAATTTTTGTAGTTGACTGTTTCCTTGAATTTTGAACGGTTTGCTACCTATGGACCTGAACAGGGGGAAAAAGGTAAAAAAAATTTGAATTTTTTAAAGTTTTTTTGCGATTTTGATTTAAAATTATTGTTTTTTCAATTTTTTATGTTCATAATTTTTGTTTTTTATAAAAAGGGCTACAACTTTGCCTCAAAAAGTAAATTAAAATTCCGAACGGTTTGCAAGATATGAGCCTGAGAAAATGATCACCTTTTGTAAAAATGGTACCAAGGCCCCAAATCTTTGGGGGCCCATAACAAAAAAAGTGCATGACTTTGGGCAAAACTGGGAGACACGGGTCTTTTCTTTTTTGGTCTTCTTTCACGTAGTGATGTCCGTATATGGTTATTTTTCCATGACTTAAAAAATTACACACAGTGTAATTATTCCCTCTTTAATTTGGCACAAAAAACAATTATTTTACTTGGGTGTTTTTTTTTCGGGTTTTGCTAAATTGTTGTTAAAACTAACGAGTAAAACCAATTTATCTCTTTTTGTTGTAACAATATGTATATAAAAAAGCTTTTGCTACAACGAAAGGTAAGAAAATACATACAAGAAATATATCACTTAACGAAACTTTAAAAGGATGGTCTACACTATGCACGTAAACACATACATACATACATACATACATACATACATACATACATACATACATACATACATACATACATACATACATACATACATACATACATACATACATACATACATACATACATACATACATACATACATACACACATACATACATACATACATACATACATACATACATACATACATACATACATACATACATACATACATACATACATACAGTGTGCGACAAAACATATGCACGAACTTCTGTTAAGTAGAATATGTCTCAAAAACAAAAGCAAACACATTTGGATTTGGACTTATTTTTTTTTTTTATAAAGTTAATAACCTAAATTCAATAAAATATATTGAAAAAAATAAAAATTCTTATAAAACTTAAAAAAATTAATATTATACAATAAAAAACAGTTTTTTGTATGCGACAAAACATATGCACGTCTTTAGGAAATTAAAAAAATATTAATATTTTTTTGAGTAGCCATTATTTTTTAAAACTTATTCACATCTTCGTGGCATGGACTCAATTATGTTTGATAAAATTTCTCCAGAAATTTCATTCCAAGCTACTTCCACCTGGCGAAAAAGTTCATCCCTATTTCTGCAATAATCACGGTTAATTTAACGATCTACAATATCCCATAGATTTTTTATGGGATTGAGATCTGGCGATTGCGCTTGCCATTTTAAAACATTAATTTTATTAACTGCAAACCACTCTTTAATGCATTTAGCCATGTGTTTGGGATCGTTGTCCTGTTGATACCTCCACTTAAGCGGCATTTCCTCCTCTGCATGTGGTAGCATTATGTTTTGTAGGATATCCTTGTAAGCGAATCGACCCACTACACCATTTATTTTATGATTTAGTCCGATTCTATGGTCAGAAAAGCATCTTCAGACCAATACATTTCCTCCTCCATGTTTTACCGTACCTTTGGTATATCGAGGTTTAAGGCGTTGTCCTTTTGGTATACGTACTAGCCTAAATAAATCAGAACTTTTAATATTGAACTTAGACTCATCAGAGAAGAGTACGGTTTTCCATTGGGTTGTGGTCCAGTTAATGTGCTCCTTTGCAAATTCGATTCTGGCTTATCTGTTTTTGGCAGAAATAAATGTTTTTTTTGCACTTCTACATGATTTTAATTCACCTTCAACAGATCGTCTTTGGATGGATCTAATCGAGACATTTAAGTTTAACTGACTTGCAATATATCTTGCTGAGATAAATGTATCCTTTTTTATTAAGCGCAGTATTGCCTGGTCGTCCCGTTTGCTGGTTTTCCGGGGTCTACCACTTCTGTGTACGGTTGCCAACGATCCTGATGAACAAAAACGGCTCACAATGCGAGAAATGACACTGTGGTGAATTCCAAATTTATTTGCAATCGACGTTACTGATTCCCCTTTAGTATAATCATTTATAATTTTTTCTTTTAAATGATCGCAATATTTGCTGTAAGCCATCCTTTTATTAAAATAATGCAAACTATGACCAATGACTTTGAATGAATATAAATAATAATAAACGCGTGCAAAATTTTTCAAATTATTCCGTTAAAATTTAAAAAACTTGTGCATCTCATTTAACGATTCTTTTTGTTGGTAATTTGTTAGAAAAAATGAAGAACATAAATACCAACCACTTCGTGCATTTGTTTTGTCGCATGTAATATAGCCGTTTTTTTTTTTTATTTATTATTAATTTTTTTTTTGTTAAACATTTTTTTCTTTGCTTTTGCCTTGTGTTAGTAAGAGAACTCTATTATCATTACAAAAAAATAACACAAGTAAAAATACCAATGAAATTTTCTATATTATAAAGATATTTGATTGTAAGTACAATCTCGTGCATATGTTTTGTCGCATACTGTACATACATACATACATACATACATACATACATACATACACACATACATACACACATGCAAACATACAAACATACAAACATACATATGTACATACATACATACATACATACATACATACATACATACATACATACATACATACATACATACATACATACATACGTACATACATACATACATACATACATACATACATACATACATACATACATACATACATACATACATACATACATACATACATACATACATACATACATACATACATACATACATACATACATACATACATACATACATACATACATACATACATACATACATACATACATACATACATACATACATACATACATACATACATACATACATACATACATACATACATACATACATACATACATACATACATACATACATACATACATACATACATACATACATACATACATACATACATACATACATACATACATACATACATACATACATACATGTATTCTAAAATACTCGTTCACCTCATATAAGCGTTCATATGACATTTCTTGATTCTAAAATACGCGCGAGTGAACAGCGATAACTTTATCATCTTTCGATATATTCTAAAATACGCGGCAAAATACTTTTTCATACATTTTTATTCAACGGGGTTTTAGGCGCGTTAGGAAGAAATTGGGCATGTTTTTTATACCCTTCACATAAGTGATAAGGGTATATATAAGTTTGTCATTCCGTTTGTAATTCCTTTATTATCCATTTGGGACCCCATAAAGTATATATATTCTGGATCCTTATAGATAGGGAAACCGATTTAGCGATGTCCGTCTGTCCGTCTGTCCGTCTGTCCGTCTGACCGTCTGTCCGTGTTATGGTTGAAATCAACTTTCTGAAGCCCCCCGATGTCGCATAGACCCGAATGTGGTATCAAACTGTCACAGATAGTCTCGAGAAAATCGGTATTGAAATTCAGCAAAATCGCCCGATAAATAACCGAGATATAAGCAAAAAACCACGACTACCTCGGTTTTTTGAGTCTACAACAACAAAGAACATACTTTTACATGTAATAATAAAAAAACAACAAAAAAACAACAAAAAAAGAAAAAAACAGAATCAGTCATGTCTATATTATTGAAACACACCCAAAACAAAAATTTTATTAGTATTAGTGTTCATACATATAACAGCGTTGCCATACAAAGCTTAATTTAAACATTTTTAAAATCGCTCCTACGGCTTCCAGGGTTCTCCTACAAAGGTAAAATGTAAGACCAACCCGAATTATTTTTTCCATCCAAACATTTTTGTGGAACATACTTACCCTCTATCTCTAGCCCCTGACATGGTTGCCATACAAAATTTTAAAAAATAGGGTAAAAACCGCTATAACTTCCCCGGACTTGCCCGTAGAGGAAAAAAATGTATCACAGACCCCCATTAATTTCTACTCCCAAACATATTCCTAGAATATACTTACCCCCTATCACCACGCCCTGAGGGGGTTGCCATACAAAATTTACAAAAATGATATGAAAATGCCCACAACTTCTTCAGAGTTGGCCTTAGAGCAATAAAGTGTACGACCGACCCCCATTAGTTTCTTCTCCCAAACATATTCCTAGAACATACTTACCCCCTATCTCCACCCCCTAATGGGGTTGCCATACAAAATTTACAAAAATGATAAAATGCCCACAACTTCTTCAGAGTTTGCCTTAGAGCAATAAAGTGTACGACCGACCCCTATTAGTTTGCCCTCCCAAATATATTCCTAGAACATACTTACCCCCTATCTCCACGCCCTAATGGGGTTGCCATACAAAATTAACAAAAATGATAAAATGCCCACAACTTCTTCAGAGTTGGCCTTAGAGCAATAAAGTGTACCACCGACCCCCATTAGTTTGCCCTCCCAAACATATTCCTAGAACATACTTACCCCCAATCTCTACGCCCTAAGGGGGTTGCCATACAAAATTTACAAAAATTATGTAAAAATGCTTACAACTTCTTCAGAGTATGTCTTAGAGCAATAAAGTGTACGACCGACCCCTATTAGTTTCTTCTCCCAAACATATTCCTAGAATATACTTACCCCCTATCTCCACGCCCTGAGGGGGTTGCCATACAAAATTTACAAAAATGATATGAAAATGCCCACAACTTCTTCAGAGTTGGCCTTAGAGTAATAAAGTGTATGACCGACCCCTATTAGTTTGCCCTCCCAAACATATGCCTACAACATACTTACCCCCTATCTCCACGCGCTAAGGGGGTTGCCATACAAAATTTACAAAAATTATGTAAAAATGCCCACAACTTCTTCAGAGTTGGCCTTAGAGCAATAAAGTGTACGACCGACCCCTATTAGTTTCTTCTCCCAAACATATTCCTAGAACATACTTACCCCCTATCTCCACGCCCTAATGGGGTTGCCATACAAAATTTACAAAAATGATAAAATGCCCACAACTTCTTCAGAGTTGGCCTTAGAGCAATAAAGTGTACGACCGACCCCTATTAGTTTCTTCGCCCAAACATATTTCTAGAACATACTTACCCCCTATCTCCACGCCCTAATGGGGTTGCCATACAAAATTTACAAAAATTATAAAATGCCCACAACTTCTTCAGAGTTGGCCTTAGAGCAATAAAGTGTACGACCGACCCCCATAATTTTCCCCTTCCAAACATATTCCTAGAACATACTTACCCCTATCTCCACGCCCTAAGGGGGTTGCCATACAAAATTTACAAAAATGATGTAAAAATGCCCACAACTTCTTCAGAGTTGGCCTTAGAGCAATAAAGTGTACGACCGACCCCTATTAGTTTGCCCTCCCAAATATATTCCTAGAACATACTTACCCCCTATCTCCACGCCCTAAGGGGGTTGCCATACAAAATTTACAAAAATGATGTAAAAATGCCCAAAACTTCTTTAGAGTTGGCCTTAGAGCAATAAAGTGTCCGACCGACCCCTATTAGTTTGCCCTCCCAAACATATTCCTAGAACATACTTACCCCCTATCCCCACGCCCTAATGGGGTTGCCATACAAAATTTACAAAAATGATAAAATGCCCACAACTTCTTCAGAGTTGGCCTTAGAGCAATAAAGTGTACGACCGACCCCTATTAGTTTCTTCGCCCAAACATATTTCTAGAACATACTTACCCCCTATCTCCACGCCCTAATGGGGTTGCCATACAAAATTTACAAAAATTATAAAATGCCCACAATTTCTTCAGAGTTGGCCTTAGAGCAATAAAGTGTACGACCGACCCCCATTAGTTTGCCCTCCCAAACATATTCCTAAAACATACTTACCCCCTATCTCCACGCCCTAATGGGGTTGCCATACAAAATTTACAAAAATGATAAAATGCCCACAACTTCTTCAGCGTTGGCCTTAGAGCAATAAAGTGTACGACCGACCCCAATTAGTTTCTTTGCCCAAACATATTTCTAGAACATACTTACCCCCTATCTCCACGCCCTAATGGGGTTGCCATACAAAATTTACAAAAATTATAAAATGCCCACAATTTCTTCAGAGTTGGCCTTAGAGCAATAAAGTGTACGACCGACCCCCATTAGTTTGCCCTCCCAAACATATTCCTAGAACATACTTACCCCCTATCTCCATGCCCTAATGGGGTTGCCATACAAACTTTACAAAAATGATAAAAAGCCCACAACTTCTTCAGAGTTGGCCTTAGAGCAATAAAGTGTATGACCGACCTCTATTAGTTTGCCCTCCCAAAACATATGCCTACAACATACTTACCCCCTATCTCCACGCCGTAAGGGGGTTGCCATACAAAATTTACAAAAATGATAAAATGCCCACAACTTCTTCAGAGTTGGCCTTAGAGCAATAAAGTGTACGACCGACCCCTATTAGTTTCTTCTCCCAAACATATTCCTAGAAGATACTTACCCCCTATCTCCACGCCCTAATGGGGTTGCCATACAAAATTTACAAAAATGATAAAATGCCCACAACTTCTTCAGAGTTGGCCTTAGAGCAATAAAGTGTACGACCGACCCCTATTAGTTTGCCCTCCCAAATATATTCCTAGAACATACTTACCCCCTATCTCCACGCCCTAATAGGGTTGCCATACAAAATTTACAAAAATGATAAAATGCCCACAACTTCTTCATAGTTGGCCTTAGAGCAATAAAGTGTACGACCGACCCCCATTAGTTTGCCCTCCCATACATATTCTTAAAACATACTTACCCCCTATCTCCACGCCCTAATAGGGTTGCCATACAAAATTTACAAAAATGATGAAATGCCCACAACTTCTTCAGAGTTGGCCTTAGAGCAATAAAGTGTACGACCGACCCCTATTAGTTTGCCCTCCCAAACATATTCCTAGAACATACTTACCCGCTATCTCCACGCCCTGAGGGGGTTGCCATACAAAATTTACAAAAATGATATGAAAATGTCCACAACTTCTTTAGAGTTGGCCTTAGAGCCTATTTAAAAATTAGAAATATTTCATAAGTAAAAAAAATGGTTAAAAATAAAAAAAGTTTGGGATTGCGAAAGGTCAATGTGAAGGGTATATAAGATTCGGCACAGCCGAATATAGCGCTTTTACTTGTTTTTTTTTTGAAAAAATGTAAGCTCTTTATGTTTACATATGTAGGTGTTTGAATTTATATATTTAAAAAAATCTGATTAAAAATAATGAGATACTGCAGATTTTTTAAAAACTAATAAACATATGTATTTTTATAACTTACCATACATCCATATCAAACACATCCATAACAATTTATTGTTGTGTTTTGAACGTTCTCCTAAAGCTGTTTTCTCTTCTTTCTATTAAAAAATGTGCAAAAGAGTCCATTGTTATACCCTTCACATAAGTGATAAGGGTATATATAAGTTTGCCATTCCGTTTTTAATTCCTTTATTATCCATATGAGACCCCATAAAGTATATATATTCTGGATCCTTATAGATAGGGAAGCCGATTTAGCGATGTCCGTCTGTCCGTCTGACCGTCTGTCCGTGTTGAAATCAACTTTCTGAAGCCCCCCGATATCGCATAGACGCGAATGTGGTATCAAACTGTCACAGATAGTCGCGAGAAAATCGGTATTGAAATTCAGCAAAATCGCCCTATAAATGACTGAGATATAAGCAAAAAACCAAGACTACCTACCTCGTTTTTTTGAGTCTACAACAACAACAAAGAACATACTTTTACATGTAATAATAAAAAAACAAAAAAAAATAAAAAAACAGAATCAGTCATGTTGATATTATTGAAACACACCCAAAACAAAAATTTTATTAGTATAAGTGTTCATACATATAACAGCGTTGCCATACAAAGCTAATTTAAACATTTTTAAAATCGCTCCTACAGCTTCCAGGGTTCTCCTACAAAGGTAAAATGTAAGACCGACCCAAATTATTTTTTCCCTACAAACATTTTTGTGGGTCATATTTACTCTCTATCTCCAGCCCCTGACATGGTTGCCATACAAAATTTTAAAAATAAGGTAAAAACCGCTACAACTTCCCCGGAGTCGCCCGTAGAGGAAAAAATGTATCACAGACCCCCATTAGTTTTCCCTCCCAAACGTATTTCTAGAATATACTTACCCTCTATCTCCATGCCCTAAGGGGGTTGCCATACAAAATTTACAAAAATGATGTAAAAATGCCCACAACTTCTTCAGAGTTGGCCTTAGAGCAATAATGTGTACGACCGACCCCCATTAGTTTGCCCTCACACATATTCCTAGAACATACTTACCCCCTATCTCCACGCCCTAAGGGTGTTGCCATACAAAATTTACAAAAATGATAAAATGCCCACAACTTCTTCAGGATTGGCCTTAGTGCAATAAAGTGTAAAACCGACCCTCATTAGTTTGCCCTCCCAACCATATTCCTAGAAGATACTTACCCCCTATCTTCACGCCTTAAGGGGGTTGCCATACAAAATTTACAAAAATGATATGAAAATGCCCACAACTTCTTTAGAGTTGGCCTTAGAGCAATAAAGTGTACAACCGACCCCCATTAATTTCTTCTCCCAAACATATTCCTTGAACATACTTACCCACTATCTCCACGCCCTAATGGGGTTGCCATACAAAATTTACAAAAATGATATGAAAATGCCCACAACTTCTTTAGAGTTGGCCTTAGAGCAATAAAGTGTACAACCGACCCCCATTAATTTCTTCTCCCAAACATATTCCTAGAACATACTTATCCCCTATCTCCGCACCCTAATGGGGTTGCCATACAAAATTTACAAAAATGATATGAAAATGCCCACAACTTCTTTAGAGTTGGCCTTAGAGCAATAAAGTGTACAACCGACCCCCATTAATTTCTTCTCCCAAACATATTCCTTGAACATACTTACCCACTATCTCCACGCCCTAATGGGGTTGCCATACAAAATTTACAAAAATGATATGAAAATGCCCACAACTTCTTTAGAGTTGGCCTTAGAGCAATAAAGTGTACAACCGACCCCCATTAATTTCTTCTCCCAAACATATTCCTAGAACATACTTATCCCCTATCTCCGCACCCTAATGGGGTTGCCATACAAAATTTACAAAAATGATATGAAAATGCCCACAACTTCTTTAGAGTTGGCCTTAGAGCAATAAAGTGTACAACCGACCCCCATTAATTTCTTCTCCCAAACATATTCCTAGAACATACTTACCCCCTATCTCCACGCCCTAATGCGGTTGCCATACAAAATTTACAAAAATGATAAAATGCCCACAACTTCTTCAGAGTTGGCCTTAGAGCAATCAAGTGTACGACCGACCCCCATTAGTTTGCCCTCCCAAACATATTCCTAAAACTTACTTACCCCCTATCTCCACGCCCTTATGGGGTTGCCATACAAAATTTACAAAAATTATGTAAAAATGCCCACAACTTCTTTAGATTTGGCCTTAGAGCAATAAAGTGTACGGCCGACCCCTATTAGTTTGCCCTCCCAAACATATTCCTAGAACATACTTTCCACCTATCTCCACGCCCTAAGGGGGTTGCCATACAAAATTTACCAAAATGATGTAAAAATGCCCATAACTTCTTCAGAGTTGGCCTTAGAGCAATAAAGTGTACGACCGACCCCTATTAGTTTCTTCTCCCAAACATATTCCTAGAATATACTTACCCTCTATCTCCTCGCCCTAAGGGGGTTACCATACAAAATTTACAAAAATGATAAAATGCCCACAACTTCTTTAAAATTGGCCTTAGAGCCTATTTAAAAATTAGAAATATTTCATAAGTAAAAAAATGGTTAAAAATAAAAAAAGTTTGGGATTGCGAAAGGTCAATGTGAAGGGTATATAAGATTTGGCACAGCCGAATATAGCGCTCTTACTTGTTTTTATATTATATTTTTTTACTAGCAATCATAAAACTCTGATTACAATACTCGATTTCTATTGCGTGTATTTTAGAATATATCGATGGCGAACTGTTGAAAGTGAACATTTGACGGCTTCGAAGTGAACCGCGTATTTTAGAACTGCCATGAATAAATTTATAAGTTGTGGTATTTTATTAGCGGTTGATGTCTGCACTTAGAAGTTCTTTCGGCATGGTGGCTGGCTAGTATGTTGAATAACTTAACGTCTTAAAATAATTTATCTGCCATCTAGTATTTGATAGAATGTAATAGTAGGTACGTACTAAACTTTATGGAATATTACACACTATCATCATGCCACTATAAATAGGCAAACAACACGTCCACCATAATCAGTATCAGTTTAAGCGTCGAGCTGTTTAAGTGCATATTGCTTAATATTAAAGCTGAATAACATTAAGTGTTATAAATAAGAATGTAGGTACATATATAAAAGACAGTGTTTAAACAAACAAAATGCTCTTACTTTTGTAATAAATTTGAAGTGTTGTTATTCGCAATATTAAAGAACCTCAGGTTTTTTTAAAAAAATAAACCAACGTTTAAAAAAGGTAAAAAAGTAATAACTGGTGTCAAAAGTGGGATAACATTATTGTTAATACATATTAAAACAAAATCTAAAACTTCAAAAAACTGAAAAAAATAAAAACAACCAAACCAAATTATTTAACGTAAAAAAACGCTTATACGACAAGAAATCAGTCAGTCACCTTTAAAAGGTTTTATGTTACAATAGTGAAAAATAAGGCGTGTAATAAAATTGCTTGAATTGTATATTTTGTATTGTTATTGTTGTTATTTTTAATTTAGACGTAAGAAATTAATTTGTATAAAAGACCAGCAAAAATAAAGAATTTTAGGCAAACAAAAGTAACACTTCTTCTGATTGCTTGATTTAGTCTCGGTGTCTCTACCCAGGCTCAAATTTTAATTCAAATCAGCACATTGTGTTTCTAGCTGGGCTTAACTACATAATTAAATTTATTTTTTAAAAACAAACTCTGAACTCCAAAGGAAACCTTTGGTGTTCAAACGCAATTTATTTATTGCGACTCAACAATTATAATAAGCAGACATGAAATTCGAGAAGCTTAAACTCAAGCAACTCAAGAGAGAATTGAGTAAGTTGACATTGCCGACATTCGGTAGCAAGACAGAACTGCAAAAGAATTTAAGCAAGGTTATATTGACATTTAATACTTGAGTTGGACGAAAGGAAGAACTGGAGGTTATTACCTGTACAACAGCAAGCAATATTGATTTAGGCACAGTGCTTGTTGCTATAGTGGATAAAATTAAAATGAAGGTCCAGAAAGTAAAAAAACTTCTGAAATGATTTCCAGGAAGTTCAGGAAACTTCTAGAGCTATGGAATTGAAGCTTCAAGAAATTTCTTAAGCTTTGAACAACAGAGTAGAGGGCATAGTAATATGTTAATAAAATTGATAAAAAAAAGCTATCTAACTTTGAAGATGGCATGGTTGGACAAGCAAGCGACTTCAATAGCAAATTGCAACTACAAGTCAAAGATATTGGCGGAAAATTTAAAAATCTTGAAACGAAAATTAGTAGTCTTCAATGTCACGAGGTACCAGTGCGAGGAATTTCAGAAATGTCAAACAGAATGAAGGTCCCTACTTTTTACGGTAGTGCACCATTTTATGTTTTAAAATTCCAGTTGGAAACAGTTGCCAGTAGAAAAAGGTGTGTGGAATAATGAAGAAAAGGCTTTAGAGTTGGTTTTGGTCTTAAAAAGTAGCACAACGAAAGTTCTAGAAATCATACCTATTGGCTGCAAAGTAAACCACGATAAAATAATGGTTACACTATAACGTAAGTATGGCGGCGAACGCAAATGATATTTATACCGAATGGAATTGCGAGGCAGAGTACAGAAAGCCAACGAATCGTTACAAAAATTTACAATAGAGATCGAGCGCAGTTGACAAATCCAGGCGAAACCCCCCAGTTTTGAGTAAATTTGAAATAGGAACGTTTGTGAGTGGAATAGGTGATCCTGAAATCAAGCACGCGGTGTTAGTCAACGTTTGCGGAAACTGACACAGAAGACCGAAAAACTACTCTCTGAGCCTCAAATACATTAGGTGGGAAATCTTGAAATAACCGCAGAAAAAGACGAAGATATAGCTGATGAAATAAAAAAATGCAGCTATACAGGCGTTGAAAGAAAAACGAGTTACAGCGAGAGCGAAATGCTATAACTGCGGTAAGAGCGGGCATTTTAAGCGAAATTGTAAAGCACAAAAAAACGGGCTAGATCTGTTTCGCCACCTGGAAATAGCAAACGCGTAAAGATAAAATTAACAAATAAGCTAACACGATCTAGCACTACGGGACAAGAGCTATCTCCCATAACTAAGAGCCCCACAATCTCCATATCAGTTATGCAGCAGTAAAATAGCAAACTTAAAGCTTGGGGGTATATCAATGATATGCTACAAGAGTATCGTAGTCTATTGTGAGAACCGGTTTAGTCAGAAAACAATTGAACCGTTATGTTGCGTAAGTCTACGAGCAGTTACTGGAGAGGCTGTCTATGGCAAAATAAACGTAAAAGTAACTATTGCGAACCTTAGTGTAAATCATTTATTCATTGTTGCTGGCATTGTAAACGAAGTAATAATCAGTGCATATTTTTCGATCAATCATAAAAAAATCTGCACCACAATCAAAAATGTTTAATTGGTGGAGATTGTGTAGACACCGGTTGCGGATGGTAGAACAAAAAGACAGAAAAAATTACTTAATAACAGCAAAAGCTCTCGTGAGAGCCAGCAAAAACAGTAAAGTCTCTGTGCTTAACCTTTCCAGATGCGAAAAAGTCTTCAATCGGAATCGCGAAATAGCTCAACGTGCTACAACAAAATGGAATTGGATCATATCAGTATGTCAAACAAAGAGCAGGAGATGCTATCAGAGTACACAGAGGGGCTTAAAGGGTTATCTTTGTTTGACAAAAATAAGGCAAAACAACTTCTTAAAAAGCACGCCTCCATCTTGGCCCTGAAAGTTAAACAGCCAGAAAGAGCATCACTTGTGAAACATCAGATAAATACCGGAGATGCAACGCAAAAAAACAAGCTTTCAGAAGTATTCCTTTAGCCAAACACAATGAAGTAAAGGAACTTGTCCACAAAATGGAGTAATAGAACTATCTTCAAGCTCTTGGGGCTCTTCGATAGTTTTGGTTAAAAACAAAGATGGCATCGATTATAGAAAACTGAACGACGTAATCAAGAAGGACAGCTACCTGCTACCAAGAATAGATGACACTCTGGACACGCTAGCTGGAACTAAACGGTTCATCAGACCTGAAAAGTGGTTTTTGCCAAGTAGTAATCTTTAAAAAAGATAAGGAGGAGTTAAACGTAATTCCATTTGGACAATTAAATACTCCAGCCATACTCGAATGGTTATTGAAGCGCGTATTGATAAGACTACATTGGAAGACATGCCTGGTGTATCTTGTTGGCATTATTGCCATTTGTAAAAGTTTTGACGATCACCTAAAAAATTTAGTAGAAGTTCTTAAGCGGACGCCATTGGCTAGGTTAAACTAAGCGCAAGGAAATGGGCATTGTTCTAAAAAGAAGTTAAACACTTGGGGAATCATGTCACAGAAGATGCTATATCAACCTACGAAGAGAAATTTCAAGCTGCGAAGGCCTCGCCCAAACAATCTGCATGAGTTACGCAGTTTTCTTGGTCTTTGTGCCTTCTACAGGCGGTTTGTGGCAAATTTTTTCAGTGTCGCAGCCAGTCTACATGAGCCAGTGATGTTATACACTTTTTTAAAAAGTCTTTGCACAGTCGGAAAAAAATCCCTATTTTTCCCTACGCACTCAAAAATTTGTCACTACAAAAATCCCTTCTTTTAAATGCAAACATTAATGGCCCATCACACATTAGAGTAAGATATAAACGAACAATTTTTGTTCTCTTCCTAACACACTTTAGAGTTGGCCTTAGAGCAATAAAGTGTACAACCGACCCCCATTAATTTCTTCTCCCAAACATATTCCTAGAACATACTTACCCCCTATCTCCACGCCCTAATGCGGTTGCCATACAAAATTTACAAAAATGATAAAATGCCCACAACTTCTTCAGAGTTGGCCTTAGAGCAATCAAGTGTACGACCGACCCCCATTAGTTTGCCCTCCCAAACATATTCCTAAAACTTACTTACCCCCTATCTCCACGCCCTTATGGGGTTGCCATACAAAATTTACAAAAATTATGTAAAAATGCCCACAACTTCTTTAGATTTGGCCTTAGAGCAATAAAGTGTACGGCCGACCCCTATTAGTTTGCCCTCCCAAACATATTCCTAGAACATACTTTCCACCTATCTCCACGCCCTAAGGGGGTTGCCATACAAAATTTACCAAAATGATGTAAAAATGCCCATAACTTCTTCAGAGTTGGCCTTAGAGCAATAAATAAACCAAATTATTTAACGTAAAAAAACGCTTATACGACAAGAAATCAGTCAGTCACCTTTAAAAGGTTTTATGTTACAATAGTGAAAAATAAGGCGTGTAATAAAATTGCTTGAATTGTATATTTTGTATTGTTATTGTTGTTATTTTTAATTTAGACGTAAGAAATTAATTTGTATAAAAGACCAGCAAAAATAAAGAATTTTAGGCAAACAAAAGTAACACTTCTTCTGATTGCTTGATTTAGTCTCGGTGTCTCTACCCAGGCTCAAATTTTAATTCAAATCAGCACATTGTGTTTCTAGCTGGGCTTAACTACATAATTAAATTTATTTTTTAAAAACAAACTCTGAACTCCAAAGGAAACCTTTGGTGTTCAAACGCAATTTATTTATTGCGACTCAACAATTATAATAAGCAGACATGAAATTCGAGAAGCTTAAACTCAAGCAACTCAAGAGAGAATTGAGTAAGTTGACATTGCCGACATTCGGTAGCAAGACAGAACTGCAAAAGAATTTAAGCAAGGTTATATTGACATTTAATACTTGAGTTGGACGAAAGGAAGAACTGGAGGTTATTACCTGTACAACAGCAAGCAATATTGATTTAGGCACAGTGCTTGTTGCTATAGTGGATAAAATTAAAATGAAGGTCCAGAAAGTAAAAAAACTTCTGAAATGATTTCCAGGAAGTTCAGGAAACTTCTAGAGCTATGGAATTGAAGCTTCAAGAAATTTCTTAAGCTTTGAACAACAGAGTAGAGGGCATAGTAATATGTTAATAAAATTGATAAAAAAAAGCTATCTAACTTTGAAGATGGCATGGTTGGACAAGCAAGCGACTTCAATAGCAAATTGCAACTACAAGTCAAAGATATTGGCGGAAAATTTAAAAATCTTGAAACGAAAATTAGTAGTCTTCAATGTCACGAGGTACCAGTGCGAGGAATTTCAGAAATGTCAAACAGAATGAAGGCCCCTACTTTTTACGGTAGTGCACCATTTTATGTTTTAAAATTCCAGTTGGAAACAGTTGCCAGTAGAAAAAGGTGTGTGGAATAATGAAGGAAAGGCTTTAGAGTTGGTTTTGGTCTTAAAAAGTAGCACAACGAAAGTTCTAGAAATCATACCTATTGGCTGCAAAGTAAACCACGATAAAATAATGGTTACACTATAACGTAAGTATGGCGGCGAACGCAAATGATATTTATACCGAATGGAATTGCGAGGCAGAGTACAGAAAGCCAACGAATCGTTACAAAAATTTACAATAGAGATCGAGCGCAGTTGACAAATCCAGGCGAAACCCCCCAGTTTTGAGTAAATTTGAAATAGGAACGTTTGTGAGTGGAATAGGTGATCCTGAAATCAAGCACGCGGTGTTAGTCAACGTTTGCGGAAACTGACACAGAAGACCGAAAAACTACTCTCTGAGCCTCAAATACATTAGGTGGGAAATCTTGAAATAACCGCAGAAAAAGACGAAGATATAGCTGATGAAATAAAAAAATGCAGCTATACAGGCGTTGAAAGAAAAACGAGTTACAGCGAGAGCGAAATGCTATAACTGCGGTAAGAGCGGGCATTTTAAGCGAAATTGTAAAGCACAAAAAAACGGGCTAGATCTGTTTCGCCACCTGGAAATAGCAAACGCGTAAAGATAAAATTAACAAATAAGCTAACACGATCTAGCACTACGGGACAAGAGCTATCTCCCATAACTAAGAGCCCCACAATCTCCATATCAGTTATGCAGCAGTAAAATAGCAAACTTAAAGCTTGGGGGTATATCAATGATATGCTACAAGAGTATCGTAGTCTATTGTGAGAACCGGTTTAGTCAGAAAACAATTGAACCGTTATGTTGCGTAAGTCTACGAGCAGTTACTGGAGAGGCTGTCTATGGCAAAATAAACGTAAAAGTAACTATTGCGAACCTTAGTGTAAATCATTTATTCATTGTTGCTGGCATTGTAAACGAAGTAATAATCAGTGCATATTTTTCGATCAATCATAAAAAAATCTGCACCACAATCAAAAATGTTTAATTGGTGGAGATTGTGTAGACACCGGTTGCGGATGGTAGAACAAAAAGACAGAAAAAATTACTTAATAACAGCAAAAGCTCTCGTGAGAGCCAGCAAAAACAGTAAAGTCTCTGTGCTTAACCTTTCCAGATGCGAAAAAGTCTTCAATCGGAATCGCGAAATAGCTCAACGTGCTACAACAAAATGGAATTGGATCATATCAGTATGTCAAACAAAGAGCAGGAGATGCTATCAGAGTACACAGAGGGGCTTAAAGGGTTATCTTTGTTTGACAAAAATAAGGCAAAACAACTTCTTAAAAAGCACGCCTCCATCTTGGCCCTGAAAGTTAAACAGCCAGAAAGAGCATCACTTGTGAAACATCAGATAAATACCGGAGATGCAACGCAAAAAAACAAGCTTTCAGAAGTATTCCTTTAGCCAAACACAATGAAGTAAAGGAACTTGTCCACAAAATGGAGTAATAGAACTATCTTCAAGCTCTTGGGGCTCTTCGATAGTTTTGGTTAAAAACAAAGATGGCATCGATTATAGAAAACTGAACGACGTAATCAAGAAGGACAGCTACCTGCTACCAAGAATAGATGACACTCTGGACACGCTAGCTGGAACTAAACGGTTCATCAGACCTGAAAAGTGGTTTTTGCCAAGTAGTAATCTTTAAAAAAGATAAGGAGGAGTTAAACGTAATTCCATTTGGACAATTAAATACTCCAGCCATACTCGAATGGTTATTGAAGCGCGTATTGATAAGACTACATTGGAAGACATGCCTGGTGTATCTTGTTGGCATTATTGCCATTTGTAAAAGTTTTGACGATCACCTAAAAAATTTAGTAGAAGTTCTTAAGCGGACGCCATTGGCTAGGTTAAACTAAGCGCAAGGAAATGGGCATTGTTCTAAAAAGAAGTTAAACACTTGGGGAATCATGTCACAGAAGATGCTATATCAACCTACGAAGAGAAATTTCAAGCTGCGAAGGCCTCGCCCAAACAATCTGCATGAGTTACGCAGTTTTCTTGGTCTTTGTGCCTTCTACAGGCGGTTTGTGGCAAATTTTTTCAGTGTCGCAGCCAGTCTACATGAGCCAGTGATGTTATACACTTTTTTAAAAAGTCTTTGCACAGTCGGAAAAAAATCCCTATTTTTCCCTACGCACTCAAAAATTTGTCACTACAAAAATCCCTTCTTTTAAATGCAAACATTAATGGCCCATCACACATTAGAGTAAGATATAAACGAACAATTTTTGTTCTCTTCCTAACACACTAGACTAATTGTTCTGGCATAAAATGTATACGTGTATAAAGCTTGTGTGTGTGTATTAGTAAATAAGCAAACCTGTTGTCAGGGTACACTTATCAGGTAGCCTCAGATAAACAGCTGAGTAACGGTATTTCGTTATATTAATGTCAAATTTTGTTTATGTTTATGTATTTTCTTCCTTTTATACAAACAACAACTGTGGTATCGTAAGAAAAGCTCAAAAGGAAGAAGAAAGATTTTGTGAGTTTTTGTTATATGTCTCTGACATTCTTATGACGGTTTTAGTTGTTTTTGTAGAACCGCTCCTACCTGATAAGTGTATCCTGCCTGTTGTTTTTTAAATGTGTATGTATCGGTTTTGTGCTGCTTGTGCGGGGTTGAGGCTGGATGAAAAATTACGCCAACTAATAACCATACTATTCACCTCTTTTGCCATCACTTTGTCATTTTGTTCTGGCGGAGTTACTCTAATGTGTGAAGGGCCAATCAAATAAATCAAATAAAAGGAAACATACGTTTGTATTTAGGTTTTATACAAGTAAAATGTATTTAAAGTTTTTGTACACTTAAAAAAGGCTTCTTGATTCCGATCAAGTTGCTTTGTCAAAGTGGTTTATTTTCATGTCTAATGAATTTGGTTTGTTTTTAATTGTGTTAAATTTTGTAAAAATTGTTTAAACCGTTTAGATTGTAAAATTAAATTTATACTGAAGTCAGTGATGTTATACACTTTTTTAAAAAGTCCTTGCACAGTCGGAAAAAAATCCCTATTTTTCCCTACGCTCTCAAAAATTTGTCACTACAAAAATCCCTACTTTTTAATGCAAACATAAATCAACACAAATAAAAGGAAACATACGTATGTATTTAGGTTTTATACAAGTAAAATGTATTTAAAGTTTTTGTACGTACATTCTATATACGCATATAAATAAACACATAAACAAGGCTTCTTGATTTTGATCAAGTTACTTTGTCAAAGTTGTTTGTTTTTAATTGTGTTAAATTTTGTAAAAATTGTTTTAAACTGTTTAAATTTTAAAATTAAATTTATACTGAAGTGCAATTTATACATCTATACACATTTTCATAGCAATAAAATAGGTTTTTTGCAAGTGTGTGTTTTATACTGTGCGAATTTGCTTTGGTGTTGACTAGAGTTGGGCATAATCTTTCTTTTCAGGGAATCGTTCACAATCGGTCAGAAAGGTTAAAGGAAATAGTTCGTTCTTTCTTTTATGAAAGATGTTTTGTGTGAAAGATGTTCTGTGGGAAATATGAATGACCGACAGAAGCAAGACATGCTGACAGCTGTTTTTTCTTATTTAACGAAAATAGTAATATTGAGTGTTAATTGATATACAAAAAAAGAAAATTTTTTAGTGATAAATAAGTTAAAAATATGTTAATAATAAAAAAATAAATAAATGTGTGGGGCATGAAGTACAAGAGATGTGTGTAATTAAAATAGTTATTTCATTATTGATAAAACTATTAATCTAATAAAGAAAATAACTATATAACAATTGTGTGTGCCAAATGAAAAACTGTTTTTATTTTTGGCCACAGTGACAGAAATAGAAATTGAAATAGTTCTTTCATAACCGACGCAATTCTATGTGAAACATGAAAGGTGAAAGATGAACGAAGAAAGGTTTGAAGGAAAGAGTACGAACTAGTTCTTATCTTTCCTTTTACAGAATCGTTCAATTGAACTAGTTCGTTCATGACCGACACAACTCTAGTGTTGGCAATGTAACTAGGCATTTTTTCTTTTCCCTTGTATGAATTTACGTAACAATTTTTAGATACATCTTTTAAAAATATCGGACAATTCATATTGAAGTTAAAGCTTTGTCTGAAGAAGATGATAAATTCATTTTACAGAAACATAATGTATATTAATTCAATATCACTGCTAAAATGGCGGGAAATACTCAAAGAAATGACAATTTGCAATGCCGACGCTACAACAATTTTACGCGTTGCTTGCAGAAATTGAAAGAGTGCCAGATTAATACATTTCCGCAAAATCCCTACATTTTGACGATTTTAAAAATTTCGTCTTTTTTTTCCCCACGATCGATTTTTTTAGACGAAAATTCCCACGAATAGGGATTTTTCCCTACTCATAACATCACTGACATGAGCTTACCAAAAAGTCACGACTGTGGGCTGATGCACAAGAACAAGCATTTAATAAGCTCAAGGAGTTATTATGCGTAACACCATATCCAATTGCTGAAGAGAAATTCGTGCTGGATAGTAATGCGAGTTGCTTTGGATAGGTGGTATTATTTCAAAAGCTGTAAACGGTACAAAAAAGGTCATAGGTTACTACAGTCGAACACTGTCAAAGCCTGAAAGAAATCACTGTGTTACACAGCGAGAGCTTCTGGCAGTGGTAGAGTGTGCAAAACAAATATACCACAAATACCTGTATGTACAACACTTCAAACTAAGAACCGATAATTTTGCACTCACGTGGTTGTTGAAATATATGCAACAAAAAAACAGCTAGCTCATTGGATTGAACGTCTCCAGAGCTACAATTCTAGCATCGAGCACAGAAAAGGCACTAAGTATCGAAATGCGGATGCTCTCTCCCGAAGACCTTGCAGATCGGAATGCAAGTATTGCTTTAAGGCTGAAGAAAAAGAAAGTGTCGTTAATGTTCGACTAACACACAAATATTAGCGAAAAGTCCTCCGATGAAATCATACTGGGCGTTGTAGTCTGCAGTTAATTAACGGATGCCTTTATCGTCAATGGGAAAGCGTTGATGGTAAATCGAAAACAAATTTAATTTTGGTATCATCGTCTACAATCATAGAGGTATTGAAAGAATTTCATGATGGTCCTAGCGGTGGTCGCCTTGGTGTAACAAAAACCGCAGAGAAAAATAAACACCGTTTCTATTGGGTTGGACGATGTATCGCGGCTACTGGCCCAGTAAGAAGTCGGAGACCGCTGCAGGAGTATAATTAAGGTGCTCTCTTTAAGCAAATAGCGATGTATATAGCAGGGCCTTTTCTTAGCAGTGGGACTGGAAATCGTTACGTTTTAGTGGTAATCAAATACTTTAGCAAATTGCCAGAGGTATGCGCTATACCCAACCAAGAGGCTAAAACTATCATAAGCATATTTGTAAACAACTGGGTGTGCCACTACGGTGTTCCGCTAAAACAACATTCTGATCAGGGGAGAAATTTTGAATTTTCGATATTCCAGGAAATTTTCAAGCTATATGGTATCCGAAAAACGACGACTACGCCACTAAATCCACAGTCTGACGACTAAGAAAAGTGGTCAGTGCACACCAAAGGGACTAGGATGAGCACATACCTAAATTTCTCTTGGCATACAGGTCAGCCGTTCATGACTCTACCTCCAGAACACCTGCGAAAATTTTTGTTTGATCGAGGTGAAGCTGCCTATAACTTGGTATTAAGCCCACAACAATAGATGAGCATGAAGAAAACTCTTCAAAGGAACAAAAAGATATTGACGAAATTTATGAACAACCAGTGACAAAATGAAGGCCAGACCTGATCTAGCAGCGAATTCCGAAGGCTTAAGAGAGGGTCACATAGTTATACTATGTAACACACAACGGAAAAAGGTATTTTCCCCTAAGCTACAAACTCATTGGGATGGAGCGAATAAGGTAATAAAGAGAATAAATGATAATGTCGTGTATGGAATCAAAACATACAAAAGCCCAAGATAAAAAAAGTGGCTCATCTCGGGAGCCTCGCCAACTATGGAAAAGTGAAAAGTGGACAAACTGGCTAAAGCGGGCGGTAGTGTTACAGAGTTGAATTTTGATTGGTTTTTTACCATGATAATCAGGGTGACCGCTGAGAATTTTTAAAAAGTTGCACAAAAAGTCGTTTAAAGGAAGAAAAGTGGCATAAAATAGTCGTTTTCAAAAAATAAAGTTGCATTAATTTTTAAGGCTTTACTTTTATGTTTCTTATTATTTATCTTATAAGCGTCCATAAAATAAATTGAAAAATTATTTTCTATTACTCATTGGTTTATAATGATAGATTTTTAGAATTGTACTTGCTTTTACATATAAAATTTTTTTACGCAACAGCACTTTCAAGCAAATTTCCGTGCCGGTACATACATGTGGATACGTTTTGACGAGACAAATCCATGTTTTAACAAACGTCAAACTTAATAAAATCCCTGGAATGGTTTTACTGATCTTTTTAATTACTGAGTATGGAATTTGCCAACACAACGAATTTGTCAAGGCGTACGTACATTGAAGCGACAAGTATGAAAAGTCTGAGTGTGTCAGTAAAAAATGTGTGTTTTAGCATGTATGTAAATCTTAATAAGATTAGCCAATTCAAGCATGCGACGTAAAAACTTTTTTTTGGAAAAAGGACGTAACTACATAATTAGTAAAATAATTTACCATGTATGCACACATGCTTAAGTAAAAAACATATTTTTGTAGCTGTTTTTAAAAAAAGGGGTCAAAAGTCGTTAAAAGTTGCAAAATAGTATCAGCTTAACGAAGTCGCACAAAAAGTCACAGGCTGGGAAAAAGGTTGCAAATTGCAACTTTAGTCGACGAACGGTCACGCTGATGATAATTTTATAAGCTGTGGTGGTTTCATTGGCGGTTGTTGCCTGCACTAAGAAGTTCTTTCGGCATGGTGGCTGACTAGTGTGTTGAATAACTTAACGTCTTAATCAAAATGTATCTGCCATCTAGCAATTGATAGAATGTACTAGTTAGACCGTACTGAACTTTATGGAATATTACAGACTACCATCATGCCACTATAAATAGGCGAACAACACGTCCACCATAATCTTCAAAGTTTAACCGTCGAACTGTTTAGGTGCATATTGCTTAATAATAAAGGTGAATAACATTAAGTGTTATAAATAAGACTGCAAGTATATAAAATACAGTGTGTTTAAGCACAAAAAATGTTCTTACATTTGTAATAAATTTTAAGTGTTATTATTATTCCCAATTTATAAAAAAACTCCCAGCCAATTTAAAGGAAATAAAGCAACGTTTATAAAAGGTATAAACGTAATAATACATTCAGGGACATATTAACAAATGTGTCAGTAAAAAACGTATTTTTTTTGTACCTTTAAAATATGTATATGGGGGATTTCATTCAAAAGAAATTTGGACCAAAGTTAGTTCTTGCAGAGAGTAGTTCAGACACAATTTTTTAACACGATCGGTCCAGAACTCTCTGAGCTAGAGAGGTTCAAAACTTGACGTTTTCGGCAAATAGGTGTTTTTTCTAATACATGTAGCTTATTACCTTTTGCTTTTAACAAAATTCGTCCCAAATACTTTCGATAGCTTTTTTTTCAATCTTCCAGAAAAAAATATTTTTAAAATTAAAAAAATTTTTTTTTATTTTTTTTTATAAAATAATTAGAAAAAAATTTTTTTTTTCCAAATGTGCCCATTTTTTTTTTTTTTTTTTTTGCTCAAAAGAAAGCTTAGGTCTTTGCTTTGAAGGGCTTGGAAGTCGCCTAGTGGGATGCGAGTGGGATATCTATAAAAAATAATGTTTTGTAACTCAAGGTAGAGGTTTTGAAATTTTCGCGTATATTCTATTTTGATTTTTTTTCTATTTATGTAAAATTATCTCTTAAGCAAAAAAAAAATATTTTATGCTAAGAAACAGAATAATTTAACCTTTCCGACGGTACTCATTGAAAATATTTACAAAACGTGTTCTGACATTGCCATATAAAAGTGATTTTATTCCAGAGGCCTACCATTTTGTTGGTAATACAGAGTCGAGTGTATGAGACTTTATTTGGTACTTGTATACCGTCGGAAAGCTTAAATTATTTTGTTTCTTAGCATAAAATATTTTTTTTTTGCTTAAGAGATAATTTTACATAAATAGAAAAAAAATCAAAATAGAATATACGCGAAAATTTCAAAACCTCTACCTTGAGTTACAAAACATTATTTTTTATAGATATCCCACTCGCATCCCACTAAGCGACTTCCAAGCCCTTCAAAGGAAAGACCTAAGCTTTCTTTTGAGCAAAAAAAAAAAAATAAAAAATGGGCACATTTGGAAAAAAAATTTTTTTTTCTAATTATTTTATAAAAAAAAATAAAAAAAAATTTTTTTTAATTTTAAAAATATTTTTTTCTGGAAGATTGAAAAAAAAGCTATTGAAAATATTTGGGACGAATTTTGTTAAAAGCAAAAGGTAATAAACTACATGTATTAGAAAAAACACATATTTGCCGAAAACGTCAAGTTTTGAACCTCTCTAGCTCAGAGAGTTCTGGACCGATCGTGTTAAAAAATTGTGCCTAAACTACTCTCTGCAAGAACTTACTTTGGTCCAAATTTCTTTCCAATCGAAAGACATCGGTTTTAAAAGTTGGGTCACTTGACATGAAATCCCCCATATGTACATTTATTAATATTGTCGTGTGTCAAAACTCTTTGATGTTAATCATATTAAGGACTTAAAGGCTTACAGCTAAGCTAAAGAAAGTTTTTATATTATTTAAAAATAATTTTAGAACATGTGGTCTTTTGGAACAGCGCTTAGTGATGAAGCTGCCTCCGTCGACATTTCTGGTATAAGCAATGATCGTTATAGAGGATTGGTTTCCGGATTACATATGCAGTCCATGACTCAGGGTCAAAGTTTTCAAAACCATAAATCAGCATCTCAACATTGTCATCAAAAATCTCAGCAGCAACAAATTAATTTACGCAACATATCCACCCAGGAACACGATGTCAGGTTTGTAATTAAAACATACCCCGAGGCGCTAATTAATATAAAAAATCTAATACTAAAAATAAATCTTCAAATAATTTTCTCAACTTTTTAAATTAGATTTCTGCTTTTATATACACATAATTATGAATGTCCTGCACAAGCCAGCTTAAAGGCAATTTAATTGAGGCAGGTGTGGCCATTTTTTTCACATAAAAACTTAAACATTAAAAATTTAATACAAAACAAGTAAGAGCGCTATATTCGGCTATTGCCGAATCTTATATACCCTTCACATTGGGCTTTAAATATACCCAGCCGAGTTATTTTGTACTGAAAATAATATAATAAAAATACCTTGTGCGAGTTTTAAACTTCATAGAAAACTTTACAAAATTTTAACGTTCGTATGGATAATAGAAAGAGATGAAGAAGGTTTGAGGTCGAGAGCTTTAAAAGTTGTCGACATTATTATTAATAAAAGGTTGATAGCTGTTATAGTTTCCCAGATCTAGCGAATCAAAAATTTTATGAAAATTGTTTATTTGTATGAGAGCTACCCCTTCTCCTTGCCCCACCAATAAAAATTTGTTCTTCAAAGGGTAGACCATATTGTCCAATTACTTTTTGAGGAACATTGAAGTCGATTTCTGTTATAGCTTCCAAAATATAGCGTATCGAAAATTACATAAAAATTGTTAATTTGTAACCCTACCCCTTCTTCACCCCCCACTCAAAAATTTTTTTCTTCAAAGCGTTGCTTTTGTTGTCCAATTACTTTTTGTAAAGCATTTGATGTCGATAGCTGTTATATCTTCCGAAATATAGCTTATCGAAAATTTCATAAAAATTGTTAATTTGTATGGGAGCTCCCCTTTGTTCACCCCCCACCCAAAAATTTTTTTTCTTTAAAGCGTTTTTTTGTTGTCCCATTACTTTTTGTACAACATTTGATGTCGATAGCTGTTATAATTTCCGAGATATATATCTTATCGAAAATTTCATAAAAATTGTTAATTTGTGTGGGGGCTACCCCTTGATCACCACCTACCCAAAAAATTTTTTCTTTAAAACATAACTCTTGATGTCCAATTACTTTTTGTGGAACATTTGACTTCGATATCTGTTATAGTTTCCGAGATATAGCTTATCAAAAATCTCATAAAAATTGTTAATTTGTATGGGAGTTACCCCTTATTCACCTCTCACCCAAAAATTTTTTTCTTTAGAATGTAGGCCTCTTTGTACAATTACTTTTTGTACAACATTTGAAGTCGATAGCTGTTATAGTTTCCGAGATATAGCGCATAAAATATTTCACTAAATTTGTGCAATTGTAGGAAAAATAGCACTTCCCCTGATCCTATTTGAAAAAACTTTTTCTATTATTTAGGCCCCTACTTTAGGAGTATCCGTGCCAAGTTTTGTGGCAAGAGTGACTATATTTACTGAAATATATGGGGATATATGCACAGGCTTTGTGCTAAAAAATAGGTTACTTTGGGTTTTCGCTTTATATCTCGGTCAATAGTGAACCGATTTTGCTGATTTTAAATAGCGATTGTCTCCAGGATATTTCTAATAGTTTGACACCAATAACTGGCCTGTATCTTTTATTGACTCCAGAAACTTGATTTCAACAGACGGACAGACAGACAGGCTATACCAACTTCCCTTTTTATAAGGATCCAGAATATATGTACCTTATGGGGTCGCAAATGGATAATAAAGAAATTACAAACGGAATGACAAGCCAATATATACCCTTATCACTATGTGAAGGGTATAAAAAACTTCAAAGGGTGGGATGTTTTGAAACGATTTATAAAGAGTGATTGTAAAAAGGTATAAAATTTTAAGATTGCTTTAAGTAGACTGAAATCTTACCAACGCTTCCTAATTGTGCAACTTATTTGGAAAATTATGGTTCTGTTTTAAATACGTATCGCGCACTACGACCATTTTACGGTCAACAAAATCCTTCATCAGTGCAAATAATTCGCTTACCTATTGAACGTTTTTGACCCACGTTTATTCTAAATGATAATGCGCATCCACAGAGACGTCGTACAGTGCGTCCGCAAGTATTCAATATGTGTTTATCCACTTTATGAAACATTTTGTGAGAATATCTGGGTGAGTGTGCTTACAAAATTCAACTCGTGCAAAAACTAGTCACACTAACACCCAGCAAGTCGTAGAGTCGGTTAATGAGCCTAAAACAAGATTGCCGTTGATCCCTCTTTTCATAACGAATCTTGTAAAGCAAATAAGCTTACTTTTGTTAAAATGGATAAATTAATAAACAGAACTGCCGTATTTGTAGTGATGATAGTCCTCAAGTGTTTTCTGAGACTTTGTTATATCCAGAAAAACTGATTTTTTATTTTTTTTTTTATATATTTCATTATTGAATCCTTGCTTCGCGAACTAACTATGAATATTCACATCTTTTAGCCAAATAAAAGTTTTTAGTCCAACCAGTGCCAGACTAAAATTTAAGTTCTTAAATAAAAGTGTATAACAATTCGGATGGTTTCATCATCATCATGTTGCGTGTGCCCAACATGTTGTAAGATGCTTCTACCGAGCGGATTTGGATGTATTTCCAACTTATTTTAATACTTGTCCACATAGTTTAGGATTTCGCATTTGACTAGTAGAACTTGTAGATCCTTGTTGATGTTGCTGTTTTTATCATTTTTGAGATTTTGTTTAACGCCACTGAATCTTATAATTCATAATTGTATCCCGTAGCACCAAATTGGTTTCAAAATCGAATTGCAGATGAGCAATTTACAATTAAGACGCAGCACAGAGTTTTTAACAGTTATCCAGTGAGTTTTGGCAGTTTTTGTGTCAACTTCACATAAATAAGTGTTTTGAATATGGGCCAAGTTTAACCTCTTTTTTTCATATTTTTACTATTGAATCTTCGCCTGTGTCGAACTAACAATAGGTATTCAAATCTTAAAACTAGGTAGTTAATATTAGTCGAGCCAGTGCCAGACTAAAATTTAAGTTCGCATATTAATTAATAAGCTTTATATAAGCGCAATAGTATCCCTCTTTTCACACGGGTGTGTTTCGAGCGAGCGGATTTGGGTGAGTTTCCAGATTATTTAAATACTTGTCCACATAGTTCAGGATTTCGCATTTAACTAGTGGAACTTGTAGATCCTTGTGAATGTTGCTGTTTTTAACATACCAAGGAGCACCAGTTATCATTCTTAGGATTTTGTTTTGACGGCGTTGAATTTTTTCTATGTTGGATGCGGAAGCAGTGCCCCATAATTGTATGCCGTAGCACCAAATTGGTTTCAAAATCGATTTGTAGAGAAGAAATTTACAATCAAGACGAAGCACAAAATTTTCTGCCGATTAACCAACGGATTTGTGTAGCTTTAAGTTTCATTTGCGTCAACTTCGCTTCTATGTGGGACTTCCATGTAAGGTGACGGTCCAGGTGAATGCCAAGGTATTTCGTCTCAAATCGTTGAGGCACCATATGGTTGTTAATACGGATTGGAGTGCACGTTTCTTTCCGTAAAATAAAAGTTACGTGAGTACATTTTTGCTCATTAACTTTTATTCCCAATAATTTTGCCCATTTCTCTACTTGGGTTACGTATTGTTGCAGTTGGCACGAAGCTGAGAAAAGCGGTATCATCAGCAAATGTAGACGTATGCTTAAAACAGTTGGTTGGCATATCTGCCGTGTAAAGCAAGTACAAAATTGGACTTAGCATACTCCCTTGAGGTACACCAGCCCCAATTGGCTGAGAAAAACTTATTTGATTACCCTTTTTGATCATAAATTTTCGACCGGTTATGTACGTTTCTAAAAGGTTGAAAATATTAGCTGGAAGGTTTAGCTTTAGTTTGTTTAACAGGCCTTCGTGCCATAATTTATCGAAAGCTTGAGAGACATCAATAAGAAGCGCGGAGCAGTACTTCTTTTCCTCAAATGTTTCTCTTATAACCTGCACCAGTCTGTGAGTTTGTTCGATTGTGCTATGTTGACTTCTAAAGCCAAATTGGTGATCTGGAATGCAATTGTTTCCATTCATGATCAGAGTCGGCTTGTTTTAAAAGAGCTTTTCAAACAATTTTGACAAAGTTGGTAACAAACTTATAGGCCTATACGACTCCATCTTCGAAGGATCCTTAACAGGCTTTGGAATCATTTGAACTAAGGCAACTTTCCATATTGACGGGAAATGTTCAAGCCGAATTATGGCATTAAAAATAAAAAGAATAATTATTTTAGCGACAAAAGGTAGCTCTAAAAGCATTTTGTTGCTTTTTTTTTCAACACCAGGAGCCTTTTCATCATTTAGGTTAACGATAGCCTTCACAACATCTAAAAATGGGAAGCGTATTTCCATAGGACGTCTAGCAACAACAGGCGGTAATTCCCTCACATCAGTACACGTGTTGGGAGTGAACACATTTCTTAAGTGACTTCCGAACAGATCGCATTTTTCTTTGTCATTTATAGCCCAGGATCCTCTCGGATTACGCAGTGGAGGTTTTGCCATAACGGGTCTTTTTAGACGTCTGGCGGCTCGCCATAGAAAATAATTTGTCTGGGAAGTCGCGTCTTGGCTTTCTAAATATTTATTCAGTGATGCCATTCTGTGCACCGGTAACAAGTTTTTTAATTGGTTCGTGCATTCTTTCAGTTTATTTGTAAGTTGAGGCGATCTATGTTTTCGCCATTCTCTCCGGGTTCTCCTTTTTTCAGATAAAAGCTTTTCAACATCTGCAGAAAAAATTTTGTTGTACCTGGCATGAAGATAAGTAGACACAGCATGTTCAACGGCTGTTATAATGTTTTCATTAAGGCTGTTCAGACCTTCGTCGATGTCTCCGGGTGTATTTAGTGGTTGGTTTTCCGAGCAGTGGGTGCTGATATATTTTTTATATTTCAACCAATCTACTTTCTTAGTTAAGAAAAAATCACTAGTTGCTATTTGATGAGGACTGCAAATAGTGATTGTTTTCGGTGAGTGGTCAGAAGATAAATCCAAGGAGGCTTGGGCCTCAATAAGCTCCGGGGATATACCTTTTGCTACGCCAAAATCTATTACGTCTGGTATTTTATTGTGGTCTGTTGGCCAAGTTTAACCTGATATCTTTTTTTAATTATAAAATACCGAGTTACAATTCTCATCGTGGTCTTTTTTATTAATTCTTGAAATTGGCGAACACAGTCAGTCCACTTTCTGGAGAAGCTTCAAAACTCCTGGTAGGGATAGACCGTTACGTAACAGTTCTTAAAAGGGGTTGAAGCTCCAAATCATCAGAATCACCTCATCCTGCAAAAATTTTAAAAACCAATGAAAGCCCAAACGCATCGCATAATCGTTTTGCTATACTTAAAGAAAACAACGAGGCCCTTGTCACAAAAAAATACCTTTAAGCCATCTTCAATTTTTTTGAGAGAAAAAACTCTAGCGATAGTTTTTAGTCGGATTAGAAAATATGTTAAATGTGACTAACATTAAACGTGGTTATATTTTTTTTTAAACCAAGACTTAAGTGATTTATGAGACCTCTTACTGAAAAATGGTTCGAAAAATTAAAAGGAATTTTTATACGTATCTGTTTAGCGAACATAAAAGGATACCGTTTTAAAATAAGAAAACAAATTGAATACGCAAACGTTGTTAATATTTTTAGGACTGTATTACATAAAAACAATTGTTTTACATAAAAACAACTGTTTTACATAAAAACAGCTGTTTCAAAAGTGGCTAATATCACCACATTTTACTAAATTTGAACCATCTCCAGTGCATTTTGAAAGCACTGCATCAGAATTTACTCCATCTGAGAGTTTAATAAATAATATTATATTTCGAGAAAGGAATTTCATGATTTGTTCGTGATTTAGGACTTTTCAAAAGACAATTGAAGATTGAAGCAGTGGAACATTTTACTAGGACCAAAACAATTAGCTTGTTTCGATCACTATTCATCGAAAGCAATGAAAATTGTAATTAAGCTTACTGCAATGATGTAAACACATTGTTTAAAGAACTTGGATATAATCATGTTTCACAAGATTGGTGGTTATTCAAATCAAATAAATAAAACAAGTATATTTGTTTATACAACACGCCTCCTCAAATTATATTGTTTTAAATTGTAAGCCTATAGCTTGACCACAGAGATAATGTTTGTTTCTAGGAACTGGCTTCGTAAGATAATCTGCAGGCATCTCATTAGTTGAGATATATTTTATGTCAACAACTTTGTTTTCTACAGCATCTCTTATAAAGTGGTATTTGTAGTCAATATGCTTTGTTCGTGAGTGATGCGATCCAAATTTTGCCATATGCTGTGCACTTTGGGAATCACAGTATATTTCCGTCGGATGAGAGGGTGGAAAACCAAGTATATACCTCAAATATATAGCTTCTTTTGCTGAGAGCTACAAGTAAATAAAAATGCTTTTTAAGTAAATAAAAATGCTTTTTATTTTATTTTTTTAAAAACTATATTTATTTATTTAGTTAATTTTGCCGGAAGACTATGTCTTCTTATTCGGACTTTTTGTTAATTATATTTAATTTATTTTATTAATTTTGCCGGAAGACTATGTCTTCTTATTCGGACTTTTTGTTAATTATATTTAATTTATTTTGCCGGAAGACTATGTCTTCTTTATCGGACTTCTTATTATCTACTCACTTAATATTTTCTCTACTTCAAATACTTAATATTAAAAAAACATAAAAACTGCCGAACAGCAATCATCAACTTGAATGCAACGTGAGCTGTTCTGGTTGCATTCAGTACAGACATGTCGTCAGCACTTTAAGTAAATATTGTGAGAAAATAAAATTTGTTAGTTTAAATTTAAATAGAAATATGTCAGCAAGTGAGTTGCGGCAGGGGGGATTAGACTTTATTTAAGTTAGTAAAATAATTATTAACTGTAACAACCGGATATGTGTCAGCAATTGAATTGCGACAGGGGGAATTGAACTTTAAAAGAAAAATAAATATGTTAATTATTAACTCCTCCCTTCTTAATTTGATTGTCCCCAATCATTCAGAAAAATGGGATATTGTTCAATCTAGGAGGTTTGACTGGAGCTTCAAGCTCTCTTAGGTTTTTAGAATCGCAAATAGTTTGTAAACTGAGTGTGTTCTGGGTTAACTCGCTACTAGTGAGTGGGTTTTGGGGTTCCCAAATTACTATTTTTCTGGTGCGTTTAAAGAAAAAACTCAGACACGCAATTAATATGATAACTAGGCAAAGTATCGTGGATATTGACCAACCTACAATTTCTAGGTGTTTTTGGATAGTTGAGATTGTCTCAGTGTTGTTGATTTGAAGTTCGTTTAGAGCTTCGAGCGATAAGAGATTGATATGGTCAATTTCGAAAGGAGTTGGCTGTAGTAATGTGGATATCATTACAAGAGGAGAAGCCTCTATATTACTGAAAGTTCTATTGTTAACTCTTAAGGTACTGTTATGAAATTTATTGAGAAAGGTTCCGGATAAAGATCGATATGTTTCATCTATATAAATAGATCCATTGTAACCATTTAATAGGATCACGCCAGATTCAATTTCTTCAATTGGTGAAATTAGATGATTGGATGATTGTTGCTCGTTACACAGGAAAAATTTCTGTTATTAACAATATTAGGGATACAAGTATTATTTGTTATGTCAATTATTTGATTTTCTTTACAAATTATAATATCATTATATTTTTCACATTTTTCTTTAATAGCATAAATTATTTTTTCATTTTTTAAAATTTCTAGAAATTCAAGTTGGATTACATATTTTTATACCCTTCACATAGTGATAAGGGTATATATCAGTTTGTCATTCCGTTTGTAATTTCTTTATTATCCATTTGCGACCCCATAAAGTATATATATTCTGGATCCTTATAGATAGGGAAGTTGATATAGCCATGTCCGTCTGTCCGTCTGTCTGTCTGTGTGTCTGTCTGTCCGTCTGTTGAAATCAAGTTTCCGGAGTCAAATAAAAAGATACAGACCAGTTAATGGTGTCAAACGATTACAAATATCCCGCTTACAATCGCTATTTAAAATCAGCGAAATCGGTTTACTATTGACCGAGATATAAGCGAAAACCCAAAACAACCCATTTTTTTTAGGACAAAATCCGTGCATATATCCCTATATATCTGAGTAACTATAGTCACTATTGCCACAGAACTTGGAACGGATACTCCTAAAGTAGGCACCTAAATAATTTAAAAATTTTTTTCAGATAGAATCAGGGGAAGTGGTAGTTTTCCTACAATTGCACAAATTTTGTGAAATATTTTATGCGCTATATCTCGGAAACTATAACAGCTATCGACTTAACATGTTCTACAAAAAGTAATTGTACTACACTTTTAAGAAAAAAATTTTTGAGTGGGGGCAAAAAAAGGGGTAGCTCCCATACAATTTAACGATTTTTATGAAATATTCGATACGCTATATCTCGGAAACTATAACAGATATCGAAATCAAATGTTTTACGAAAAGTAATTGGGCAAGAAAGGGCTATGCTGCAAAGAAAAATTTTTTTGGGTGGGGGCAAAAAAAGGGGTAGCTCCCATACAAATTAATGATTTGTATGAAATTTTCGGTACGCTATATTTCGGAAACTATAACAGATATCGAAATGAAATGTTCTACATAAAGTAATTGGGCAATAAGAGCTACGTCTTAAAAAAAAATTTTTTGGGTGGGGGCGAAAAAAGGGGTAGCTCCCATACAAATTAACGATTTTTATGCAATATTCGATACGCTTTATCTCGGAAACTATAACAGATATCGAAATCAAATGTTCTACAAAAAGTAATTGGGCAACAAGGGCTACGCTTTAAAGGAAAAATTTTTTTGGTGGGGGTGAATATGGGGTAGCTCCCATACAAATTAACGATTTGTATTAAATTTTCGATACGCTATATCCCGGAAACTATAGCAGGTATCGGAATCAAATGTTCTAAAAAGCAATTGGATAACAAGGCCTACGCTTCAAAGAAAAACAATTTTGTTTTGGGGGGGGGGGGGGGGGGGGGTAGAAGACATCTATTTCTATTATTCATACGAACATTAAAATTTTGTATAGTTTTCTATGGACTTTAAAACTCGCACAAGGTTCTTTATTATATTATTTGCAGTACAAAATTACTCAGCTGGATATATTTAAAGACCAATGTGAAGGGTATATAAGATTCGGCACAGCCGAATATAGCGCTCTTACTTGTTTCTTTTTTACTGATCTTAAAATTATATTTTCATACATTTCTTTTTTTGTCAATGGTACTTTAACCATATAAAATATTTTATTATAATTATTATTGTTATACAAAACTGATACTTTGGCAAATTGAAGTGCCTCTTCTGGATTTACAAAAGGAATGTGTTCTTCTTCGATTTTTTTCATGGCTACTTCGATTTCTTTTTTATTTAGTAATAATGGATTTACAATTCCAATTTTTGCCCATTCTATTCCATTTTCAATGTTTATCAATTGTTCCTTAACTAATCTTATTCTATTTTGTAAGCTAATAACTATTTATTTTCTAAGTAAACATTCTTTCTTACAAAATTTGACATTTTATTAATAATTTCGGTTAAGTTGTTTATTCTTGTATTGAAAGCTTCATTTACATAAAATTGTTTATTGTTATTTTTATTTAATTCGTAAAAGTTATTAGTTATTATTTCAAAGTCGTCATGATCCATAGATCCTGCGACGTATTTTCAAATTGTTCCCAAGGCGTTTATGGCTCTCTTATTTCTTGTTATGGGTGTTAATTTTTCTAGGACATTGTTAATTTGGGTGAGTTCATGATTGAGGATAGGATATAGGTTACGGTTGTTCGGGATGTTTTGTTGGATAAAGGTATGGGTGTTGGCTATGGATGTTGCGTATTGTTCCAGATCTATTGGATGAATAATAGTGAAGGTTCCCTGCTGAATTTTTGCTGTACCTTTATTAATGGTGACAACGTAGGAGGACGTGTAATCCATAATTTGGATTTCCGTCAATGCGTAGGATAAGAACAATCTGAAAAAATAAGTTATTGTCTTTTAATGTTGCTTTTATAAACAATTCTGCCTGACATTGTCTATACAGTTGTGTTTCGGTCTTCTTTGACTATTTCTCTTTTATATTTTGGGGTTAATTTTGAACCTAATCTCCTATTGACCTTAACAAAAATGTTTTCTCCTGGTAAATAAGTTTTGGGTGCTTGTCTATTTTTGTTATGGAAGTCCAGGTCTTGTTTCTGTTTTTCAGTCAAACGATCTTTTATTTCCTGTTTTTCCAAAATTGCTTTTCCTGGGTCACTATTAAAGTTTTTATTAAAAAATATGTCAATCGGTTTTTTACCTGTGGTAGAATGAATTGATTTATTGTATTCGTATAATGTTTTGGTGAGTAAATCATGGAATGAATTGTGAAGTTTGTCTGACTTAAGACATCTCATCATCTCGGAAAGAGTAGAGTGAAGTCTCTCTACTTGACCGTTGACGGTACTAGCGTAAGGGGTGTAGTATAGGTTTGTATGCCAAATTGATCTTTAAGAAGGAAATTTATCGTAACGGAATTTAGTGATTTTTCATTATCTAAGACTATAAGCTTGGGGATGCCAAATGCTAAAATTATTTCTTTCAATGGTTCTTTAATGTCCTCGACTGCCTTTGATTTCAGAATTTTTCCTAAAGCGTATTTGGAAAATTTATCTATTGCTGTGAGTACTAGGTTTTCTTCAGTTGAAAAGATGTCAATATGAACAATCTCTCCAGGATTTTTTGGAATTGGTGTAGCCTGAAATAGCGGTTTGTTAGGTCGACGATCATATTTTTGTTCTTTACAGGTTTGACAATTTTTTACTATCCCTTTGGCTTTTTCCATCATTTTAGGGAAGTAGTACTTTTGTATTACCTGATTTTTGTTTTCGTTGGCATTTCTATGAGCTCTTCGGTGTTCATTAATCAATACTTCTTCTTGTTCTGTTTCAGTTACAATATCTTCTACTTGTGACTGAGTAAATCTTACTTTGAAGTTTTTAAAATGTTCAGGATAGAATTCTTGAATTACACCCATAATTGCTTCGTTAGTAAATAAACCGTTGATTACGCTGGGATTAAGATATTTTCTAAGAATTGACATTAGGGTGTCTTTGGTGTAAAAAGGTTTTAAAATAATGTGTCTATGGTAAGTTGGGAGTGGAATTTCGAATTTGTAGTTGTCTTCGTTACTAAAATATGGAGTTGGTTCCTAAAGACATTAATAGACCATTATATCGCGGGGATCATATTATTTAAGGAACTTTAATCACTATGTTGTGTTGCTGTCATTGAATTTATCTGTGATGGTCTAGATAGTGAATCTGCAACTACGTTCGTTCTGCCTGGCTGATATTTAAGTTCGTAGTTATACTCTTTTAAGATCGACTTCCATCTTTTCATCTTACTGTTTATGTTCTTTCTACTGAGGGCATACGTCAAAGGTTGATGGTCTGTATAAATGTTTACTTTCCTGGAACCGTACAGGTAATTTCTCAACGAATTGAGAGCCCATATTATCGCTAGCATTTCCTTTTCATTGGTAGCGTAATTTTCTTCAGTTGTGCTGAGCGCTCTTGAAAGAAAGGTAATGGGTTTCCTGTTTTGCGAAAGTACTGCGTCTATTGCGTAATCAGAGGCGTCTGTTGCCAGATCGAAGCTTTTTTCAAAATCAGGGTGAGATACCATGACATCGCCGGAGATTAGTGAATTTTTTAATTTCTGAAATGCGTCTAAAGCATTTTGATCTAAAGTAATTTTTTAAATTTTTGGACGCGTTCTTCCTTCCTTCCTCCCCTCTTAAAAGGGATGTCAGGGGCTTGGCAAGCTTTGCATAATCCTTGATGAAGCGACGGTAACAACCTGACATGCCTAGAAAACTTCTTAGGTCTTTTAGGGTTTTCGGTGGTGGTATATTGGCTATTGCTTCTTTTTTATTTTGGTTGGCTTTGATTCCTGCAGCTCCTACGATAAATCCCAGAAATTCAATTTCTGTTTTGAGAAATTCACACTTGTCTAGTTGAATTCTGAAATCTGCCGATTCTAGTGTTTTAAATATTTTTCTAAGGTTTTTGAAATGTTCTTTCTCAGTTTTTGAAAAGATGACAATATCGTCTATATAGACGTAGCAGATTTTCCCTATGTGGTCTCTCAAGACATCGTCCAAAGTACGTTGGAAGATTGAAGGAGCATTTTTCAATCCGAATGGCAGTCTTAAAAACTCGACTTTCCCGTTATTAACTGAAAAGGCGGTTTTCTCTACGTCACATTCCTTTAAAGGAATCTGGTAGAAACCACTCTTCAAGTCAACAACCGTAAAGTACTTGTTTTTACCTAGATTTGCTAGAACTTCATTAATTTCTGGAATGGGATACCTATCGGCCACAGTTACTGCGTTCAGTTTCATGTAATCGATGACCATTCTATATTTCCTATCTCCAGATGCGTCCATTTTTTTCGGAACGATCCAAACGGGTGCATTGTACGGAGATCTGGAAGGTCTGATAATTCCGTCATTTAAGAGTTCATTAATCTGCTCTTCTACCTCACCTTTCAATGCCATAGGATAGGGGTATGATTTAGAATAAATTGGTGAATCTGAATGTGTTCGAATTTCTCCCTGAACTCGAGAAGTGATTGTAAGATTCTTGTTGGGATCCGTGAATAGGTTGGGAGTTTCATTCATATGATTGGTCCTGAATTCCATTTTATTAACTGGCTGGGAAATGTGTTGATGAATTTTTATTTTAGTTGTATTATTTATTATTAAATATTTTTTCCTGATATGAATAAATGCATTTAACTCTTTTAAACTGTCGTGACCAAGGATGCCATGAAACGATTTCAAAGAAGGTAGGATAAAGAATTTTATAGGGTGGTCGGGTAAATTGAATAAATTTGCGAATGTGTGGTGCGTAATTTTAATGTCTCCAGATACAGAATTTGCAAAAAAAGGTGTTTTCGTTTTCGATAGGATTGCTAACGAGGCATGGTTGGATGTAACTTTTATTAGATCCAGTGTCTATAAGGATTTTTAGAATTTTACCATTCTTCGCTTTGCATTCAAAATACGGGATCGAAGAATCTGTTAGACTAAAAAATGGATATCTGTAAAATTTTGAGTTGATATTTCGTCTTGTTGGTCTTGATCATAGTTTACGTTTCTTGTTTAAATTGATTCGTCAATTTCCATAGGTTGAGGCCTTTGAGGTTTCGGTGCCGTTGGTCTTTGTGGTTGAACATTTTGTTGAAAAGGTTGGTGCGATTGAAAACGCGGTTGGGGATTTTGTCGAAAGTTAATGTTGGAGATTTTGGAATGTATTTTTTTGCATATTATTCATTGGTCTACTGTATTGGTTAAAATTTTGAAATGTCCACTCTGGATAAAGGGTTGTATTTGCATTGCGTATTGGAAGGGGTGGTGGTTGACGTTGTCTATGATTTTGATATTTATTCGCGTATTCTGTCCTATAGTTCTGATTTTTTAGCTTTAAGCAGAGATGTAATGCTTGAGGGAGATCCGCACGTTCACGGATGCCAAGGAGTCTTGGTAGGTCTCCATTTAAGCCTCTAACAAAAGTATCTAAAGTTTTGTCCCTATAGGTTTGCGTTAAAAGTCGCAAGGATTCTTGGCCCATTTCCATACAACCAATTTTATTTAGTATAAGAGACAAATGCGTGTAAACTTCTTGATAAAATGTTTGAATGGCATTTCTTCCTTGAATTAAAGAAGTCATCTGATATTCAAGTGTCCCTAAATCTCGTTTATCCGCGTAATGCATAGATAGGCATTTTACAATGTAATTCCAATTTAATGGCGTATTGTAAGACTCTAAGGCAATGTCAGCGTTGCCTGTTATCTTATTCCGGATAACGCTTAAAATACCATAATATTAAGGTGTGCCTTTGCTCGAATCGTATATTTGCAACACTCTTTTTTTTTTCCTCGAGTTAAATTCCATGGGGTTACCAGACAAATCTCTAAGACTTCTTACTATGTCGGGTATTTTATCCAATTCACTCAAATCATTTCTATATCTGTCTTCAATGTTTTGGTCTATCCCGAAGTTAAGGTCATTGTTTGGATTAATCAGTGATTGAACTATGTTTCTGCATTGTTGCGCGCAAATAGCGGCTATTCTATTTTCTAATTCTTCATTGAGTTGCACTGCTTGGTTTGGAATGGGAATAGGATTTGGGGCATTAAAAATAGGAGGCCTTACGAGGTTATTGGGGTTAGACATGGTTTTCGCGAATTTTGGGAACAATTTTTGTAAGAAAAAAAATTTTTTATTTTATGATTTGTAAAAAATGGTAATTTCGATATTCACAGTAAATAAAAGATTTTTTTTTTCTTATTATTTTGTTTTATTTTCTTTTCTTTTTCCTTTTTTTGTCACTTAAGGTACCTTTACACGGTAATACATATATTACAATATGTCAAAAAATGTTATGGGATAATACAAAATCTCATCATGTTAAAGCATAATGTATTGGGTAGGAGAGAATACGGATGCAAAATTTGACAAGTGTTCGGTAAATGTTTATTTTCTAAACCATTTTAGAAGCTTGTATATTCTCACCACATCAGAGGTGTGAAAGATTGGCAGCACTTACAGCATCTAATGAAACAATACACAAACAATCAAAATAAAAGCAGATTTTTTTCATGTTGTTTTTGTTAATATTTTTGAACCTTAACCCTATGGAGTTACCCCAAAAGGAAAGTGGCAAGAAACAACCGATTTTGATTTTACCAACCTCATACGTGTAAACATGAAAAATAGTTAGAACAGATTTTTATTCTCTTTTTTTAAACACGGAGAGAATTTCATAATATTTTGATTCTACAAAATCTAATTACTTTGTATTACCGTGAAAAGGTACCTTTATGAAATAACTTAAAAATATTCTGGAATATAATGACTTACAGTGAATTGGACACATTGTGTTGACTGACTGATGTTATTCTGTTGATCTTTTTGCAGCTATCGATGTCGGACAGATATTTGAAGGGTTGTCTTTTACGGTGCAGCTTCCAATGGCAAGGATAAAGCTGTTGTTGAATATTATGATTCTAGGTCTTTTCTAAAGTCTTTATTGCCTTAATTTAATTCATTGTTTTTTTTTTAAATTCATTTGGTTAATGTTCTTTGTTTTTTTGTTTTCTTCTTTTCTTAAACTTTAATTAATTTTTCTTGCAATGTTTCTTTTATATTTGTTATATTGTAAAAATTCCCTGGGTTAAAGTTTCTTGTTTTTTCACTTCCTTTTTTTTATATGCTATAGTTTTTCTTTCATATTTGTAATATTATTTTTTAGTTATTATATTATTTTATTTGTATACTGTTCCTTTTATTTGTTGTGTCTTTTTATTATTTTGTTGTGTTTATTTTCTTCTTATTTTAAATTGTAAACTTATTAAACTATACCGTCCCGATCACGCGAATTTTGTCCTTTTCGATTTCTACTTAGGATTCACATATGAAACTTTGCGAACGGTCGCCTGCGGACGGACGCTTACAGGCTTTATGTTATTATTATTTTTATTTTAGGGTTCTTTGTTTAGTACATTACTACTGCTCGGGCGCCAGTAAATAAAAATGCTTTTTGAGTAAATAAAAATGCTTTTTATTTCATTTTTTTAAAAACTATATTTATTTATTTAGTTAATTTTGCCGGAAGACTATGTCTTCTTATTCGAACTTTTTGTTAATTATATTTAATTTATTTTATTAATTTTGCCGGAAAACTATGTCTTCTTATTCGGACTTTTTGTTAATTATATTTAATTTATTTTGCCGGAAGACTATGTCTTCTTTATCGGACTTCCTATTATCTACTCACTTAATATTTTCTCTACTTCAAATACTTAATATTATAAAAACTTAAAAACTGCCGAACAGCAATCATCAACTTGAATGCAACGTGAGCTGGTTGCATTCAGTGCAAACATGTCGTTAGCACTTTAAGCAAATATTGTGAGAAAATAAAATTTGTTAATTTAAATTTAAATAGAAATATGTCAGCAAATGAGTTGCGACAGGGGGGATTAGACTTTATTTAAGTAAGTAAAATAATAATTAACTGTAACAACCGGATATGTGTCAGCAATTGAATTGCGACACATATCCAATACAATGTGTCGGTTTCTGTAAATCTTTGATATCAAAATTGTCCTGCAATGTTCTTAAAAGTATTTCAAAAGAGCTTTCATCATTGTATGCACATACAATGTCATCAACATATAAAGCAACAATCATAAGTTTTGCATTTTCATGTTTGTAATAGATGCATTGTTCATATTTTGACTGCGTTAACCCATATTTAATAAATACATTGTAAATATTTTAGAACCACTGTCGTTGTTTTAGGCTTTCTTTATTTTGCAAACCTTGTTACTGTTTTGGTCATTAACAAAACCTTCAGGTTGACTCATATAAATGTCCTCGTCGATGTGTCCATTTAAAAAAGCAGTTAATACATTCAGTTGTCTAAGTTTTAAATCGTTTTCAACAGCAAATGCATAAACCAATCTAAGAGATTCTTGGCGTACAACTGGAGCATAAGTTTCCACTTAGTCATCTCCAAACTGTTGTGAATAACCTTTGGCAACTAATCTTGCTTTGCGCTTGTTAATAGTTCCATTTGCATGATTCTTTGTAGTGAACACCTACAGTTTTCTTTCCAGGCGGCAAATCTAACAATTCCCTTGTTTCATTCTTAATTAAGGAATCGTATTCATCCTTCATCGCACTTAGTCATTGGTTCTTATTTTCAGATTTTTTAACGTCATCTAAAGTTGTTGGGTTTGGTTCAAATGATATTTGGGCACTTTCTTGACCTATAAACTTCCACGACCTAAGGCGGTATTTTATTGAATCAAGAGTGTTAGATTGCTCCTCAATTGGTGTATTTTCTTTTTTTTTATCAAACTCTGTTTATCAACGTTATCTAATTGCTGCTCAACAGAGTCTTCAAAATTGTCTTCTTCTACTGTACCATGGACACTATTCTCTGGTCCATTATTAACTTGACTGAAATTCAACTGAAACTCTATAAAATCCTCATTCTCTTTAAAATTCATTAAAATGTTGTTTCTTTTCGGGAATTTTCTTCCAAAATTTTTACAGCTCGGCTTTTAGTAACTTTTTTATCACCACTCTTCCACAATATGTACGCTTTTGACTCTTCACAGTAGCCCACTAAAATATATTCTTCACTTCTGGGATACCATTTGTCTCTCCCAGGTCTTTTATTTAAAACGTATGATCTACTTCCAATTTGGCGCAAATGATTAGCATTTGATTTTTTTTCCGGTCCAAATCTCATATAGTGTATTATTCTTGTTCAAATTGGTTGGACACCTATTTCGTATATAAGCCGCAGTGTTTATTAGCTCCGCCCCACAGTGGGTTCGATGACACCGAAAGGGGCGATTAATTCATGGGAGCCGTAATTTAATTTTTTTTTCAAATCGTTAAATATGCATAAAAAGCATATTCTGAAAAAAAGATACACGGAAAAAAATTTTTTTTTACTATTTTTTAGACATTTTTATTTTTCGGAAAATTATAGTTTGTTTCAGAATTTTGCCGTAATTTTAAAATGGAAAGTGATTTTTTTAAAAAGTTAGAAGCAAACAAAAGCTTATATTGTCTTCTTTCTAAAAAATAAAAAAAATAAATATATATTTTGCATAAATATGAATATAAGTTTAATGTAAAGTCTGAATTTGGGGTTTGAAAGATTTTGAGAATTCTACAAATTTTTTAAAAAAGTAACGAAATAAATTTTTATAATTTTTTTTGTTTATCAATAATTGTCATACTTTTTAAAAGGAAACCATATGATGTTCATCCTCACCTTCATCATAATAATCTTTGCTATCATTACTCTCACTTTCATGTAATTCTTGAAAAATAATAGGCGATAGCAAAAGCTTTAGTTCGGAATTCGATAATTGTTGCTTTTCTTTCCGCCCATATTGTTTATTAATACTAGATATGAATGGATCTGAACTGAGAAAAAATCTATTAAAAATATCCTCATTCGACTTTTCTCGGCTGCATTTGCAAGCAAAGTGTTCCCTATAATTTTTAAAATCCTTATTTCTGTCTTCCTGAGCTTCTTCTGAAAGTTCTCCAATCGGTAAAAGGGCTTATTTTATGATTTCGGCACCATGAATTAAAAATTTATGTATTGTAGGAGTCATACAAAACCATTTTAACACTCTCGTGAATAAAGATGACTGTATTGAACGAACGTTAGTTTTGTTAAATACATGACTTTGAAAAAACACGACTTCAAACAGCAAAATGTTAATAGCAAAAAATGGAGCAACAAAACCGCAAATTTTCTTTTTTGCAATATCAAGCTAAGACTTTATACTTTTAGAAAATATAAGATTCAAAACCCAACCTTAACTAACTTAGAAGTTATGGTTCACATCAAAAATAGGCCAATTTTGGACCTTTTTTTAAAAATGGTCAAAAATATTTTCAGACATATTTTCGAAAACACTAAATCATTTTTGTATACTTTAATACCTGAAGTTGAAGGTTGCATTCTTAGAATTACACTTTGTTAACGTTAAATTTTGAAATTACGGACTCGTTTAATGCAAAACTTTACTTTTTTCGCTCTTTTAAAAAATTGCAAAAAATTTTGTACTTTGACACGTCATTACGGAGTCAGCTGACAAGATAGATGCTGAAAATTGACAAAGTGATGTAGAATTTTATCTAGTTTTATCCGATACCAAATATTAATACAAAAACTTAATTTTAATTAAGCGTCACTTTTTAACCATTTCAACCCAACGTGCGCCAATAGAATTTCTGGCAAGTTTGCTTCTAGCATCAGACACCTTGCCATTTCGACAAGAGTGCGGTTCATGCGTTCCGCAACTCCATTTTGCTTTGGCATATATTCTACAGATAATTGATGTTTTATACCAAATGATCTCAAATAATTTCCTACCTCGCTACTAATCATTTCCTTAGCATTATCTGTTCTTAAAATTTTGATGCGATTACCAGTTTCCAGTTCGGCAGCTGTTTTAAAATCTTAAAAAGCTTCCAAATAATCAGATTTGTTTCTCAAAAACGTGACGGCTACACGCCTAGAAAAATCATCTATGAAAGTTGCAAAATAAAGCTTCTTACTCAAGGATTCGGTTTTCATTGAACTACATATGTCCGAATGAATCAACTCCAAAACCTGACTTAAAGATTTTTTATTCCTTTTTGGAAATTTATCACGAACTTGCTTCCCTCTAATACATATGTGGCATTCAAGTGGAAGTGAGTTAATATTCGGCAAACCATTTACCATATTAGAAGAACTTAATTGTTTCAGGGAATTACTATTCAAATGACCAAATCTTTTGTGCCATAGCTCTACTGTATCCTGTTTTCTTGTCTCCATACTTAAACATGTCTGGATTTCATCTAGGTCTACCATATACAACCCATTACGTTTACAAGCCTCAACTAGAACTTCATTATTTTTTACAATCTTTGCCATTTCGCCTTCCATTTTTATTATGCACCCATTATCTGTAGCTTTGCTAGTTGACATTAAGTTGTTTTTTAATTCAGGAACCCATAATGTATTGAAAAGTCTAATCTGTTTACTTTTTCCTTCAACTAAAGCATTTAGTACCACAGTTCCCAACCCTTTTTCGCTGATTTTATTTTCATCAGCAAGTTTAACACCAGTGTAGTTTGTGTAAAGATACTCAAAAATGTTCCCATTGTATGTCATATGTAAAGTATCACCACTGTCTACATACCAAGCCGGCTTATGACTAGCATTCTGTACTACTTCATGGTTAGCTACAAATCTGTTAGAACTAATTACATTTGTACGATCTTTATTAATATTCGTCTTACAATTTTTAGCTATGTGTCCATGTTTACCACAACGATAACAAATAACAAATTAAGACATACCTGGTTTGTCTGCATTATTATATTTCTTACCAAACTTTGCTTTGAATGCTTCGTTTGGTGGAACATTATTGGAGTTTTCATGCAACTCTAAAAGTCTTAATCTTAAAGTTTTCATATTTGGGAACTTATTTGCTATATTGAATGCTGCTTTAATCTCCTTGTAGTCATTTGATAAACCATCCAATAATATTATAGCTTGCAGCTCTTCTTCAATTTTACCATCCATTTCTTCCAACTGCATGTAGTATTCATCAAATTCTTCCATATATTTTGAAATAGTTTGGTCAGCGCCCATTTTATGATTCAAAAGCTTTCTGTATAGTTCTGCCTTTTGTCGTTTTGATTTTCTCTCATAGGTTTCAGCAAGAAAATCCCAAATTTGTTTTGAAGTTTTGAAATTTTTTACCAGCATCAAAGTTTTTGGCCCTAATTCAATAAGGATATTAGCTCTTGCATCTTGATCTTTTTCAATCCAGAGATCACGTAGCTCTGGCTCAGATGGACTAGCTATTTGCCCTTTGACTATCTGCAGCAACCCACTCTTATGCAATAGAGCTTCCATTTGGGTCTTCCATGTGGCATAATTAGAGCCATACTTATGTATTGCCAATATCACTTTTAAATTTTATGCACAGAATCTCTCGACTTGGAGTTCTGGGCCCATAACCTATTAAACAACACTAAACGATGTGTTTTGTATAAAACTTATTTATTGAATGAAAAATATTTTTCAGTATTTGATTAACAATTCAAATATAAATTGTTTCTAAAACAAACTAAAATCAAAAAAATAAAACAAGTATATTTGTTTATACAACAGTTTCAATATAAAGTATCATTCCTATCAGTGTGACCGCTGAGAATTTTAAAAAAGTGGCACAAATAGTCGTTTTAGGAAAAAAAAGTCACATAAAAAAGTCGCTTTTGGAAAAAAAAGTTGCACTCTTTTTTAAAGCCCTTATTCAACTTTTTATTAATGTTTTTACAACTAATAAAAACAAAAACAGATAAATAATTCAACAACACAAAAAAACTTGATCAAAATAAATTAAAAATAAGAAATGTATTAAAAAGAAAACATTCATTAAAAACGAAGTTTTGTACGAAGACACATAAAAAGTAATAAATTTGAAATTGCAAAAAAAAATATTTAATTTTTATATAGTTTTAATATTATAAAAAATCGAATGCACTGTTCTTTAAATATCGGAATATCGTTTTTTAAATTTGGTTGAAACAAGGACAGACAGACAACTAGTCTTAGTAAAAAACATATAGCACATTTAAACTACCCACTGGTTTTTTATCTCTAGGGATGTAATGTAATAATACACAAGTTCATATTTTTAATTTTGTTTATTTTATTTGAAAATTCGTTTCTGTACTTGTGTTTTAGTTCATCACCAGGAATACAGTCTTCTAGTTCAGTATTTAATAAATGTAAAGCTGACAGCCTTGAATTACAGGTCTTAACTTTTAATTTGTTTGCCAATTTATTTTTAACCAGCCCTGACTAAGGAAAAATTCTTTCAGCACATGCGCTGCTGTGGGGTTATGAAAAAATATACGCAACTATTTTATATAAATTTAATCACAATGGCTTATTTAAATCATTTTTTAAACAACACACTGTATGCCAAAAGCTTTCAGCATGTTTAATTTAAAAAAAAAACTATGGACTGCGATATTTGGGAATAACACAAATGTCCACATATGCAAGGTATGTATTTATGTATGCGCATATGCTAGAATTTGTTTAACTTTCGTAACAAAAAAGGGGCAAAAGTTGCAAAAATTTAAAAAAGTGGCAAAATAGTGTCAGCATAAAAAAGTCGCACAAAAAGTCGCAGGCCCTTGAAAAGGTTGCAAAATGCAACTTTAGTCGACGAGCGGTCACTCTGATTCCTATATATCAAAATGTACCATCGCATAAAGTATTATTCCTATCTATCAAAAAATGTTTGCCATAGGTAAACCAAAACAGCCTCGATGTTTAAAAAATAAAAAAATACCCATTACGAATTTTTGCAAAACAAGCCATGGGTGACATAGGACATTTGGACTGAAATAATGCTAGGTTTTATTTATTTATTTATTTATTTCATTTGACTATCCCACGCAACAAGATTTTCAATCTTATATTAAAGCATGGGAATTAAAAAAGTTAAATACAAATTAGTGTTATAGAGTATTTTAAAATAAAATTAAAAAAAAAAGTATAAAAAAAACATTAAACAAATGACGTTTAAAAAACAAATTATGAATTATAATAAATAGGTATAACAAAAAATTTCAAAATGCACATTCAAAATTAACTGTAAAAGTGTTGAGTTAAAAGCTTTTTAAATTCTCTAGCGTTGCTGTTTGCTTGTAAAATGTTCGGAAGTAGGTTCCAAAGATGCACAGCATATGTGAAAAATTGGTGCTCAGATACGAGACTTCGATGTCTTAGAGGAATTAGTTTATTGCCTCTATTTGAACGTGCAAAGGATAAACGGTTATACAGATACGATGGCTCCATTTCGTATTTTTATTTTGTGTAATAACACTAAAATCCGTACATCTAAAAGGCTTTTTAGTGGTATTCCATATAATTTGTTTGAATACGAAGATAGCCGGTCATATTTGCGTAATCCATATACATATCTTATTATTCTGTTGTAGGTTTTATTGATTTTGTATTTACTTTTAGAGTCACAGTTAGCAAAGATTTCACACCCGTACAACAAACGTGGCATAAGGTACGTTTTAGCTATAAGAATCCGAACGTCCAAAGGTGTGTAGTACTGCGTAACCCATAGTTCACGGAGCAAGCAGTATATGTTTCCTACTATACCGTTGATGTGATTTGACCACTCAAGGTTTTCATTGAAAATAATACCCAAATTCTTCGCAGAGGAAACAATATTTATTTGCTGATTGTTTAACTTAATTTGAAAGTCCATAGTCATATTTGTAGACTTCTTATGGATGACAATGCATTTGGATTTTTGTGGGTTTAATAATAATTTGTTAGCAGTAGCCCAGTTATGGACGCTGTTTAGGTCATCATTTAGTTTACTAACGTTTTCACTAATGGATTCTACAGAACTACTCAAATAGATCTGTACATCATCAGCATATAAATGTATATTGCAATGTTTCAAATAATGTGGTAAATTATTCACATACAATAAAAATAAGAATGGTCCTATAATTGAACCTTGTGGTACTCCTTTAGGGACAGGAAGAGAAGTTGAATAATCACCATTTAGAAAAACAGATTGAAAACGATTGCTTAAATATGATTTTATAAGATTGGCTGATGTTCTTGAGAATTTAAATAATTTAAGCAGTTTGTAGTAAAGTATTGAATGATCAACGGTGTCGAAAGCTTTAGAGTGATCCAGCAAAACTAAAAAATTCACTTTTCCAACGTTGATGTCCAGCCTGATATCCTCAATTACATTAATTAAAGCTGTAACGCAGCTATGTTTAGTTCGAAAACCAGATTGAAAAACTGTCAACAAATTAAAACGTTTTAAAAATTCATCAATTTGTGAGTACATTAACTTTTCCATTACTTTGGAAAGAAATGGTAGTATGGCTATTGGCCTAAATTCGTGATTTGATTTCGGTATAGGTACTATTTTAGCATGTTTCCAGTTATTAGGGAAAATAGATGTAGTAAAAATTGTGTTAAATATATAGGTTATGAATGGTAGTAATTTTGTTAGTAGTATATGAATAAACCGTGGATCAATATTGTCGTAACCAACTGATTTTGATTTTATGGAGGAGAGGGCAAAAAGGACTTCAGATTCATTTACGCAGCGGAATTTAAATTCATTCTCAGTTTCAAAACTCATAATGTTGTTTAGATAACTATATGTCAAAGATTCATTAGTCACATGAGATACATCAGCAAACATTTTGTAAAGTTCATCCGGCGTTGAGGAACAATTAATATTTATATTTTCCTTTCCAACGCCAATATCCCGTATGGTTTGCCAGGTTTTTTTACTGCTAATGGCATCTCTAAATCTTTCGGCATAGTAAAGACATTTAGCCTTCCTTATTTCACGATTAACTTCTCGTCGCAACCTACAGTATGCATCTTTTAAGAAGGGAGTTTTAAAGCGTTTCCATCGAGAGTATGCCACATCTCTTTGTTTCATTAACGATTTTATTGGCAAAGAGAACCATGGCCTAGAACTTGGCTTTATAACTTTAGTTCTGCAAGGCACAGCAGAATTATATAAAAATGAAATATTGCCTTCGAGAAAAGACAATTGTTTGTCCACAGATGGCATATAATAAATCGAATTCCAGTTTATGGCCAAAAAACTATCATTCAATGCGTGGTAGTCAATATATTTAAAATCACGATAAGTAAAAGATTGAGCTTCGTGCCTTAACTGAAAATCATATGAGGTAAAAATCAAGTCATGCTTTGAAAAGCACGGCACGGATAGTTAATCGTATAACAAAACTTTAGAAATGTTATTAACAAAGAACAAGTCCAGTAAGGTATTAGACAAGGTACTATAATGAGTAGCAATAGAACGATTAATAGGTGTGATACCAATAGCCAACATATTATCCAAAAGAGACGAATCAGTCAATAAATTCGAGTTAAAATTGCCGGCAATAACAAAATCCGTTTAAAAGTGAGCAATGTCCTCAAGATCGCTCAAAAAGACATTAATAGGAGTATTACGGTTCGGTCTATAAACGCATCCTACCAGTAGCTTTTTACCATTTGCTAAGATTTCAACAAACAAGTATTCAACTTTGTTTAGGTGTATTACCATGTTATTTGCATCAGTTTGACATTTGTTTCTGCAGATAAAGTTGCACTTAATACTTTTCTTAACAAAAACTGCTACACCACCAGCATGAGTCTCCCGATCAGCTCTAAAAGTTATGTAACCATTCAAATCAATCATGTGATTAGAAGTTGATTCCTTTAACCATGTCTCGGATACGCAAATTACATCAACATGTGAATTTTCAAAAATTAGTCTAAATTCATCAATCTTGTTATTGAGACTTTGCGCGTTGATGTGACATATGTTAATGCAATTTTTCTGCTTGGATAAAACTCGTAGCATATTCATTGTAACATCATTGGGACCAGCTACTGAACTGCTATCTTGCATATTTAGTTAGGTAGCAAGTAGAATTTATTGTAATTTTAAATAAAGCAACGCCAGAAAATGCACTACATCTTTTTTTTTTTTTTTTAATAGTAACCAGCACTCAGGGGATGGCCCCTACACATGCATTGCATTGTGTTGGTATCAGGAAAGTAGGTTATGGGAAGAAGGATAAAGGGAGTAGTGTTTGTGGACATTTGATTTAAATTTCTCGATATTTACTGTGGCAGGAAAGACATCAGTAGGAAGTTCATTCCACATACGAACCGTGCGGCCGAAGAAGGAATTCTCCCTGTAATGAGTGGTGCGATTCACTGGCCAGTCGACTACGTATGGGTGTGCTCTTCTAGAAAAACGTGTATCACGCAAAAAGTTTCGGGTCTCGGGAACAAGTTCCCTGATTTCTTCAGAGCACATTCCATTATAGTATCGATAGAACAGCGAAACACACCCCACATCACGACGGTGTTCCAGTGAGTCAAGACGGTTAGATACCACAACGTCGCCGATGAGTATCTTCGCTCGTTCTTGTACGCGGTCAAGTAGCCCCAAAATAGACCTTGGGGCACCAGCCCATACATGGGAGTTATATTCCATTTTTGGTCGGATATAGGTGGTATAAATAATGAGAAGATCAGATGGTGTAAAGTCATTCCTACGCCGTTTAAGAAAACCAAGACATTTCGATGCTTCCTTCGACACAAGAAAAATGTGTTCCGTCCAGCGGACATTGCACTGGATTCTCATGCCCAAAACATCAAGAGTCTCTGTCTTTTCAACACCTATACCATCCATTAATACAGACGAGGCAGCATCATCCATTGTGCGTTTATGTGTCAAAAGACAACATTGGGTTTTACGGGCATTAAAATTGACCCTATTCGCACGGCCCCAATTGGAGATTACCATCAGATCGCTATTAATCGAAACATCCATCGTCTGTCTCTTAGCTTCAATCTCCAAATCGCTAGGCCTATGGTTAAACGAATACGAATGGCATATGCTGCTGTCGTCTGCAAAGGAATAAATAGTATTTGAAGTTTGACATAGAAGGTCATTCAGAAAGATAAGAAACAAAGTAGGAGGGAGGACGGAGCCTTACGGTACCCTTGAATTGATTTTGAACTCATTTGAAGAGATCCCATCTATAACAACACGAATAGTGCAATCTCTAAGAAAACTCGATATGAATCGAGAGAATTTTATACCTACATCAAAAGCAACAAGTTTAAATAGAAACGCACAGTGCCAGACCCTATCGAACGCCTTAGATATGTCCAGAGCCACCACTTTACTTTCGCCAAAATGATGAATTGAGATACACCGTTTTTCAGTCAGAAAGGCCAGTATGTCCCCCGTAGACCGTCCTCTACGAAAGCCATACTGGCGGTCGCTTAATAAACCGTTTATCTCCAGATAGTTAACCAGGCGGTAGTTAACAATACTCTCCATAATCTTGGAGATCTCTGAGCATATTGCTATTGGTCGGTAATTTTCAGGGTTTTCAGCCTTTCCCTTTTTGGGAATCGGCGTAACATTAGCTACTTTCTAGCACATCGGAAATACTCCGGCATGATAAATACGACTGAAAAGGTTAGCTAATGGACGCGACAGCGTCGAAGAGCATTCTTTCAAAACCTGTGCTGGTATGCCATCCTGCCCAGGGGACTTACTAGTGTTGAGATCCAAAAGAACCCTTTTAACTGCACGAGCTCGAAAGAATATATCTGGCATAGTCCCAGACAATTTCTCAAGCTCGGGCAGTGGTTGGTTGCTTTCCGGCAAATGTGAATTTGCTGCAAATATTTCAGCCAAAAGGTTAGCTTTTTCAACCGGGTCGGTGACTAATATGTCATTTTTTAACAGAGCAGGAATTGAAGAACCAGCGTTATTCCTTACTCTCTTAACAAATTACCAAAAGTTCCTGCTGCCTTTGGGGGCATCAAGAACCCTTGCACGCAGACGCTGTTCGAACAAAGCCCTTTCGCGCCTGAGTACTTTGGCACACGAAGATCTCGCCTGTTTGCGTAGCGAATCAGTATCGGCGTTCGTGTTTGCACGCCATATACTAAATGCTTCCTCTCTGGACCTAACTGCATCTTTGCAAGTCTGGTTAAACCACGACTTCTGCCGAGGTTTACTGGAGATCGTTTTTACCGGAATAAAGGATTTCATTCCCAGTAAAATAATACTTTCAACCATTTTCGCCATGGCATTGACATTATTGTCCAAGAAACATAGTTTCCAGTTAAACTGCCGAAAGAAATCGTTGAGCTCTGCCCAACGAGCCTTTTCGTATATAAAAATCGAACGCTTTGTGGCTGCCGTCGAAGTGCCGTGAAGCCCGGAGAACGAAAAGGAGGCGGAAACGGTACAATGGTCCGAGTTTCCGAGAGGTGCAAGAACATCTACTTCGTACTTTTCAGGGTGCGAAGTAAGAAAAAGGTCGAGGGTATTATTCTGGTGCCCTTCAACACACGAAATGTGCGTTGGTTCGTTCACTAGGTGATTGTGCGCGGCGAATAACTCAACATAGCGGCCCTCTGGAGTCGTAAGGCCGGAATGGCGAATCCAAGAAGAATTGTGAACATTAAAATCACCAGCAACAACAATTTCACTGTTCGGACAATCCCCAAAGATTTTGGTCACGGAGTCAGAAAGGGAGTCGAAGCCACCCATAGTGATATCCCTTCCAGCGTTTGGACTTCTATAAAGAAATCCGAAGTGCAGAGTGTGCCACCTGATCTTGAATTTAACCCAAATACAGCTAAATTCTGCATCAAACATGTCAAATGGTTGCTGACATTGGTACACAACGTCTGTTCTAATATATACCGCAATGCCCCGATGGAGGGAAAAGAGTGTTAAAAGGTGGTACCCAGGTACCTGGAAATCCTGAGGGTCAGCATTTTCAGATACCTGAGTCTCACAAAGTGCAAGAACATCCGGCCGATGGAGACTCACGTGAGCATACACTGAGAAGAAATTCGTTCTCAGCCCACGTATATTGCAAAAATCAATTCTGAACCGTCCTGTCACCATAAATAGAGAGAAAAATAAAAAAAAAGGTCCCTCGTTTGCTAAATATACAATGTAGATAACCAATCACTACCAACTTGACTACACCAACGGCCAGTGTTATACCTTCGCCGTTGGGCAGTTAACCAGCAATTGACACCACACGGTCTATTTAGCAAAGAAATGGGTTCTTAAGGAGTTAAGAAAAGGATATGCAATGATTATTTTCAGGGTACCACAAAAGCCCTGATCTGGTAAAACAAGTTAAATCGAACATTTAAAGTAAGAATTACATGACAATTAACAATAGTAACAAAAAAATTAGTTTTTGTACGTAAAATTTTATAAGGAAAAAAATATTTTAGACAATTATTACATATCAGCATTACCACGCAATACAGGGTCAACAGGTAAGATATTTGAAGCAAAAAAAAAACTGATTCAGTTGTTCGATGTCTTCAACACGAATAGCTTCTTCAGTCTCAGGGGGTCTAACATAGACTATGCCTCGCCTTGTATACACAGATTGAAGATGTCTGTTCTTCTTGAGTCGTAGAGCAGAAACAAAAATATGATAGTTGCTAGACGTGAGATTTTCGTTTATATAAAATGGGCTGTTAGACTTATATCTGCTATCATTTTCTGATCTAAATCCGATATGACTGAGCACTAAGGGACTGCGATTTACTGTAGAAATGATAATGTAGAAATGATTCAGCAAAATATAAAAGTAATCTTATTCGTTGATAATGCCACAGCCCATAAGCAGATAAGATTAAAGAACCTGACGTTCAATATTTACCAGCAAATAGAACCTCAATTTTACAGCAATTAGATCAGGGGATCATTTATGCATTAAAGGCATACTGTCGACGAAAAATAGTACGTTAGAAAATGTGCTTTCTAGAGTCTGCCAAAAAAATTGAAGATTTCAAGAAAAGTCTTATATGTTAGCAGCATTATATATAGCCAAACGAGCATATTGGATGGTAACTCCTAGTACCATTTTTAACTGCTTTAAAAAGGTGGTTTGAAATAATATACAAGCTTATTTTTTCCTATTTATATGATTTTTTTATAGACATACATATTTCATTGTAAGTTGTTTCGGAATCTCACGATCTGCCTGTAATGTAAGATCGCGAAGATGAAATATTAATAACTGCTTACTTAGGCTTAGAATTTGAAAAATTTGTAAGTCTGGATGAAAATTTACTGTCATGCACCACCTAACGAGGAGGAAATCGTTTCTGAGCTCCAATCAAGTGGAGATGATGAAAAAGATTTGTCTTCTTTTTTTATATGCACCCTTTATGCAAATATCAGAGTTTTTATATAGGCACTGCTGATGCATATAAGCGAGTTTATTTTATAAGCACCGTATATGCATATAAACGAGTTTTTATGTTAGCATTTCCTGCTTATATGCACAGAAAGCAAAACATTTTCAGAAATGCATATAACCGATAAATACTTTAAAATTTTTTAAGGCTTAAAGCAGTTCTTTTGCATAATAGTGGATTATTTCATTGGGTTCCGTTGGCTTACGCTACTGACATCATAGAATGTTACGATAGTATGGATCTAATACTAAATGCCACAGGTTACACCACACACAAATGGCTAATTGTAGCAGATTTAAAAGTACTGACAATTTTTAATTACATGTAAAGTGGTGACATAAAGAATCCCTGCTATTTTGTGTAGGAGACAGCCGAGCTACTTCTAAACATTATATACAGATCGATTGGACTCCGCGTAGAACAGTTGTTATTGGTGAAAAAAATAGCATAAATATCCATTTATTCAATCCAACAGATTTTACCACCATTGCACATAAAGTTGGGGTTGATTAAACAATTTGTAAAAGCCCTTGACAAAAATAGCCCAACATTCAAATACATTGAACCCGTTTTTTATCGAATAACTAACGGTAAATTAAAAGAAGATAAAAAGTGTATTATAAACGTACGCTCAATTAAACCAATTTATAATCCTCAACAGGTAGCTTTATTGGCCCATAAATACGGACATTGGTAAAAGATCTCCAAATTCAAAAAAAGAGGAAGGCCAGCGCCAAAAACCCGGACTTCTCCGGACATCAACAAAAAAATAGTTTCAAACCGTTTTAGGTTTGTTGTAGGTTTAAGTTACAATAAACTTTTTCAAAAACCCAACAAGCCATTTTTATATTTTATTATTGTTAACCAATCTAACTTCACAATATTCAAGGCACATATAAAAATGTTAAAAAAAATTTGCTTTAACAGCAAAAACATACTTTTAAAGTAATTCAGTAGCAAAGTACTTGAAGTAAATATGTATGTTAGATTAGAGTTCTAAACACAGGATATTTTAAGTAAGTAAGAAAAAAAAACATGATAAAAAGTTAAAACACAATTTTTACGAGGTTGGCGTCTTTTTTTAACAATTAAGGATACGTTCTTTCCGGAAAATAAAAAAAAAAGGATTGTTTCCAAATATTTCAATACCATTAATACTATTTTTAGCCGCTGCATTTTGCGAAATAACTAAATTAGCGTTTATTAAAAAATGAAGGACTTTTCCGGACGCCGATTTTCTTTGAGGACGGATGCCCAAAAAAGAGGATAGTGTCCAGAAAAAAGCGGACAGTTAACAACCCTAGTAAAAGATCAAAATTTCGTGCAACAAATGAAACTTGCAGAAAAAACGGCATAGAGTGGCTTTGTCTCACTGTGTGAAAATTTTCTTGGAAACAAAAAAAGTGAAAATTACGAGCAGATAGTAATCAATATGCTATATGCCTACCATGTGATGGGTCGCAGAATGTCATTTGAAAAGGTTTCCATCAAATTTAGTACAGATGAGTGATGAGCAAGGTGAACGATTCTACCAGGAAATGCTTAGAAGAAGAGCGTTATATAGAAAAAAATAAAATCAGCATGCTTTATGACTACTACTGGCCTTTAAAGCGTGATACTGACAGCAAAGCTTATAAAAGTCGTACAGCACAAAATCATTTCTATATTAAGAAGAATAAAGTCAAAAAAGTTAACAGAGCATAACTCATTTGTTTTTTATCCGATTTACATGTAATTACGCATTTTGGAAAACTATTTTAGCGTTAGTTTTTTTATTATCATAAATATACATAATATTTGGTATCCCAAAAGCAACTTAGAGCCTGAGGAAAGTAAAAGTTTGTTGCAAATTTTGTTTTTTTTTTTACATTTAAACCATATTAATTTGATCATTTATCAACCGATTCTCAAAAATTTTTCAAATCATATGTAATAATGTATTTTAAATAACAAGAAATCCGTCTTGAACAAAGAAGTTGTGACTGTTTAAAGTTGAATTTTCAAGAAAACCGGGTTTTCACTACATTTACTGTTATAAAACCACTTATCGAGGTGACCTAGAAAAACAAAAGGTACTTTCGTTTCCTATGGAGACCAGCAAAACAGAATTGGTACATGAGAACTAGAGGTGAGCGATCCCGTGATTTTTAGGGAATATCGTTAATAGTGAATGCGATTTTAAAATCACCGGTTATTTAAACAGTGACGGTGATCACTGTTTAGCATTTTTCACTTCTTGTAAAAGAGTTATTTTAATCTCTGTTAAATTATTATACATAATGTTATTTTAAGCAGTGATTATGCGATTTTAGTTCTTTTAACGAACTCCTAAACAACGCATTGGAAAAACAATATAAATGATAAATAAGAATTCAAAATATTTATGAATAAGAAATATCAATTTTCAATATGTATGTAGTTACAACAATATCCCATATTTATATTTGGCGAATTCACAAGGTCTTGTGAAATCATATGTTGTAAAATAATAGAACCAAAAAATATTACTGTTGTGAACAACCTCTCATATATAAGTGTGGTATTTAAAATCAGCTGATACGACTAAACGAAAACACAGTTGTACAATTTGCTGCTATAATGCCAATACGTTTCGCCTTTGGCTTAAACTAATAAAATTTATTAATTACATATATATACACACAATTTTCTATATCTCACCTGGTTACTGGTATTATAGAGATAATCCATGGAAATATGCTCCTTTTTCTTTTCACACACTTTTATTACAAAAACGCCAAAAAATTTGTTATATTTTACATTTTTTTTTTGAACTATAAAATTTAATGGCAGAGGTACATAACCAAAGTGCTAGGGTATTTCACGTTGATCTAGACAAACGAAACCAGTCGACCTATGCCTTCGAATAGGAAGCTGTTACGGCCTGGATACTTAGTTTTCTTGAGTTTAATGGTTCTCCTCCATATGCAAAATGTTTTTTGCATGCAGTCAGATAATGCAGCCTCTGATAACTGTATCGCTGTACAGTTATGCGACGCCACACACTTCACCACATGCGAGAGTGAGACGCGAAATTCTCGAAGTGCGATAAAAAGGGACGGCCTGGTTGTCTTTAAAAAATAATGACCAACGACGCGCGAGCTCTTTACCTCACCAGAGCTATTTTACGACTGTTATATTTTACATAAACAAGAAACAGCTGACGGCCAGAGACCAGTGTCGTCTACATTTGCCGGCGGAGACGGCTAAAGTAATCTTGTTCGGCGGTTTTGCCTAAGATTCTAGTATTATACATTTTTACGGGTGGCGAGTGCTAGCGGCTTCCAAAAATTAAATAGAAAACTCGCCGTTTCGTATTAGGCGCTTGGCGCATGACTTTGTATATAATACGACATCACAATAAACATATCAAACAAAGTTGTATTGTTTCACAACAAGTTTCGTATGAAAATCAACAACAAAATTTTTATGCTATTGTGAAATTATATGACAATAATACAATATGCTATTGTATCGTACCTTGTGAATTCGCCAATTAATATTTTTAATTTAAACAAAATTTTGATACAAAATTTAAATTTATACCTTTTGAGATAAGTTTTTCAGCTTTAATTTAGAAAAGCAGCTTACAATTCTTGTTAAATAGATTTCAAACATAAAAATATATAAAAATAGTTGAAATCAATTGCAACAAAAACATAAAAAAAAACCAATTACACAATTAAGCTGTATATGTACATAACACAACTAAGTATAATATAACATTTGTGCTTTTTCTTGTTTAAACGCGTTCGTCGGCCATTTAGGACTTGCCCAGCTTTTGAAAATATTCTTTCGCATGGAACTGATGATCCTAGTGCACAATAATTTTCTTGAGCTATTTGAGAAAGATTTGGATATTTATTTGTACTCCACCAATCAAAAATATTTTTATTTCTTGATAATTGAAAGTGAAGTTCAAAAAGCCTGATCGTAATAACTAAAATTTCATTTCAGCTAACGATTTATATACATATATCGCTTATTTACTCAAATGTCTTCTAGAAATGCATTTTTGGCGTTAACGATTCAGAATTGTTTGTTTTGCTATGCTTTATTTCGTATATAAGTTTCATATTGAAAATGTTTCTACTTATAACGTGTTAAAAAAATTTAATTATTCTTTTCTATATAACGAAAGTAAACTAAAAACTTAATACGTATTTTTTTCGAAATATTTTTTTTATTACGGCGTTGTTTGCACAAATGAGCGAATTGTTTATTGTTGTACCCTTACAAAGATTTTCGCTTCTCGTGTAAAGTTATATTTTTGTTAGCTGTGCTTTTTTTCATTTTAGCTAACGATATGTATTTAAAATAAATGTGTGTATAAATCTGTTTTTGAGTATTAATGCTTTAGCCGGCTCATAGCTGAATTTATTTCGCCGTCGCGGACAAACAGTGCTCGGCGCAGATCTCTGACGACACCTTTCTGGTCAAGATTAATAAATAACAAGGTTACGACATAACAAATTGAAAACTTGCATTTTCTGCGCATGTGGTCAAATGACGTCACGAAACAGTCTCTCATTTAAAAATAATGTAAACATAACAGTGGGACAATTTCCTAACTTTTGGAGAAAATGTTTTCTAATTTGTTTTTTGTTAATCGTGTTATAAAAAAATTAAATGTTCAAATAATTTATAATATTAAATAACATTTAGAAAAAAAAATTAAAACATTTAAAATTAGTTTATTGTTTTACTAAATTTTCGTTTTTGGTTATTTGTGTTTTGCTTGATTTCCGCATTAAGCGATCTTATTCTAAGGTTTATCCACACAAGCCAAAATACTTCTAGCTTACCCATTTCATATTTTAAATTTTATTTCAAAATCTTCCTGTTTTAAATGTAATAAGCAAATTCTCTCCCTATATATTTTATTCGGTGTGACCAGATTTTCAAGTAAAGTTAACAAACAAAAACATAAGGCCAAAAAATAAATCTAATTTTTTAATGCGTTTTTAAAAAATTTCTTCGTTATAAAGATATTTTTCATAATATGGACGAAACGTTTGTGTGCTAAAAATATTTAAAAGAAAGTTTGTTTTAAAAATTTTGATTTTATTTACAAAAACTTGGTAACCCATACCTTAGATAAGAAAAAAAATAATATGTGTTCATATACAAGAGATTTTTAAAAAAGTTTTTAGCAGCAGGTGTTAATTTGCTGCCTGTTTTGGTAAAAAAAATTTGTAAGATCCCTGCAGGAAATGTCAATAGAGAATCACTAGAAACTCACTACTGACATTGTCACCAGTACTACTGTTAAGCTATACCTCAGACAATGCTCTTTGCTATTAACAAAAAATCAACTGCTGACATTGGTACTATTGACAAGGTGCTTCTTTTGGGGTCATATGTACACATTGAAACCAGCGATTAACTAGTACCTTTTAGCAATTTTAGTATACAGTACTACTGATAAGCTAAACCATTGTCAATGTGTTTTTGCAATAGACATTTAACATGCGTCTGTCATTGAAAACAAGTATGATTTGTGTATATAAATCACTTTTATAGCACAGCAGAAAAAATAAAAAAGGCCATAATGTTGCTGATACATTTTTGCATTTGACGGCAAACTGAAGCATTAATTTGCCGCTGACAGTTTTCTTTTCTTCTTATCAAAGCTTAATATAAAATTGTAGACGTACTGTTGACAATGTCGCCAAAAAGGCAACATAATAGTCGATAAAAGTGTTGACATGGGGACACTTGTTCCCAAGTTTCCTTCAGGGATATATATAAAAAAAAAACAAACATTTGTTTTTGTTTTAAATATAAACACTCACACACTATTCGTTAATTTTTTTACAAAAACACGTAAAATTTAGTAGTTTATTTGTAAACTTTTTATATATAGACAAACACTTGAAACCAATAAAAAATCGAAACTATAAGATTACATTTACATGATGCAATTTTTTTAATATTCCTTCAATAAAATTTTTGTTTGTTGACAAAACGAGTTGAAGTGACTACTTTTCTTCACAGTTCGTTAAAAACCGAAAATTTTCATTCAAGTTCATACTTACATGCATATATCATGAAAAATGCCTTCATGTACATTTTGTTCAAGAAAAGAAAAAAAGATAATCTTTAATGTAAAAAGTTACATTGTAAGAAAGCATTTATAAAGGTATTTTTATTTTTACATGTGTGCCTCAATAAGTATTTAAAACCAATGACTGTTAAAATGAAAAAATGAAAATCAAAAAATGAAAAATATTATTTTTTTAAACTTATCTATAAAAATAATAATTATCGTTGTTACCCGTTTTTATCAAAATTAAAAAAATGACCGTCCTACTAAAAAAAAAAATTTACAGAGAACATGATATTCAACAAATATAGTTTAATACTATCAAAATGGTGAGCTTTACTTGATCCTACGATGTTTCATTGTGCCTGCTTTTTTCTTGAAAAATTATTTCGGTCCTGTTGGATTTGATTTTTTGACAAAAATACACTTTAAAATTCTTATTAAATAAAAATATAAACATAATAATTTGTTTCAACGAAAGACATAAGTGTTTTTACATTTTTGAGCAATATTTTAAAATATTTTTTAATTTAACCAAAAAAATTTTTTATTACTGTCAGGCCGATTGCAAAATTTTATCCGAAGCTTTTTTTGTTTTTCATGGTTTTTTGGGAAAGAGTAAAAGGACACAGCTAAAATAAGATTTGTTAAGCACACGCTCACAATTAGTTTTAGCACAATTTCTCACTTGAATTTTTCTGATCGTTTTGCATGCATTGCCCCACTGCACACTTCGTGTTTACGATTTGCTTCGAAATTTTAAATAAATTTTGTTTTGCTCTTATAGCTTTTAAATACACTTCGCACACAATTTTTATAATAACTATTATTTTTTTGCACTATATTTAATAAATTTAAATTAAAAATTCTTTTTAAATAACGAAATTCGACAAATTAATTTTTTGGAGAAATGTCAAAGTGATTTTAGTGCAGGGTTGTCAAATCTCACATAACATATAAATCTTTTCCGCCAAAATTAGGAATTAATCTAGAGCAATAATAATTTAAATTTTAGTGTCAAACTCCATACAAAAAAAGCAAAGAGTAAGAGAATGACTGTCTTATTTTTTTAGGGATGTTGCACCTAATGAGAATAACAGACAAAAATTGGCGCCATGCTCATTGTTTAACGTAAGTTGACGTAGTTGTTTCTCTTTAACTTTGCCAGCCGTGTATAACAAAGGCTTGCTATAGTTCTTGTAATATTTCTTGTTTGGCACTAAAGGTTTCAAAAACAGTGCTAAGTGCTGGTTTTCTTGTGGCTATAAATGCTTAAATAATTGTGTTAAAATTGATTCAGCATTATGCATAATTAACAGAAAGTTAATATTATTTTAAACGTTTATGGATACAAAAAAACAAAATTTTTTTGGGTAAAATTCAAATTAGATGATGTAGTGTGATTTAGTTGTTTTTCAAATATCTAGCGCTTTGTTTTTAAGCAATTAGAAACTTTGTGTTATCAACTTATGACAACACTGATATAGCTTTGACAAAAGTATTCACACACCGAATAAATTCACAATGTATAAATTCATGCATTGATCAAACGAAGATAATTTTATTCGAAGCAGATTTTCGTTCAACTCATTAAAATCGCTTAAGAGTTTAACACCAGATAAAATCAAGATAAAACGTAATTATGCTATTCTCTGGTACGTAAACATACTACTGCGCCATTTTTCATTGTTAATGAGAAAATTCCAAACGAAATTGGGAATTTTCATTTGAAATTCAGAATTTTTATTTGTAATTGAGAAAATTCCAAAAAAAAATGAGAAAATTTTACATGATATTGAGAAAAAAACCAAAAAAAATTAAAAATTTGAAATTAAAAATATTTTATATTAAATCAAGATTTGTTTTTAGAAAGTGCCTTCTACCACCATCGTATTCAACTAATTTTTAAAACGCTTCATCGACGCGTTAAAAAAAAGCGCATTCTTGCAGTGCTTAATTTAATAAAATTATATGGTTGGAGAAAAAAACAATGTTTAGGCAAAGATAAATGTACCACACGTCAATCTTCTCCAATGTCGGAGATCAAAGGCTCGCTTTTAAGAAGAAATTAAAAACGTGTGTTATTACCACAGATTGCATATCACAACGTTAAATTAGTTTAGTTTGGATCTGGAAGATAGGCCAGAATATATCTCTGCTACTTATTTAATAAAATTGCCTGCATAGATTTGTATTTACCTTTCCATATTTTTATTTATGTTGCGTTATGAATGCATTTATGTTGTACGTATTGTATGTACGTTCATACTAATTTTAAATAAAATTTTATTTGGAATTTTCTCATTTCCAATTAAAATATATTCACAATTTCAAATGCAAATTCTCAAGTTCAATAAAAATTTTCTCATTTACAGCAAAAAATGAACAAAACTATTATATCGAACATTTGTTCTTGGCTTCCAAAAGGGCTTTTTATAAATTCAATATTGAGTAAGTAGCCAGGTTGACACCGGCTTCGGGAATGTGTTATCTTAATTTCTGGGGTATCTTCATCATAATATATTGTTAATTGGTTCCAAATATATTATATCCATTATACCTATATATACATGCATGCATACATCCTTAGTTCATTAAAATTAACGCATTTAAACTTATTACGCTCATATTCATATTTCAAATTTAAAATATTCTCATTTGGACCATAAATATTAGTCATGCAAATTAAAGTTTTCAATACAAATAAAGCCCTAAATGATTAAAAAATACAAAGAATAGGCAACCCTTGCATGGGTTAAACTACGTCATCAGAGAGGCAAACATGCGCAAGTCGCAATCTCTAATAGTCTATCATTCTTGTTTCTGGTAAAGTTTTTAACACCACTTTCACAAAAACACATATAAAAACATAAGCGCTTTACTTCTTTTATAGAACAAAATGTAAACATGAAGCACAAAAATGTTACTTTACATTTTGCAAAGTTTAACATAATAAGAGTAACATCGCAGGTAAGAGTTACTGCCAGCGTTGCCAGGATAGTTTGCAAAAAGTTACGATTTTTCAATCAAAAAGTTACATTTTTTCACAAAAAGTTACATAAAAAAATAAGCTAAATTATTAAGAGCTTTGTTATTGGGCAACAAATTTTATTAAAGTTAATTAAATTAGATATTTATTTTAAAAAATGTTTGTTAAATCAAAAGTAATGTTCCCCTTTATACACCTAACATACTTGTTTAGTTTTCAAATGTTAGTTTCTTACAAAGGCTTTCAAATTAAAAAAATAAGTAAGTGGGGTCTTTTTAAAACTTGCCGCATTGTGGAAATATTTTCAAAAGAAGTTTATTATATTGGGTGGAAAAAAAGATCGGGGGAGTGCTGGCAAACGTGCTGCGATGTGTCGAATAAGGACTACTACAGTTTTTAACCTGTTCAGTTATAATATTTTGTATATTTTTAATAAGTATATGTATATTATAACCGTCAATAAGTATGATAAACGTGCAGGTACACTTTAAAAGCTACTTTAACAAGCAATTATCGAAAAAAATTTTGCGCATTTAAGTTAAAGTGCAGATTATGTTGATGTTTCTATGTCAATTGTTTTAGAATGCCAGAAATTGAGGGAAACTGTCTTAAAAATGCAGGTATTTAAATCGCACTTAAAAATGGAATTTGAATTGACTTTCGAAGAAGAGTGATACAAATAAACAACTTTGTGTAGATAGGACAAAAATGCACCTAAACATAAGACATCTGAATCAAAAATTAAAAATGCAGGTATTTAAATCGCACTTAAAAATGGAATTTGAATTGACTTTCGAAGAAGAGTGATACAAATAAACAACTTTGTGTAGATAGGACAAAAATGCACCTAAACATAAGACATCTGAATCAAACTCACTGAAACAAAAAATTGTTTGGTGATCTTTTTTCTACCGTCCTAAGGAATCATTGCCGTTTTTTATAATTTATAATTTAAATTTTTTGACTTTTAACCAAAATCGTGAATAAAATGATTACACTCGTCACAAAGAAGTTCCTCATTTCAGGTTTCTTTTGTCAAAAACTACTTTTATATGATTAAGTTATGTCCTTATATCCATAATGTACATTAAAAGATCTTATCAAAATCTCTTGCACTAAAAATTATACCTTACTGTACGACTAGTACAAAAAGTTACGAAAATTGGACTAAAGCCGTTAAAATTATACATGTTACGCAGATGGCCAAAAAGTTACATAAAATGTAACAAATGTAACCAAACGGCAACGCTGGTTACTGCACAATATTTCAAAATGTTACTTTGAGTAACATAATAAATTAAAAGTAACACTATAGTAGAAACAGTTACTTCACGGTTTATGTCACTGTCGTTACATGTCAAAATGTTATTTAAGTAACACATTAAATTAAAAGTAACAGTAGCAGTTACTTCACAGTTTATGTCACTGTCGTTACCAGTGATTTGCAAGTCACAGGTATAAAATCACAGGTACGGAAATATCGCTCATCTCTAATGAGAACCCCTAAATAATTTTTTTCTCAACTTTGGTATCACAGTGTAAAACTTAATAAAAGCTTCCTGATGAAGCCACAAAACGAAGTGGCAAAATATTGCAAAATCAAAATAAATATATGTATTTAAAAAGACCTAAAACTTAAAAAATAGACTTGTTAATATTTTATGCATCGCAGTCACATAAACGATCTGGTCCTGTACAGTGTTTGAACTGCGAAGAATATGGCCATACCAATCATTCTGAAATTTGCTTTGTGTTTGCGTCGTGTGTGGGGATCTGCACCGTACGACCAAGTGAGAAAAGTCAAACGATGCTTCTTAAGTGAAGAAATGCAGCAACTTCAGTGGAAATCACACTGCGAGCCTCAGAGGTAATCCTGTTTTTGATCTCGTGAAGCAGGCATCTAATCAGAAAACGTTTCGGTGTCTCTCTAGGTGCCAAATATACCTACTACAAGTATGCCTCCATCAGCACAACCGGATACAAATCAATTTTCATATGTATGCAAACAAACTTAAGGCTAACCAGCTCAACACACGTAAGTCGAACCAGCTAACAACACAAGAAGAGATGCGAACAAACGAACCAACCGGGCCCAATATTAGACTTCTGGAAGGCATATTTGGGAATATGGTTATGTTATTAAACCTATTCATGGCGATTGTGACTAGCAGGAGGCAAGAAATTCAGAAAATTCAGTATGGCTTAGTGCAGGCTATGCTTACAAGGCCATTATTTGCCTCAGGGTTTGCTCCTGAAACGCAAACAGCATCTGTCAACACAAACACGAACTAAAATATTTTTAGTACACCTAAAAAATTATGTGGTGTTGATTTACGAGGCTCATATGACATCCAGAAGCCCTTTTAATATAATTGGCTTTACGTTTTACGATTCTCAGGTTCCCAGGGATATATCATGTGGTGGCTCCGCTATAAAAATCAAATAAACATTATTTCAACTGTGCAGCCAACTTATTTGCCAACTGATCCCAATTAAGTTCTAGACGTTACCTATTTCGGCGTAACAAAAGGTATATCGCTGAACGTTTTGAAGCTCAAGCCTCGTTGGACTTTTCTTCAGAACACTCACCCACAAAAATTACTATTTTCAGTCCTTAAAAAATTGCAACTAGTGATAATTTTTTGTCGAAAAAATTAATTTATTCAAATGCAAAAACTTATCAGCACCCACTGCTTGGAAAACTTACCGCTAAAACATATCGAAAAGGTCGCTGATCTTACTTTTTCTACCTGCCGCCAGATCAAATATTACAGAATTCATCTAAAAAAGAAGAGCTTTTATCTGAAAAAACACCGAAGGAAATGGCAAAACATATGTCGCCCCAACTTAAAACCAAGCTGAAAGAATGTACAAAGCAAATAAAAGCACTTGAAAACCCTCCACTGCGTAAACACGAGAAAGTTAAGTAAATTTGCCTGCAATTTATTAACTTTTAATGGTTTTGAAAGGTCGACAATATATTTTTTGTAGTTAAACAAATTAAGATTTTACATTGATTTTTTTTCTGCGAAAGACTATATTATATAAGCAACTACCCTATTTTATTTTAAGCTTAATCATAAAAAAATTCCTTCAAAATTAAAAAAAGAGTTTTTTTGTTCACTTTTTTATTAAAATAAATAATATCAAAAGATTTTTGAAAGTGATGGCAGTAATTATCCTAAAAATCTTATTCATCGCAATTAAACCTGAAATCTCTACTTTCAGAGTTTTGGCCATTTTTTTATGCGATTTTTTGAAAATTTCACTTTTTCTCTGTTTTTTCTCATCTTGTGTGTTTACATATGAGTGGGAAACTGTTTTGTTGGTTATAAAACGTTTTGATAATAAATTGTATTTTAATGTTCTTTACTTAAATTAGTACAGGTAAATTTAAATAAATTTTTAACAGGTTAAATAGGGTTTTACACTGACATTGCATGTCACTACCCACCCCTAAACTGGTAATGTATACCTGTGCGACAGCTTTCTTGGTGATGCTATTTTATGCAACAAAATAAATGAACCTGTCATAAAAACCTTTCAAAATTGTTAAAACAAAATTATTCTTTAAAGAGAAACAAATCTTTGCCTCAAGTACTAATTTTTCATATATTGTGGTTATTGCACGAAATGTTTTTCAGAACCCTTTTGAAACTACAAGAGTTAATTGGAAAAAGATAAATCTGTGAGATAAAAAATTGTGTGAACTTTAAAAATGTCAAGGCGATGGCAACATGTCGGCGGTGAAACAGTGTTTATACAATTTCAGAAAATTTTTTAATATACAATGCACAAGATTTTAATACATGGATCAATTGCCTTTTGGTCTGTTACCAGAAGAAGCGGCTGAGGCAAGAAACAAACATTTTCAAATTTACAGGCAAAACTTTGCAAGAAAGTTTGCAAGAGTTCAGTGTAACGTAGATATTATTAATAGACTTTTGCTAAGCTCTGACCCACTGATGACTAGCATAAGACCAACTCCAAAAAAGAAGTCATTGCTCTTTACGAAAGAAATGTGTTTAATGCTTCCTCTTGTACTTGATTTTGAAGAGGATTGAGATTCAGAAGTGGTCTTTGAAGAAACAGACGAAGAAGAACAGTAGCTTTCCTAGTCTAAGTGCAAAATTATATTTTTTTAAATAAATTAGTTTTTGTTATCATACTTTAAATTAATTGTTACATCTGTAAATAAGTCATTGTTATATACAAATTACTTATTTTCAGATTAATTTAATACATTAAATTACAAAAAAAGCGACAAACAAGCTTAAAAATAATTTTTGGGAAAATTGGCAAAATATATTTAAAAAAAATTTTTTTTGTGCAGGGCCGTGTTGGGGGGGGGGGTGGGGTTTGGGGGCATTTCTGCCCCTACCCATAAAAGCTTGAGAATGTTACTTTTATAGTATTTGGGCGTAACAATAGTATTGAAAACTAAAAAAAAATTTAATTTTTCGGAGGTGGTATTAGTTCTTCTAAGGGGAACTTTTTCTCCCTTGGTCCGCTTAAATGCCCATGACTACAATACATGTTTAAGCCAAGTTTCATCGATCTAGGAGCACTCAGTAATTTTCTTAAAAATAAAAAGTAATTTTATAAAAATAATAAGTAATGTCCGGCTAGAATGGCAAAATACCCCTATGTGTGTCGTAGAGGCTATCGATAATTAAAATGATGGTTAAGCTTGGAAAAGATCCTTCGAAGGTGGAGTCTAAGCATCGGCGAAACTAGGTCATTTTCCTGGGGGTGCTATAGCCCTTCTAGGTATGGATTTTTTTTATTTTACATTTTTATATTTAATTTTACATATTGTTAAATAAAGCATAAAAAATAACAAGGTTATTTTAATTACGTATAAAACTAAAAAAAAATATTTTAGACTTTTAATCACCACATTGTTTAATAAAACATAAAATTAGTTAAATTATCTATTTTTTCTAGTTTTTTGACCTTTTTTAATACTAATAAATAAGTGTATTTTTTCAAGCTTTAGGTATACATACTTTTATATTTATTTTTTTTGTACAATTTTTTCAATATTTCGCCACTCCGTTGTGTGGCATCATCAGGAGGTTATTTCAGTTAGATATTATATTTGTTATATTGGTTTTAAAAATTAGCTTTTGGCTTTTCGAATAACGATTATAATATTAACAATTTTTTTTTTTTTTTTTTTTTTTTTTTTTAAATTGTACAAAAAAATAAATATAAAAATAGACCTAAAGCTTGAAAAAATACACTTATTTATTAATAAAATTTGTTATTTAACAAACATAAAAACAAAACAAAAATGTAATAAAACACCAAAATTAATTTGTAAATTTGTATCAGTTATTGTACGTCTTGACGAGACAAGTTCATGCCCAGACAAATGTCAAAATCCAAATAAAAAAAATCCAGGGCTTTTATGCTGGGGTTTTTATATACTGAAATTTATACAATTTTTTCATTTTGATTAATAGCCGGCAAGCATTGCTTTTTGTTTTCACGTTTTGTTTACGATCATCTGTTTAATTAGCTGTTAATTACACTGAAAAGTTTTCATTTAGCCACATGCTTAACACTTTACAAAATTTTTGTTTGGAAGTGTTCTTAAACTACATAACAAAAAAATATTTATAACAAAACAGAACAAATAATTTTCAATTCAGAATTTTAGTAAAACTAATGGAACTAAACATCAGACGTTCTGGGGGGGGGGCTAAATTTTTCCTGGGAGGGGCTTATCCCCCCCCCCTAGACCGGGCTTACTACGCCGATGAGTCTAAGAAGCCAATTAGTCTGTTGCCGCACTCAAAAAACTATTCATGTAAAATCAACTGGAAATATATATAAAACTGGATATTCATTTAAAATACCTTCAACAAAATATTCATTCAAATTAGCATAAAAAATAAAAATTAACTTACATATTCGTCTAGATTTTCTGTCATTTACAACAAAACACAAAGTGTAAGAATAAAATAATAAATTTAAATGTTTCTCAAAAATAGCTGACAAAATTAACTTCAACTGGAAATCTGTATTTTTGTTTAGTTGAAGCTTCGGAGAACACTTTAAATCAGTTAAAAAAATATTGCATTGAAATTTAACTGTTTTTTTTCATTTAAAAATAACTTTACGGAATACTTCATAAATAACTTACAGTCGGTTACTGTAATAATTTTTTAAGTGCAATTGTCGCAATTGTTTGATAAACTGCTGATCCCGACCTTCAATGACAACAACTGCATTCAAAATCAATAATTCAGCTTTAGAAGCCAACATAGTATAGTCGAAAAAACCCACAGATTGGTACAAGTTGAAGAAAAGATATACTGATCCGCGCATTTTATAAAGTATGATGGCATGTAGGCCTGTTAAACTAACTAAAGCTCAACTTTTCAGTTAAAATCTTTGACCTTTTAGGAAACTTCATAGGTGGTAGACAATTTATGATCAAAAAGGGAAACCAATTAAGTTGTCATCAAGGAAGCTGAAGCTCAAGAAAGTATTTTAGGACCAATTCTGTACTTGCTTAACACAGAAACATGCAAAAAAAACGTTTGATGATGAAACTGTTTCTCTCAAAACCCATAAATACCCTAGAGAGGCTTCGAATCAACTGCAACATCACGTTACCCAAATAGAAAAATAAGCAAAGCTATGGGGAATTCCAATAAATGGACAAAAATGTACCCCCGTAACAGTTACTTTACGCAATTCAACGTGCTCCCCCGTCTTCATTAACAACCATGTGGTGCCTTAAAACTGCACAAATTCATGTGCTTATTAATAGAAACTCTGATCATCATCTCGATTGTAAACTTCTGCTCTACAACTCAATTTTAAAACAAATTTGGTGCTACGGAATACAATTATGGGGCACTGCTTCCGCCTCCAACATTGAAAAAAATTAATTACGTCAAAACAAAATCCTAAAAATGATAATTGGTGCTTCTTGTTTTTATAAAAACGGCAACATCAACAAGGATCTATCAAATAAATAAAAATAAAAAATTCAGGATATAAGTTGCGAAAAATTGGCAAATTGATATCTTTTAAACTATATACGATAGAAACAAAATTTAAAAGGTATTGTATTTTAAGCAAACATAAGCGGACCTATTTTTGGCACCTTTTTGAGACTTTAGACCCTAAAACTAAAACTAAACACTATATTTTGAAATATGCTTAGGTCTATTTTGTAACTTTGAAACCAAAACGGATAGAAACAAAATTCATATTGCGTTCGACAGGCTTAGAAAAACTATTAATACGGTTTTTGGTATTTTTCTTTAAACTTTGACCCTTAGCGGTTAAAAAAAGAGGCGGTTTTTTATTTTGGTACTATTTTAACACTTATTGAACTTCTAAACTAAACAAATGAAAATTCGAGTGTTGTTTAAGCACTTTTTTCAAATACCCTAAGGGGAAGAAGGTAGAATCTATATGTTGATACTGCTGAAGCGCATTTTGTAATTTGTAAAGCAATATATGGAGATAGAAACAAAATTCAATTTGCGCTCGACAGGCCACAAAAATTATGAGTATATTTTTTTTCTAATAAAAGACCCTAAGCGGCAGGACAATTTAGAAACTATATACAAAATTAGGCCGATAAAGATTGATTTTGCTATTTTTTTATTTGCCTACATAAGAGAACATATCGCTCACTTGCTCAAAAAATGTCACAACTAAAAACTGTCTATGAAGTTAACAGTTAAAAACGTTAAAAGTTAAAAATGAGAATTTCATTTGGGTATCAAACAAATGTTTCGAGAGTGCTTTTTGAACTGCAATAGTATTTAAATATCTTTTTTCGTTTTTACTTTAATCCACAAAAAATAAATACAAAAAAGTCATATAGACATTTAAGGTGTTTTTAGGTTGTTCAACAGTGAACTGGTACAAATCCGGTAATATTATCTAATGCTATTGTAAAAATTTATTTTAAAAATGTGACCTTTAATTTGGAAAAATTAAATTTTTTTTCTTCATTGGAAAATGAAGGCACATAAAAAAATTTATATAAAATAAAATAATAAAAAATTTTGAATTGGATTTTTCATAGATCATAGATATAGAGATATTTAGCACATTTGTTGCTCCTCAAGTTTTTTTAAGTTTTTAAAGGCTTTTTTGCGTTTAATTCAACTTTTGAAACAAGTTAACCTTTTGAGCATACCTGCATAAATAAAAGTAAATGCAAGTTTACATTTTTTTAATTTTCAATAAAATATTGTAAATCAAAATAAAAAACTTTTAATTTGGTTTGGAGATTAGCTAATTAAAAAAAGGTAAATTTTGCTAAAGTAACTTTGACCAATTTTTTAATTGATTTTTTGAACATCGGAACCAACTTAAATTTAAGGCATATTACCTTCGGAGCATAATAACTGCCACCCCACCCTTTTTTAGTTGAATTATTACTTGGTTTTAGGAAATATAATCAAAAAATTTTTTTGGTGTACTTTGTTACCTAAGTTTGTAATAATAAAAACCTATTACATAAGCTCAAAAATATTTGTCGGAGAAATGGTTAAAATCCATTTTAAAAACATCTTTTGCCATAGAGAAAATTCTCAAAGCTATAGCTTTTTTCATCTACAAAAGTAATATTCTTTTTTCTGGATATGCCACTTTTCGCACTTTTTTGATAAAATTTTTTTTTATTTTAAAATAGGATTTTTGACCAAAATTTTAAAACAAAATCTGTATTTTAAATTTATTTTATATTAAAAAATTGTTTATGCTCCTTAACATTTTGCATGGTTAATAATATTGTATGTAATTAAGCATTAAAGACTTAAAAAAAATTTTGGGTCCTTAATCTTTAGGTCTTCTGAATTCACTTCTATGTTAACTTTACAAGGGGGCCCAAAAGAAATCACCCTATTGGAAGATTCTCTTATTTTTGCAAATGGCGGCCAATTTTAAATCTGTTTTGACATTTCTGAACTAGACAGATGCACAATACAAGTGAAAAAGCGATATACTTCTGACGAACGCGAAATAATTGGGTCTATTTTTTAGCGTAAAAATTCGTCTGTGGTGTTGGCGCAGCGCGAATTCCGTCGCCAATTTCCCTGGCGTCCGGCACCGACTGCGCAAATGCTGCTCCGTTTGGACACAAGCCTTAAAGACTACGGGACCACACGAGACGTTGCCAAGAGTGGCCGGCCCCGGAGAGCCTGTTTTGTTCTCGTCAGAACGGGCCGCTGTTGGCGAGAATGTCGAGCTATCGCCAGAAACATTGATTAGACGTTGTGCCTCGCAATTATCAATCATCCATAAGGCTAATTTTGATCAAAGACCTACGCTTGTTACCAATTAAAGTCCATTCCGTTTATCAGCTGCGGCCTGTTGACCACCAAACAACATCGGATGACTTCTTTTGACCCACTTTGTATTTATAATTTTTGAAAAATGTTTCAGAAAATGCTATGTTTTTTTAAACAGGGTCTAAAAGTCACGTTTTTTTAAACTTGTTTATCATTTACTATTCGAAACTTTTGATTGTAAAATAAACTTGCAAAAAATATTATTTACAAACTCTCGCGAAAGGGAGCATGTTTTCGTACTTGAGCATTAAAAAAAACACATGGAAAGAAAGAGTTAGTTGGCAAGAGGCAAAACTAAACCACTAAAAATAAAAATTAGAAAAAGCCAAAGAGACAGAGGAGTAACATGGTATTTTCAACCATCCAATAGCATCAAAAAAGGACGATCGTATCAACTTTTTCAACACTGGTGCAGAAATGTTGGTTAAGTAATGCTTTACACTTCACATAAATTTCATCTTTAAATTGTTGCAACTTTTAACGTTTGGAGAGCAAATGTCGCTTGTTTTTTATAGTGAATATAAGCAACTCGAAAACTTCAACCGCATTTTTCTTGAAATAGCTTTTTTGCGTTATGCAGTTGTTTAAGCAAATAGGCGATGTTTCTTTAATGATCTTTTTACTAGCATAAAAATGTCCGATAAGATTCTAAAATAGTCACTTAACGCTCTCAGTTTGTAGTCTCCACTAAATATTTCATGTAAACATGCACAATATTAAAAATTGTACCTACATACATCCATATGTCAATACATACCTACGCCCAAGCATACAACAAACTCTTTGCAAAATTTTTTTATGCTCATCCATATTAATGTTTAATGGCAGTGCCAGTTTTCAATTGTTACATTTTTTGTATGAAGTTTGTGATTTTGTTCTAAAAAAACTGAGGCATTCACAGTATTTTGCCTATATCCAGGTCCGGGCCAGGAGGCGGATTGCACGCGGTGTTTGATGGTAAACGAGAGAGCTGGCAGCGAAAAGAAGGGTGCTGAGGGGCCTTAGGAAGCGTTATCAGAGAGCGAGAGCGACCGGAAGTGTGGATGTGAGTGATTGAAATTCGGCTTATAGGTCCAGGTTGCGATTGTATAAGGCTATGGTAGTTAGGGTGAAGGAGGCAGAGTGGAGGAGTTTCGTGGTTGCTAATAGGGACGACCCCTGGGGTCGAGTGTATAGGATTTGTAGAGGGAAGGATAGGCTGGTGGATGTGTGCGGGTTTCAGGTTGCTGGAGAGGTGCTTACTTCTTGGAGGAAGTGTGTTGATGTGCCGCTTGCTTCTTTCCCAGAGTTGGGAATTTAAACCTTCTCTTCAATGGGGATGTGCTAAAGAGTGGAAAGTCTTCCGGTATGGATGGAATAACTAGTGAAATGTGTAAAAACATTTATCGAGTTATACCTGAGTATCTGGTGGCTATGTACTCAAAGTGTGTGAATGAGGGATATATTCCTAGGGAGTGGAAGTTGGAAAGAGTGATTGTTTTGTTGAAGGCTCCGGATAGGGTTAGTCCTCCGTCGTAAAAGGGTATAAGTCCTTGGCCGGTGCTTGGGAAGTTACTCAAGAGGATTATGGTTCATAGACTTAAGGAGGTTGTGAATGAGATTCCGTGTAAATGTCAGTTTGGTTTTAAGAAGGGTAAGAGTGTTGAGGATTCATGGATGTATGTGACTGATTGTGTCGGGCGGAGTACGTCAAAGTATATTCTAAGTTTGTTTATTGATTTCAAGGGTGCTTTTGATTATTTGTCTTGGACAAGTGTGTTGGCTAGGTTACGTGAGGTGGGGTGTGTAGACTTTCGCTTGTGGAAGAATTATTTTGCTGATAGACGGGCCTGTATTGTTGGGGTGAATGAAAGTGTTTGCGTGAATGTGGCTCGTGGATGTCCACAGGGTTCTATCCTGGGCCCATTTATTTGGGACCTAATGATGGATCCGCTGTTGGTGCGACTGGGAGTGTCAGGGAAGGTTTGTGCATGCGCGATAAAGGGGGCTGGAGCGAACGGGTCGGGGGAAGTGTGGCAGTGGAAAAGTCGGCGGTGATGCTGCTGAAGGGCAGGTTGTCGCGCAATCGGCCTCCACTGGTAAGGATGAATGAAGTTTCTATTCGGTATGTATCTGAGGTTAGGTATATTGGGGCTTCTATGAAGAGGAGAATGATGTTCGGTGTGCATCTGGATCGAGTGCGTCAGAAGTTGGTTGGTGTGGTTGGTACAGTAAGGCGTGTTGAAAGGAGTGATTGGGGCCTCAGAAGGCGTGCTGTTGGCATCATGTATGACGGACTGCTTGTTGCTTGTGCGTTTTATGGTGCACCAGTGTGGTGTAGGGCGGTTAGGTCTATTGTGTAACGGCGTAAGTTATTCTCTTGTCAGAGGGTTATGTTGCTGGCTTGTGTTCCGGTGTGTTGCACGGCTTTTACGGAGGCCCTGCAGGTATTGGTTGGTAAGCCGCGTTTGGATCTGGAAGTTGTGCGGAGGAATATTTTGTTTAGGTTGAAGAGAGGTTTGCCTCTACTTGAGGGTGAGTGGGTTCTTGTGCCGCAGGGGGTTGAATGGGACTAGTAGGTGTGATTATGGTGCCGAATATGAGGATTGGTTGCATGTGTTGTGTGAGTTCCCGTACTTTGCGGATATTAGGAATTTGGCGCGAATGGGGATTGTAGAAATTGATGGAAGTTATGATGTGGGTGGTGCCCTTGTGACGAGGGAGAGTTTAGAGAGTATGAATGCATTCGCAAATAAGGTGTTTGCCAGGAGACGTAGGAGAAGTTAGGTAATTAATGGAGGCTGGACTGATTGGTTGGATGCTACGTGTGTAAAGCGAGAGTCTGTGGATGGTGTAGGGTTACCAGTCCCTGACAGTGGTCGAAACTGGAAGCTGCTGGGGAAATCAACTTTCTGTCTGTAGGCAGGAATGATGTTATTTTTGTGGCGTGGAGTCATCAGTCCCTGACTGTGGTCGAAACTGGAAGCTGCTGGGGGATGCCAATTTTCTGTCTATAGGCAGAGGTGATGTTTCTATTGCTGTGTGGGGTTACTAGTCCTTGACGGTGGTCGAAACTGGAAGTGGTTTCGGCCACGAGGGGCTACCAGTACCTTAAATGTTTGGGGTTCAACTGGAAGTAGCCTATGCAAATGGACTACGAGACCAGACCTGACCAGAAGCTTGTTTATCTAAATCTGGTACCACGGGTCAGGAGCCCCTAAGACTTCGGTTCTAGCCTAAATATTGGTTGAGACCCCGTGGGTTATTGCCCTCCGGGTAGGTTTTCATGTTAAACCCTTGACGTATATCCAGGCCCGTGGTAAACTGATCTTGCTCATTTTAAATAGCGATCATCTCAGGGATATTTCTAACAGTTTGACACCAATACGTAGTCCGTAGTGCTTAAATTAAATCCGGAAACTGGATTTCAACAGACGGACAGTGCTAAATCGGCTTCTCTATCTAGGATCAAGAATATATTGACTTTATGGGGCCCCAAATGGATAATAAAAAAATTATAAACGGAATGACAAACTGATATACATATACCCTCTTCACTTATGTAAAGGGTATAAAAAATTTAATACGTGCTTTATACAAATCGTCCAGTAATCGAAAAAACACATAAACTACGATTTACTTGTAGTAAGACGTGTAACATATTTTTGTTTAACTCAACGAACGTACAAAATAACATATTTTCTTTAAGAATCATTACAATCACAATTTTTTTTCAAAAACAAGTACATTTCAGAATACACATTTTTTGTTAGTATACCAAATGAAATGTCAGTACATTCACTGAGATCATCAGCATAAATGGTCACCCTATTTATGTTACATTAAGTTCACTACACTTGTGTGCAGTAATATAGCATACTACACATTTATATAATCTATTTCCTGTTTCTTTACAAGTTTTAAGCTTATTATACAAAGTAAATTTTAATATTTTTTATAGATCGCTACATCAAGCTCACGGATACAACATTTACCACACAGACCAAGAAGGCCCGCAAGAAAAAATGTTACTCGATCAGCAGAATCAACCCCTTAGGCAAGATGTTTTTGATGTCAACGCTATTCTAAACAATACTGATAAATATTTAAGTCATAAATTTGAATACCGTAAAGATTTTGAGTTTTACAAAAATGCACCGTTTAATCACCGTCAGCAGAATATTGATTACAGTCACAGTCCTTATAGACACTATTCTGAATCCACTAAAGAATTATCAAACAAGCACTTCGATCAGGAAAACGAAATAAAGTATACTTCCCCGCACAAAACGATGTATAATTTTGATTTTCAAAACCCAATTAGAGCAAACATTAACCAAAACAAAATATTTGAAGAAATCAGCTTTTTAAATTCAAATAAAACCACACATACAGCCAAAGAGCAATTTAGTACAGTAAACTGTAGTCGAGAAGATATACATCAAAAACGCAAAAAAAGTCGCATGTACTTTAAAGATTTGGAGGATGTTAAAATCAAAGCAGAAGCAGACTCGGAATCTGAGTTAAGAAACGTTGACATACCGTTGCGGACTAAATCGTACTAATTACAATTGATAAAATCAAATATAATAGTAGCAAAGTAAAAAAATTATTTACACACACATACATATGTATATGTATGTAAATGTACATACATATACATATATACATATAAAAAGTATTTGTCGTTGTTTAAAATTGTAAACTAAAATTGATAATTAAGTATTTTTTAAATAGTTTATTTGATCTATTTATAGAACAAATAATAAAGAAACGATTTTTTTTTGATAAAAACGTAAAACTTAACAACTTCACAGTGCTCAAAAGTAAAACATATGCAAAATAGTAAGTATGCATAAACATTTAAAGTAAATAATTTAACTATTACAATTTTAAACAAGTAGGAGCGCTATATTCGGCTGTGCCGAATCTTAGATACCATTCACATTGGACTTTTGAACAAAGTTGGCAACCGAAACGAATAACGTAATCGGTAACGGCATTAAAAAATTTGTCATTTAAGTATCGATATATTGATTATTTTGGTATCGGTAAAGATACTTACTTAAAGGGGTTTCAGACGATATGTATTTTACACATGACTTGTCAAATTTTGCAGTGCGAAATTGATATATGCCGTGTGAACCCGTACCCGTACGTGTGAAAGCAAAAATTGTAAACCGTCTCTAAATTGACAATTTTGACAAACAAATGCAATTACATGTGAATTGCAAAAGTGACAAGTCATGTGTAAAATGCATATCGTCTGAAACCCCTTTTAATGGTATTGACAAAAAATAAAAAAATCTGTATTCAATTTGAAAACATAGTTAATTTTTTATTACTGTTTGCTTTCTTATTAGGCTAATAAAAATAAATAAATTGCTGACTTGTAGAAGTAGGTACATTGTTTAAAAAAATTTTTAAAAACTAATAGGAACATAAAATAGAATTGCAAACATTAAACATTTGTATAATAAAATAAATTTTTAAAAAAAAAATAAAAAATCAGTATTCATAAAAATATGTACATATGTAAGTATGTAAATACACACATATGGCGCCAAGCTTTTTGTTTACAAAGTTACAAGACAAAATATTGTTGAAAAAGAAACTGAAAGTATGATGCAATCACCTTTATAAGTTTGCTTTGTTTTAAAGTGCTTTAACACGATATGTATTTTACACATGACTTGTCAAATTTTGCAGTGCGAAATTGATATATGCCGTGTGAACCCGTACCCGTACGTGTGAAAGCAAAAATTGTAAACCGTCTCTAAATTGGCAATTTTGACAAACAAATGCAATTACATGTGAATTGCAAAAGTGACAAGTCATGTGTAAAATGCATATCGTGCAAAAGCACTTTAACGCCCCGTCCAAATTAGCAATAAATATCTAAGCAAAAAGGCAATAACGTCAGAAGAATAACGGGAAATTGTTGCTTATTGCCTCGCCTATGCTAAGGGTATGGGAACACGTATATATCTTAATTCATCATAAAAAAACAAACCAAATCAGAATATCATCGTTTTTTTGAGGAAAATTGGTAGAAATTATTAATTTTTTATCGCTTTGTATCACTTGGCGTCGTTTTTTAAATGTCACTTAAAAATGACAATTGAGTTTGGCGTTTTATGTCCGCAATAATTGCTTTCGAAAAATGGTTGACAATTATTGCTCAATAAAATGTTGGCAATAAATATGTACGCAATAGAGCAGTCCACATTAGAGATAACATAATTTTGACATTTGCTGCAATATATGTTAACATATTTATTTCAAATGAAGACTAGGGGTAAGGAAACAAAACAATAACAGCGTTGCAATTGTGGAACGTGAAGTTAGCAATACTATTTTTAAGAAACTGTGAATTCATGTGACATTATGTCATATGCGCATGTGTTTAGCTTTTGCTACTTGCATTATTTCTTGGATTTTTATTACAAAAGTATATAATTTTAATACTGGTATCAAAGGAAACAGTATTTTGATACCGGTATTTTACGAAACAAATTATTTCGGTATCGGTATCAATACCGGTAACCAAATTAATCGGGTATTTAAGTGGTATCAGTATCGGTAACGGTTGCCAACCTTCCTTTTGAAACCCCGAAAGTTTTTTTTTATTTTTTTCGTTTTTTTTATGAAATCTTTCTTATTTTTAAAAAGAGGCGCGGTCATATTTAAACCCTCTTAGGGTGATTAGGGCAGCTGTAGGGGTTCTTACCCAATTTTTTTTTTTTAATTTTGTAGGGACTTTTACTCTAGTTTTTTTAAATTTTGTATGGCAACCCGCTTAGGTGATAGAGATAGGGGTAAGTATGTTCTGGGAACATGCTTGGGAGAGAAAATCAATGGGGATCTGTGATACATTTTATTCCTTTAATGACGACTCCAGGAAAGTTGTTGGGGTTTTTAACCAAATTGTTTTAAATTTTGTATGCGGACCTTGTTAGAGCCTGGAGATAGGAGATAAATATGTTTTACAAAAATGTTTGGGAGGAAAAACTATTTGAGGTCGGTCTTACATTTAACCTTTGTTGTAGCTTCATGAAAGCTGTAGGAGCGATTTTAAAAATTAAAAAAAAAATTAAACTTTGTAAGGCAACTCTATTGGGGGCGGAGATAGATAGGGTCTATGTATGTTTCACAAAAATGTTTGTGAGGAAAAGTTAATGGGAGTCGATCTTACATTGCACTCTTATAGAGACAACTCCGGGACAGTTTTTGGGGTTTTTAGGTAAAAATTTTTTTTTAAATAAACAGAGATAGTCATAGTTGTCGGCTTACATCTGCCAGTTATCGAAAAGTTCACTTATTTTCATTTAAAAAATGCATTAAATTAAAAATCTTTTACATTACAAAATTCTTTATTCTTCTTTAACTGATTTTTTTCAGTGATTCTGAAAAAGTTTCTCATTATGTATAAAGACTTATTGAAAACAATATTTATACTAATATTTTTGAATTACAAAGTCGGCCTTAGAGCAATTCAGTGTACGATCAAACCCCATTAGTTTCTCACTCCAATCATATTCCTAGAATATACTTACACCCCATCTTCCTACCCTAAGAGGGTTGCCTTACAAAACTTACAAAAATTATATGAAAATGCCCACAACTTCTTCAGAGTCGGTCTTAGAGCAATTAAGTGTACGACAGACTTCCATTAGTTTCTTTTCCCAAACATATTCCTAGAAAATACTTAACCTCTATCTCCACGCTTTAAGGGAGGTTTTCACACAAAATTAAACGAAAAGGTAAAAACCTTACAACTTCCCCGAAGTCGCCCCTAGAGGAATAATATGTAAAGCAGACCCCCATTAGTTTTACCTCCGAACATATTCCTAGAACGTTATTTACCCCCTATCACCATACAAAATGAACAAAAATTTTACAAAAGCGCCAATCACCCTTAATGTGATTGGCGTAGTCGTTTTAAGTTTTTTGGTACCGTCTAACAAATACGCCAATGCTATATAAATAGCACCCTTGTCGTTTTTGTGGCGAATTCGATAACATTCGACACGACTACGCCAAACACAATAAGGATCAATAACTTTCCCAGAGTCGGTCCTAGAGAAATAAGGAGTACGACCGACCCCCATTAGTTTGCCCTCCTTAACATATTCTTAAAACATACTTACCCACTATCACCACGCCTTAAGGGGGTTGCCATACAAAATTTACAACAATTATGTAAAACTGCCCACAACTTCTTTAGAGTCGGCCTTGGAGAAATAAAGTGTACGACCGACCCCCATTAGTTTCCCCTCCCAAACATATTCCTAGCATATACAAACCCCTATCTACACACCCTCAGGGGGTTGCCATATAAAACTTGAAAAAATTAGAAAAAAACCCATACAACTTTTCCGTAGTCATCTGTGGAGCGTTAAAATATGACGCCGACCCCTATTTAAAAATTAGAAATATTTCATTAGTAAAAAAAAATTAATAAAAATAAAAAAACTCCGGGATCTCGAAAGGCCAATGTGAAAAGTATATAAGCCAAAAATAGCGTTTTTACTTGTGTTCACTGTGGAATTGTTTCGCCACAAATAACAAAATTTTGGGTTTATTATTTTCCTACTAAAATCTTATATTTCTCAATTTTAAAGTTGTAAAAATATATATTCTTTACTTCTATTTTAATGTATTCGTATTTGTATGCGAAATCGTAATCAAAATGCAGAATTAGGGCGAATAAACACATCTTAAAGAAGAACAAAGTTAAAAAAAGAAAGATCGCTATACTCGGCTCTGCCAAGTTTTTTATACCCTTCACATTGACCTTTCGAAAGGCATATTTTTTTATTTTTATCCATTTTTTTATTTATGAAATATTTCTAATTTTTAATAGGGGTCGGCATCATATTTTAGCTGACTTAGGGCAACTACGGGGAAGTTGTTCGATGTTTAACCGAAATTTTTAAAATATCGTATGGCAACCCTGTAAGGGGCTGGACATAGGAGGTAAGTATGTTCCACAAAAATCTTTAAGGAAAAATTAATTGGGATCGGTCTTACATTTGACCTTTGTAGGAGCACCTTGGAAACTGTAGGAACGATTTAAAAAATATTAAAAAAAAGTAAGTTTGTACGGTAGCCCTGTTAAGGGGTGGAGATAGGGTGTAAGTATGTTCCAAAAAAATGTTCGTAAGGAAAAAAGACTGATTTATTCGGCTGTGCCGAATCTTATATATGTTTCCTCAACATTGGTATATTAAAATACACAGCTTTATTTTCTAGTTTAGTTATTTTAAAATATTGGAATGAAAATACTTTGTGCCGGTTTTAAAGTCCATAGCAACCCTAGTTAACGAAAAAAAAACCTTCAAAATTTTGACGTCCGTGTGTATAATAGAAATACATGTAGAAGGTTTAAGGTCGAGAGTTTAAGAAGTTATCGACATTATTAGTATTAAAAGCTTAATAAAAGTTGTTAATTTGTACCAAAATGTATGCACTATTTGATCATTACTTTTTGTAAAACATTCGAAGTCGATAGTTATAACAGTTTCCGAGATATAGCGTATCAAAAGTTTTATAATTTTTTTTTTCATTTATATGGGGGGATCCCTACATCTGCTTCTATCCAAATATTTGTTTTCAAAACGTATGCCTTATTGTCCAATTACTTTTTGTGGAACATTTGCAGTCGATAGCTTTTACTGTTTCCGAGATATAGCGTGTCGAAAATTTCATAAAAATTGTTAATATGTATTGAAGCTACTACCTCTTCCGCTGCCCCTACCCAAAATTTTTATCCGAAATGTAGGTCTTTTGTCCAATTACTTTTTGAAGCACCTTTGAAGTCGATATCTTTTATAGCTTTCGAGATATAGCGTATCAAAAATTTTGTAAAAAAACAATTTGTATGGGAGCTACCCCTGCCCCTTTGCATAAAGTTTTTTTCAAGAGGTAGGTCTTATTTTCCAATTACTTTTTGTATAACATTTGAAGTCGATAGCTGTTATAGTTTCTAAGATTTAGCGCATTTAATATTTCACAAAATTTGTGCAATTGTAGGGAAAATACCACTTCCCATAATCCTTAAGATTATTCCCTTATTTAGATCCCTATTTTCAGAGTATCCGTGCCAAGTTTTGTGGAGAGTGTGACTATATTTACTGAGATAAATAGGGATATATACACGGATTTTGTCCTAAAAGAAATGGGTTTTTTGGTTTTCGCTTATATCTCGGTCAATAGTGAACTAATTTTTCTGATTTTAAATAGCGGTTGCGTCCGAATATTTATACTATTTTGACGCCAATAATGGGTCGACTCCGAAAACTTGAACTCAACAGACGGATAGATGGACATGGCTATATCGAATTCTGTATCTATCGCGTCTGTCACAGAAATTCATATCGATCGAAATTGAAATTAAATTCGTATTTAGCTTCTTTAGAATATGAAAAACGAAAAAAATGTCGATTTCAAGTCACTTTTAATTTTTTAAGTGTATTTCGTCATTAAAACATTTTTAACATAAAAAAGTATTAAATATTATTAAAAAATATAGTTTTATTTATTAATTAATATTAAAAACATCATAGCACACAAATATTTCATATTAAAATACACCTTTTTAAAGATAAAAAAATTGTTTTTTGTTTTAACTGAAATTACTTTCAAAAGTATTGTTGCCAGATCGCGTTTTCTAACAAACCACTTTTTTTTTCTTTGAACTAAAACCAAGATTTTCTAAAATTTAACATACTGGCAGTACGAACCGTTAATTAAAAAGAAGAAAGGAAATGTAAAATTTTCACAAAACAAAAAATATCATACATAAAATGTAAGTACTTTTAAATAATTCTTATTAAAATTAAAAAAATATTTTATTTTCTAAGCGGAAAGCACACAAATTCGGCACAAGAAAAAATTTTCATCGATTTTATGGAGTACCATCAAGACATGGACAGGGGATACGTAAAAGGTAATCGAGTTGTTGCAGACGCAAGTTGGGCAAATCTTACAGAGCAACTTAATTCATCTGGACCACCAACCAAAGACTGCAATGGTTGGAAAAAGACGTGGGCAGACTGGAAAGTGTTTGTTAAAAAAAAGTTGTGCAACAATAGAAAAGAAAATGAAAAAAACTGGAGGTTGCCCATTTAACAAACAGTGGCAAGGGTAGCAGGACTCTTCAGAACTGTTGAAGGTGTTGCTAAAGGACAAAAATTTGGAGGTAAGGATTTGAGCATATACCTTCGCCAATTGGACCAAGAAAATAATGATGAGAATGAACTAGACGTAACTCTATCAACATCAAAAAAAGCAAGTTCAAAAAATTTAGTTGCACCAAATATCGAAATGCAAAATTCCTCTTCACCAGCATTGAAAAGGAACCTTTCACGCTCACCATCTCCTGATCCAAAGTGCAACAGGGTACGTACTCCAAGCAATTTTAAGCCGGATTTAAATACCTTGCTTAAAGAGAACACTAATTTGAAATGCATCGTCCAATTAATGGAAGACCAACGAACCATTTTAAAAGAACATCAACAAGAAATGAAGACGAAAAATGAAAAGCTCGATAGACTGTGCGATATTTTAGAAAAACATTTTAAAGACCGCCATCTTAATGACATTGTAGTTCAAAAAAAGTTGCATAAAAAAAACCAACCCAAATTGAAGTTAATTGAAATCGAAACTTTAAAGCTTCGAATAGAAAAAGAAAAATCAAATCGTTACTAAGTAACACAAAGAGTTGTAAACCAACTTATCTCAAAGTACAAACTATTTTGGTATTTTAATATGTATATAAATGTGATCAATTCCGATCGCAAAAAAAACAAGTGCCTTTATAACATTTAATGTATTTATTTATTATTTACTATCTGACCCGGTAAGCTTCGTACCACCTAACAATTATTGAATATATGGATTTTTTAAAATGAGTACAAAGCTTATTTAGTCAAATAGTTTATTGGCAACCGAAACGAATAACGTAATCGGTAACGGCATTAAAAAATTTGTCATTTAAGTATCGATATATTGATTATTTTGGTATCGGTAAAGATACTTACTTAAAGGGGTTTCAGACGATATGTATTTTACACATGACTTGTCAAATTTTGCAGTGCGAAATTGATATATGCCGTGTGAACCCGTACCCGTACGTGTGAAAGCAAAAATTGTAAACCGTCTCTAAATTGACAATTTTGACAAACAAATGCAATTACATGTGAATTGCAAAAGTGACAAGTCATGTGTAAAATGCATATCGTCTGAAACCCCTTTTAATGGTATTGACAAAAAATAAAAAAATCTGTATTCAATTTGAAAACATAGTTAATTTTTTATTACTGTTCGCTTTCTTATTAGGCTAATAAAAATAAATAAATTGCTGACTTGTAGAAGTAGGTACATTGTTTAAAAAAATTTTTAAAAACTAATAGGAACATAAAATAGAATTGCAAACATTAAAAATTTGTATAATAAAATAAATGTTTAAAAAAAAAATAAAAAATCAGTATTCATAAAAATATGTACATATGTAAGTATGTAAATACACACATATGGCGCCAAGCTTTTTGTTTACAAAGTTACAAGACAAAATATTGTTGAAAAAGAAACTGAAAGTATGATGCAATCACCTTTATAAGTTTGCTTTGTTTTAAAGTGCTTTAACACGATATGTATTTTACACATGACTTGTCAAATTTTGCAGTGCGAAATTGATATATGCCGTGTGAACCCGTACCCGTACGTGTGAAAGCAAAAATTGTAAACCGTCTCTAAATTGGCAATTTTGACAAACAAATGCAATTACATGTGAATTGCAAAAGTGACAAGTCATGTGTAAAATGCATATCGTGCAAAAGCACTTTAACGCCCCGTCCAAATTAGCAATAAATATCTAAGCAAAAAGGCAATAACGTCAGAAGAATAACGGGAAATTGTTGCTTATTGCCTCGCCTATGCTAAGGGTATGGGAACACGTATATATCTTAATTCATCATAAAAAAACAAACCAAATCAGAATATCATCGTTTTTTTGAGGAAAATTGGTAGAAATTATTAATTTTTTATCGCTTTGTATCACTTGGCGTCGTTTTTTAAATGTCACTTAAAAATGACAATTGAGTTTGGCGTTTTATGTCCGCAATAATTGCTTTCGAAAAATGGTTGACAATTATTGCTCAATAAAATGTTGCCAATAAATATGTACGCAATAGAGCAGTCCACATTAGAGATAACATAATTTTGACATTTGCTGCAATATATGTTAACATATTTATTTCAAATGAAGACTAGGGGTAAGGAAACAAAACAATAACAGCGTTGCAATTGTGGAACGTGAAGTTAGCAATACTATTTTTAAGAAACTGTGAATTCATGTGACATTATGTCATATGCGCATGTGTTTAGCTTTTGCTACTTGCATTATTTCTTGGATTTTTATTACAAAAGTATATAATTTTAATACTGGTATCAAAGGAAACAGTATTTTGATACCGGTATTTTACGAAACAAATTATTTCGGTATCAATACCGGTAACCAAATTAATCGGGTATTTAAGTGGTATCAGTATCGGTAACGGTTGCCAACCTTCCTTTTGAAACCCCGAAAGTTTTTTTTTATTTTTTTCGTTTTTTTTATGAAATCTTTCTTATTTTTAAAAAGGGGCGCGGTCATATTTAAACCCTCTTAGGGTGATTAGGGCAGCTGTAGGGGTTCTTACCCAATTTTTTTTTTAATTTTGTAGGGACTTTTACTCTAGTTTTTTTAAATTTTGTATGGCAACCCGCTTAGGTGATAGAGATAGGGGTAAGTATGTTCTGGGAACATGCTTGGGAGAGAAAATCAATGGGGATCTGTGATACATTTTATTCCTTTAATGACGACTCCAGGAAAGCTGTAGGGGTTTTTAACCAAATTGTTTTAAATTTTGTATGCGGACCTTGTTAGAGCCTGGAGATAGGAGATAAATATGTTTTACAAAAATGTTTGGGAGGAAAAACTATTTGAGGTCGGTCTTACATTTAACCTTTGTTGTAGCTTCATGAAAGCTGTAGGAGCGATTTTAAAAATTAAAAAAAAAATTAAACTTTGTAAGGCAACTCTATTGGGGGCGGAGATAGATAGGGTCTATGTATGTTTCACAAAAATGTTTGTGAGGAAAAGTTAATGGGAGTCGATCTTACATTGCACTCTTATAGAGACAACTCCGGGACAGTTTTTGGGGTTTTTAGGTAAAAATTTTAGACAAATAAACAGAGATAGTCATAGTTGTCGGCTTACATCTGCCAGTTATCGAAAAGTTCACTTATTTTCATTTAAAAAATGCATTAAATTAAAAATCTTTTACATTACAAAATTCTTTATTCTTCTTTAACTGATTTTTTTCAGTGATTCTGAAAAAGTTTCTCATTATGTATAAAGACTTATTGAAAAAAATATTTATACTAATATTTTTGAATTACAAAGTCGGCCTTAGAGCAATTCAGTGTACGATCAAACCCCATTAGTTTCTCACTCCAATCATATTCCTAGAATATACTTACACCCCATCTTCCTACCCTAAGAGGGTTGCCTTACAAAACTTACAAAAATTATATGAAAATGCCCACAACTTCTTCAGAGTCGGTCTTAGAGCAATTAAGTGTACGACAGACTTCCATTAGTTTCTTTTCCCAAACATATTCCTAGAAAATACTTAACCTCTATCTCCACGCTTTAAGGGAGGTTTTCACACAAAATTAAACGAAAAGGTAAAAACCTTACAACTTCCCCGAAGTCGCCCCTAGAGGAATAATATGTAAAGCAGACCCCCATTAGTTTTACCTCCGAACATATTCCTAGAACGTTATTTACCCCCTATCACCATACAAAATGAACAAAAATTTTACAAAAGCGCCAATCACCCTTAATGTGATTGGCGTAGTCGTTTTAAGTTTTTTCCGTAGTCATCTGTGGAGCGTTAAAATATGACGCCGACCCCTATTTAAAAATTAGAAATATTTCATTAGTAAAAAAAAATTAATAAAAATAAAAAAACTCCGGGATCTCGAAAGGCCAATGTGAAAAGTATATAAGCCAAAAATAGCGTTTTTACTTGTGTTCACTGTGGAATTGTTTCGCCACAAATAACAAAATTTTGGGTTTATTATTTTCCTACTAAAATCTTATATTTCTCAATTTTAAAGTTGTAAAAATATATATTCTTTACTTCTATTTTAATGTATTCGTATTTGTATGCGAAATCGTAATCAAAATGCAGAATTAGGGCGAATAAACACATCTTAAAGAAGAACAAAGTTAAAAAAAGAAAGATCGCTATACTCGGCTCTGCCAAGTTTTTTATACCCTTCACATTGACCTTTCGAAAGGCATATTTTTTTATTTTTATCCATTTTTTTATTTATGAAATATTTCTAATTTTTAATAGGGGTCGGCATCATATTTTAGCTGACTTAGGGCAACTACGGGGAAGTTGTTCGATGTTTAACCGAAATTTTTAAAATATCGTATGGCAACCCTGTAAGGGGCTGGACATAGGAGGTAAGTATGTTCCACAAAAATCTTTAAGGAAAAATTAATTGGGATCGGTCTTACATTTGACCTTTGTAGGAGCACCTTGGAAACTGTAGGAACGATTTAAAAAATATTAAAAAAAAGTAAGTTTGTACGGTAGCCCTGTTAAGGGGTGGAGATAGGGTGTAAGTATGTTCCAAAAAAATGTTCGTAAGGAAAAAAGACTGATTTATTCGGCTGTGCCGAATCTTATATATGTTTCCTCAACATTGGTATATTAAAATACACAGCTTTATTTTCTAGTTTAGTTATTTTAAAATATTGGAATGAAAATACTTTGTGCCGGTTTTAAAGTCCATAGCAACCCTAGTTAACGAAAAAAAAACCTTCAAAATTTTGACGTCCGTGTGTATAATAGAAATACATGTAGAAGGTTTAAGGTCGAGAGTTTAAGAAGTTATCGACATTATTAGTATTAAAAGCTTAATAAAAGTTGTTAATTTGTACCAAAATGTATGCACTATTTGATCATTACTTTTTGTAAAACATTCGAAGTCGATAGTTATAACAGTTTCCGAGATATAGCGTATCAAAAGTTTTATAATTTTTTTTTTCATTTATATGGGGGGATCCCTACATCTGCTTCTATCCAAATATTTGTTTTCAAAACGTATGCCTTATTGTCCAATTACTTTTTGTGGAACATTTGCAGTCGATAGCTTTTACTGTTTCCGAGATATAGCGTGTCAAAAATTTCATAAAAATTGTTAATATGTATTGAAGCTACTACCTCTTCCGCTGCCCCTACCCAAAATTTTTATCCGAAATGTAGGTCTTTTGTCCAATTACTTTTTGAAGCACCTTTGAAGTCGATATCTTTTATAGCTTTCGAGATATAGCGTATCAAAAATTTTGTAAAAAAACAATTTGTATGGGAGCTACCCCTGCCCCTTTGCATAAAGTTTTTTTCAAGAGGTACGTCTTATTTTCCAATTACTTTTTGTATAATATTTGAAGTCGATAGCTGTTATAGTTTCTAAGATTTAGCGCATTTAATATTTCACAAAATTTGTGCAATTGTAGGGAAAATACCACTTCCCATAATCCTTAAGATTATTCCCTTATTTAGATCCCTATTTTCAGAGTATCCGTGCCAAGTTTTGTGGAGAGTGTGACTATATTTACTGAGATAAATAGGGATATATACACGGATTTTGTCCTAAAAGAAATGGGTTTTTTGGTTTTCGCTTATATCTCGGTCAATAGTGAACTAATTTTTCTGATTTTAAATAGCGGTTGCGTCCGAATATTTATACTATTTTGACGCCAATAATGGGTCGACTCCGAAAACTTGAACTCAACAGACGGATAGATGGACATGGCTATATCGAATTCTGTATCTATCGCGTCTGTCACAGAAATTCATATCGATCGAAATTGAAATTAAATTCGTATTTAGCTTCTTTAGAATATGAAAAACGTAAAAAATGTCGATTTCAAGTCACTTTTAATTTTTTAAGTGTATTTCGTCATTAAAACATTTTTAACATAAAAAAGTATTAAATATTATTTAAAAATATAGTTTTATTTATTAATTAATATTAAAAACATCATAGCACACAAATATTTCATATTAAAATACACCTTTTTAAAGATAAAAAAATTGTTTTTTGTTTTAACTGAAATTACTTTCAAAAGTATTGTTGCCAGATCGCGTTTTTAACAAACCACTTTTTTTTTCTTTGAACTAAAACCAAGATTTTCTAAAATTTAACATACTGGCAGTACGAAGCGTTAATTAAAAAGAAGAAAGGAAATGTAAAATTTTCACAAAACAAAAAATATCATACATAAAATGTAAGTACTTTTAAATAATTCTTATTAAAATTAAAAAAATATTTTATTTTCTAAGCGGAAAGCACACAAATTCGGCACAAGAAAAAATTTTCATCGATTTTATGGAGTACCATCAAGACATGGACAGGGGATACGTAAAAGGTAATCGAGTTGTTGCAGACGCAAGTTGGGCAAATCTTACAGAGCAACTTAATTCATCTGGACCACCAACCAAAGACTGCAATGGTTGGAAAAAGACGTGGGCAGACTGGAAAGTGTTTGTTAAAAAAAAGTTGTGCAACAATAGAAAAGAAAATGAAAAAAACTGGAGGTTGCCCATTTAACAAACAGTGGCAAGGGTAGCAGGACTCTTCAGAACTGTTGAAGGTGTTGCTAAAGGACAAAAATTTGGAGGTAAGGATTTGAGCATATACCTTCGCCAATTGGACCAAGAAAATAATGATGAGAATGAACTAGACGTAACTCTATCAACATCAAAAAAAGCAAGTTCAAAAAATTTTGTTGCACCAAATATCGAAATGCAAAATTTCCCTTCACCAGCATTGAAAAGGAACCTTTCACGCTCACCATCTCCTGATCCAAAGTGCAACAGGGTACGTACTCCAAGCAATTTTAAGCCGGATTTAAATACCTTGCTTAAAGAGAACACTAATTTGAAATGCATCGTCCAATTAATGGAAGACCAACGAACCATTTTAAAAGAACATCAACAAGAAATGAAGACGAAAAATGAAAAGCTCGATAGACTGTGCGATATTTTAGAAAAACATTTTAAAGACCGCCATCTTAATGACATTGTAGTTCAAAAAAAGTTGCATAAAAAAAACCAACCCAAATTGAAGTTAATTGAAATCGAAACTTTAAAGCTTCGAATAGAAAAAGAAAAATCAAATCGTTACTAAGTAACACAAAGAGTTGTAAACCAACTTATCTCAAAGTACAAACTATTTTGGTATTTTAATATGTATATAAATGTGATCAATTCCGATCGCAAAAAAAACAAGTGCCTTTATAACATTTAATGTATTTATTTATTATTTACTATCTGACCCGGTAAGCTTCGTACCACCTCACAATTATTGAATATATGGATTTTTTAAAATAAGTACAAAGCTTATTTAGTCAAATAGTTTATTGGAATATATTTATAAGGAAAACAAAGTTTTAAAAAGATTACAAAAATAAGTACGCTCTGTTTTTTCGTGCATTAGTTATATTTAGGTTAAAACCCTTCAGTGCAGTACCTTGTGATATATGACATTTTTCGTTTTGTTATTAGGTGCAAGTACAAATAAAGTAGATAGTTTGCCCACACGTGAACATGCAACGTATAGTTGGCCATGAGAAATACATGAATTCTCTAAATTAAGACTACAAATACTCAAGGATTGTCCTTGTGATTTGTTAATCGTCATTGCGAATGCAAGTTGGTGGCTTTATCTTCGTTTGTTTCACAATCAATAGATTTAAAAGAATGCAGAGTACCAACGATTTGATTCTGAACTACATATATAGTTTAGATCATCCACATCTATATTTTTAGTTGCTAAAATTGCACGTTCACTCAACCAGACATAATTTTCCCTGTTGGCAATTATGTTGGGGAATACTTTCTGGATAAGCTCTTCTTTTGACGATTCAAAATTACAAAAATTTTGAGGAAACGAAATCAATCCGTTTGATTCGTCGACAGGAATACGGCCATTACCGATAGTCAACAATTGGTTGGAGAAATCTTGAGCTGATATATCGTTGAGCAATGTAACTCTCATGTTTTCTGTCAACTGCAGTATCTTTGCAAAACGCCACAGACCCAGATAATGATTTTACACGCTACTTAAACTTTGGACATGACGGAGTTTTCCGCAATGTTACATGTTGGTTGCTTTATATTTTAAAGGGTTAATTGCAATTTTAACGCTTATTGAGCTGTGCGGCTTCCTTCTTACAATGTGGCCGCTATTCCAGATGAAGCTACCGCTGCAGCAATGTTGGATCTCGCACGAACAGTGGCTTAAATCAATGACATGACGAATGTCTTCTTAGTTCCACCAGAGGCATCCAAGGAAAAAAACAACATTTCCATCATCAATTGCCTTCAATATTATATCATACACAGAAAAAACTGCACATATTTTTTTCAAACAAACATTTTTTTAAAATTTGAATTTTTTTCAGGCAATATTTTATTAGACCCTAATAAAATTGTTATCTGATTTTAATGTCAAACAAAATAAACGAAAAATCAAAAAATTGTTTTGTTCTATAGCAATAATTTTTTTATTGAAAATAGTAGGCATTTTTTTCCAAATAAATTTTTTCAGAAATCTAATAAAATTGTGTATCTGATTTTACAATTTTGCTTATAGGACCGAAATTAGTGAAGAATTTAACTGAGTTAATAATTTGTTTGTCTAAAATCGGTCCTATAAACAAAATTGCAATATCAGATACACAATTTTATTAGATTTCTGAAAAAATTTATTTGGAAAAAAATGCCTACTATTTTCAATAAAAAAATTACTGAGCAAAACAGTCTTTTGATTTTTCGTTTATTTTGTTTGAAATTAAAATCAGATAACAATATTATTAGGGTCTAATAAAATATTGCCTGAAAACCATTAAAATTTAAAAAAAATGTTTGTTTGAAAAAAAATATGTGCATTTTTTTTGTGTAGACTTCCTTTTGTTGGAGGTTTAAAAGGAAAACATTGGTTTGAACTAATTGGTTCAACTCATGTCGATCGTATTCAAATTCACGCTTCAATTCTCGATTTAGTAGCTCATTTATTTCATGTTCTGGTGCTGGCAGTCCTAACCTGACTAACAAACTGCCGCAAATAAGGCAACACATGTTCAATTAAGAGCAAGGTCCGGTTATGCATCTTTTTTTTCTCCATATAATTATTATTGAATCTTCACTAATGCGAACTAACAATATGTATTCAAATCTTAAAATTATGTAATTAATATTAGTCCAGTCAGTACCAGACCAAAATTTAGGTTCTCATAATAAGGTAAATAAGGTTATGCATCTTCGCATTGACTTCAAGATTTGGATTTCTCGAGCTGACACGATATTGATGTAAAATGACACATTGTCCTTGTATTTGTTCCACAAGTGACTTGGACTTGGCGGGAAGCATGTCAATAGCAAATAATGTTCGTATGTGCCTCAGCGATGATCGTATCCCAATGAGTATCGTTTTCAAGCAAATTGAGTTCTTGACAAGCAGCACGAAATGTTGGACAGACTATACCATTAACAGTACGTAATGCTGCAAATCATGTTGGACCACGAACATTCACCAGCAACAACCGCAAGTAAAAGCATTCATCATTCTTCGGATGAAGTGTATAAATGCGATCAAGACCATCACTTGAACAACCATCTGGATGCCCAGGAACCATAGTGCCTTTCTTTCGAAGTTAAAAATTTTTTTTTAGATAAGCGTTCCAAGGGTAATACCGTGGCATCTCCGAGTAAAGTAAAGTTTGCGCAAACGGATCGCTTTGACAAACAGCAAAGAAACTTGTCAATGTTGTCGCTGGAGTTATTTCCGTACGTTGAACAACATTTGCCGCAGTGAAAAATACTCGTTGGCCATTCTCCAGATACACTGCTAAATGTGCAACAGTGGGATGACATTAGTGAATATGGAATGAGAATATACGCCAAACCGCCTGAATGCAGTTCACATATCGCCCAACTTAATAACGCGTGATTTCATCGTTGGCATTGGAGGTTTGGATGCTAAAAACAGCCATTTCCTGCCTTTCGTGACATATTCGCAGATGTACTTGATCGACTTCACTGAATTAGAATATTCAACATTGCAATATGTCTTAAATAATTTGAAAATAAGTGGCAAATATAGCACAGTACAACTGTTGTCAAAATCGTTTCCTTTTACTTTTTTTGTAATAGTTTGATCGTTGTCATTGGGCGATCACCGCCGATACAGTGAATAACCGTCATTGCCAGTGATAGTTTCCGCCGTCAATTTTCGTGGATAATGTTTGGAACACTTGCCGTCGACCATGCACGGAGACTGGGGGTAGATGGGGCCACACGGTCCATGAATAATATTTGTAATTACGACATTATGCAGTTCTTGATCTGTTTCGGGATCAGGGATCTCGGCACTTATAATATAACCTATCTGGTCTGGTCGAACTTTTTCGACTAACCAAATAAGAATGTGTGCATGCGGCAAGCCTCGTTTTTGCCATTTTATTGAATACATCCAGCATCAAGTATCTCCGAACACGTATTGCCTAACAATATATATAATCAGCAAACGAATTTTTGCCTAAAAACACACAATTCACAAAATATTATCCTTAATAGCATGTCAATAACGTTATAAACATGTTTTGTTTGTTTATTTGATAATTACTGAAAGTTACTGACAAAGCGTGAATAGAAAAGCTGTAGCTTATCGAATCTTTTATAATGAAAAGCTATTACCAAGAAAAACTTCACAAATAGTTCAGTTTATAATGGCTTCATTATTTTGTAGTCTATCCGCCACTTGTAAATATTGTTTTCATCATTGCATAGTCTAAATGCATAGGGCAAGACTTGAAAAAAGTATTGGTTAACTTTGTAGCTTCTGAACTAAAAAAAGATAGAATTATAATTAAACTAGCTAAGCCCCGGTGTGCTTCGCTACCCCAATCATAGTAAAATTATTCAAATATGTTAACACAAAAGAATTTATATTTTTTTAAATTTATTGGTTGCCCCACATAAGTTGCAATAAATAATAAGTCAGCCCTACTATTTACCTAGCTCATAAAAATTGGAAATTTACCAGGCTTACAGTTTTGGATATTCAGAAAGTTTTAATAAGCAAAAATTATTTATAAACTTCTATATATAATCTTAGCCCCTTACTTCCAGACTTTAAGTAACTCGCTGTAAAAATTTCAAAAAAATCGATCCACTGGTGTGGACAGCTATTAATTACAAACATACATACATACATACATACATACATACATACATACATACATACATACATACATACATACATACATACATACATACATACATACATACATACATACTTACATACATACATACATACATACATACATGCATACATACATACATACATACATACATACATACATACATACATACATACATACATACATACATACATACATACATGCATGCATACATACATACATACATACATACATACATACATACATACATACATACATACATACATACATACATACATACATACATACATACATACATACATACATACATACATACATACATACATACATACATACATACATACATACATACATACATACATACATACATACATACATACAACCTTTCTTTATATAATATAGATACAGGGATCACATATCAAATATTTTTCAAAAAGTGTTCAAACTTCTCTTATATTGTTAAATTCAAATTTTATTATGCTTTTGTGCAAATTTTTGTGCCTCACCAAAGAAAAAGGTCTGAGACCCATCTCCAATTATACCGATCGACACAGAATCACTTTCTAAATCGATTAAAACCTGTCAGTCCATCCGTCCGGCTGGGAGTTAGGTGGAATTCCAAAACGCAGTTTGCTTTGCATCACGAAATTTTTAAGTTTTTCCTGAAATCAAAGATGATGTTTCTGGTAATATCTTCTACTTCCAAATGAGTGCTTACAGTTATATTAATGTCCTGGAAGCAAAAAACGTTGTCCAAATTGTAAAGAGTGAATAAGTGAAGAAGAAGAAAATTTTTAATGCAAAGCAAACTGCGTTTTGGAATTCAGCCTTATTAATGTATTCTTGTAAACAAAGTAGAGACCGCATTTTTGCAGATATTTCAAAGAAATTTGGAACAGATAAGTTTTTTGGCATAAGAAAAAAGCATGTTGTTTGTGGTGATGATCAGTTAATTTTTCGACAGAGCTCCCATACAAATGTCCTCCCGGATTAAGCGTTTTGGGCTATAACTGGCTCAAATATGGCCTTATCTTCACATTATTTTTCACGTTTGTCTATCTTTATGCCACCCATTTTTGTACCGAAAATAAATATTATCGATCTATTTTTGAGCTTCATAAAAATTGCAACAATAGAAGAACCAGTATGAAAACTTACATTTTTGTGGGCGCTGCAATCCTCCATTTTTGTCCTTTAAAATTTCGGAATTAGAGGCCTTCTATATGTGTGCCAATTTTAAAAAATCAGTGCAATAAAAGTACCAGCATAATAAGTTTAACTTTTACGGGCGTGGCACCGCCCACTTTTTTACCTTCAAAATTTTAACTTTAAAAGCCGCTTATGTGTGAACCAATTTCCAAAAATCGGTTTGGAAGAGGAATTTAAATTATGTTTCTATCTTAATTGATTTTAAAGTTACAAAAAGTACTAAAACATAATTTTAACCCTTTCTTCCCCTTAGGGTCTTTAAAATTAAAAAAGTATCTAAAAACGTACTCATATTTTTTAGACCTGTTACACTTAATTTGAATAATGTTCCTATCGTTATTGGTTTAGAAGTTACAAAAAACGAATAAAAAAATCAAAATATATTTTTAACCCTTTTTTACCCTTTGGGCCCAAAATTTGAAAAAAGTACGAAAAACGTAATTATATTTTTGTAAAACCTATCGAACGCAATTTGAAAAATTTTTCTATCTTTATTGGTTTAAAAGTAACAAAAAAGTACCAAAATATAATTTTAACCCCTTTTTTCGCCCTTTCGGACCAAAATTAAAAAAAAAACTCCAGATACCTGTCTGTTTATTTCTTAAGGAAAACGCTAAACTTTTTAAATTTTGTTTCTATCTTATATACATCAAAAGATAGTAGGTTACAGATTTTTCCCTTTTTGTCCCCTTTTTATCCCTTTACGGGCCCAATGTTTAAAAATTCATGTGCATTTAAACAAACATGTAGAGCTTAACACGTGTTATAAATTTCATGTATTTAGCTCTACGCGTTTGATTAATATGGCATTGGGTAATTTTGTTAGGCCATTCATAACCTAACCTTCCCACACAAATGGGCGTGTTGTGGGCGTGGCAGCAATAGTTTTTTAAAAAAAAGTAGCCTATTGTTCCTTCCAGACTTGAGATAACTCCCTGTAAAAATTTCAAAAAAATCGGTCCACTGGTGTGGTCAGCTATAAAATACAAACATACATACATACATACATACATACACACACACCCCTTCTTTATATAATAGATAGATACAGGGATCACATATCAAATATTTTTCAAAAAGTGTTCAAACTTCTCTTATATTGTTAAATTCAAATTTTATTATGCTTTTGTGCAAATTTTTGTGCCTCACCAAAGAAAAAGGTCTGAGACCCATCTCCAATTATACCGATCGACACAGAATCACTTTCTAAATCGATTAAAACCTGTCAGTCCATCCGTCCGGCTGGGAGTTAGGTGGAATTCCAAAACGCAGTTTGCTTTGCATCACGAAATTTTTAAGTTTTTCCTGAAATCAAAGATGATGTTTCTGGTAATATCTTCTACTTCCAAATGAGTGCTTACAGTTATATTAATGTCCTGGAAGCAAAAAACGTTGTCCAAATTGTAAAGAGTGAATAAGTGAAGAAGAAGAAAATTTTTAATGCAAAGCAAACTGCGTTTTGGAATTCAGCCTTATTAATGTATTCTTGTAAACAAAGTAGAGACCGCATTTTTGCAGATATTTCAAAGAAATTTGGAACAGATAAGTTTTTTGGCATAAGAAAAAAGCATGTTGTTTGTGGTGATGATCAGTTAATTTTTCGACAGAGCTCCCATACAAATGTCCTCCCGGATTAAGCGTTTTGGGCTATAACTGGCTCAAATATGGCCTTATCTTCACATTATTTTTCACGTTTGTCTATCTTTATGCCACCCATTTTTGTACCGAAAATAAATATTATCGATCTATTTTTGAGCTTCATAAAAATTGCAACAATAGAAGAACCAGTATGAAAACTTACATTTTTGTGGGCGCTGCAATCCTCCATTTTTGTCCTTTAAAATTTCGGAATTAGAGGCCTTCTATATGTGTGCCAATTTTAAAAAATCAGTGCAATAAAAGTACCAGCATAATAAGTTTAACTTTTACGGGCGTGGCACCGCCCACTTTTTTACCTTCAAAATTTTAACTTTAAAAGCCGCTTATGTGTGAACTAATTTCCAAAAATCGGTTTGGAAGAGGAATTTAAATTATGTTTCTATCTTAATTGATTTTAAAGTTACAAAAAGTACTAAAACATAATTTTAACCCTTTCTTCCCCTTAGGGTCTTTAAAATTAAAAAAGTATCTAAAAACGTACTCATATTTTTTAGACCTGTTACACTTAATTTGAATAATGTTCCTATCGTTATTGGTTTAGAAGTTACAAAAAACGAATAAAAAAATCAAAATATATTTTTAACCCTTTTTTTACCCTTTGGGCCCAAAATTTGAAAAAAGTACGAAAAACGTAATTATATTTTTGTAAAACCTATCGAACGCAATTTGAAAAATTTTTCTATTTTTATTGGTTTAAAAGTAACAAAAAAGTACCAAAATATAATTTTAACCCCTTTTTTCGCCCTTTTGGACCAAAATTAAAAAAAAAAACTCCAGATACCTGTCTGTTTATTTCTTAAGGAAAACGCTAAACTTTTTAAATTTTGTTTCTATCTTATATACATCAAAAGATAGTAGGTTACAGATTTTTCCCTTTTTGTCCCCTTTTTATCCCTTTACGGGCCCAATGTTTAAAAATTCATGTGCATTTAAACAAACATGTAGAGCTTAACACGTGTTATAAATTTCATGTATTTAGCTCTACGCGTTTGATTAATATGGCATTGGGTAATTTTGTTAGGCCATTCATAACCTAACCTTCCCACACAAATGGGCGTGTTGTGGGCGTGGCAGCAATAGTTTTTTCAAAAAAAGTAGCCTATTGTTCCTTCCAGACTTGAGATAACTCCCTGTAAAAATTTCAAAAAAATCGGTCCACTGGTGTGGCCAGCTATAAAATACAAACATACATACATACATACATACATACATACACACACACCCCTTCTTTATATAATAGACTAGCTAAGCCCCGGTGTGCTTCGCTACCCCAATCATAGTAAAATTATTCAAATATGTTAACACAAAAGAATTTATATTTTTTTAAATTTATTGGTTGCCCCACATAAGTTGCAATAAATAATAAGTCAGCCCTACTATTTACCTAGCTCATAAAAATTGGAAATTTACCAGGCTTACAGTTTTGGATATTCAGAAAGTTTTAATAAGCAAAAATTATTTATAAACTTCTATATATAATCTTAGCCCCTTACTTCCAGACTTTAAGTAACTCGCTGTAAAAATTTCAAAAAAATCGATCCACTGGTGTGGACAGCTATTAATTACAAACATACATACATATGTATGTACATACCTACATACATACATGCATACATACATACATACATACATACATACATACATACATACATACATACATACATACATACATACATACATACATACATACATACATACATACATACATACATACATACATACATACATACATACATACATACATACTTACATACATACATACATACATACATACATACATGCATACATACATACATACATACATACATACATACATACATACATACATACATACATACATACATGCATGCATACATACATACATACATACATACATACATACATACATACATACATACATACATACATACATACATACATACATACATACATACATACATACATACATACATACATACATACATACATACATACATACATACATACATACATACATACATACATACATACATACATACATACATACATACGTACATACAACCTTTCTTTATATAATATAGATACAGGGATCACATATCAAATATTTTTCAAAAAGTGTTCAAACTTCTCTTATATTGTTAAATTCAAATTTTATTATGCTTTTGTGCAAATTTTTGTGCCTCACCAAAGAAAAAGGTCTGAGACCCATCTCCAATTATACCGATCGACACAGAATCACTTTCTAAATCGATTAAAACCTGTCAGTCCATCCGTCCGGCTGGGAGTTAGGTGGAATTCCAAAACGCAGTTTGCTTTGCATCACGAAATTTTTAAGTTTTTCCTGAAATCAAAGATGATGTTTCTGGTAATATCTTCTACTTCCAAATGAGTGCTTACAGTTATATTAATGTCCTGGAAGCAAAAAACGTTGTCCAAATTGTAAAGAGTGAATAAGTGAAGAAGAAGAAAATTTTTAATGCAAAGCAAACTGCGTTTTGGAATTCAGCCTTATTAATGTATTCTTGTAAACAAAGTAGAGACCGCATTTTTGCAGATATTTCAAAGAAATTTGGAACAGATAAGTTTTTTGGCATAAGAAAAAAGCATGTTGTTTGTGGTGATGATCAGTTAATTTTTCGACAGAGCTTCCATACAAATGTCCTCCCGGATTAAGCGTTTTGGGCTATAACTGGCTCAAATATGGCCTTATCTTCACATTATTTTTCACGTTTGTCTATCTTTATGCCACCCATTTTTGTACCGAAAATAAATATTATCGATCTATTTTTGAGCTTCATAAAAATTGCAACAATAGAAGAACCAGTATGAAAACTTACATTTTTGTGGGCGCTGCAATCCTCCATTTTTGTCCTTTAAAATTTCGGAATTAGAGGCCTTCTATATGTGTGCCAATTTTAAAAAATCAGTGCAATAAAAGTACACGCATAATAAGTTTAACTTTTACGGGCGTGGCACCGCCCACTTTTTTACCTTCAAAATTTTAACTTTAAAAGCCGCTTATGTGTGAACTAATTTCCAAAAATCGGTTTGGAAGAGGAATTTAAATTATGTTTCTATCTTAATTGATTTTAAAGTTACAAAAAGTACTAAAATATAATTTTAACCCTTTCTTCCCCTTAGGGTCTTTAAAATTAAAAAAGTATCTAAAAACGTACTCATATTTTTTAGACCTGTTACACTTAATTTGAATAATGTTCCTATCGTTATTGGTTTAGAAGTTACAAAAAACGAATAAAAAAATCAAAATATATTTTTAACCCTTTTTTTACCCTTTGGGCCCAAAATTTGAAAAAAGTACGAAAAACGTAATTATATTTTTGTAAAACCTATCGAACGCAATTTGAAAAATTTTTCTATCTTTATTGGTTTAAAAGTAACAAAAAAGTACCAAAAAGTACCAAAATATAATTTTAACCCCTTTTTTCGCCCTTTCGGACCAAAATTAAAAAAAAAAACTCCAGATACCTGTCTGTTTATTTCTTAAGGAAAACGCTAAACTTTTTAAATTTTGTTTCTATCTTATATACATCAAAAGATAGTAGGTTACAGATTTTTCCCTTTTTGTCCCCTTTTTATCCCTTTACGGGCCCAATGTTTAAAAATTCATGTGCATTTAAACAAACATGTAGAGCTTAACACGTGTTATAAATTTCATGTATTTAGCTCTACGCGTTTGATTAATATGGCATTGGGTAATTTTGTTAGGCCATTCATAACCTAACCTTCCCACACAAATGGGCGTGTTGTGGGCGTGGCAGCAATAGTTTTTTAAAAAAAAGTAGCCTATTGTTCCTTCCAGACTTGAGATAACTCCCTGTAAAAATTTCAAAAAAATCGGTCCACTGGTGTGGCCAGCTATAAAATACAAACATACATACATACATACATACATACACACACACCCCTTCTTTATATAATAGATAGATACAGGGATCACATATCAAATATTTTTCAAAAAGTGTTCAAACTTCTCTTATATTGTTAAATTCAAATTTTATTATGCTTTTGTGCAAATTTTTGTGCCTCACCAAAGAAAAAGGTCTGAGACCCATCTCCAATTATACCGATCGACACAGAATCACTTTCTAAATCGATTAAAACCTGTCAGTCCATCCGTCCGGCTGGGAGTTAGGTTGAATTCCAAAACGCAGTTTGCTTTGCATCACGAAATTTCAAGTTTTTCCTGAAAGCAAAGATGATGTTTCTGGTAATATCTTCTACTTCCAAATGAGTTATATTAATGTCCTGGAAGCAAAAAACGTTGTCCAAATTGTAAAGAGTGAATAAGGGAAGAAGTTGAAAATTTTTAATGCAAGGCAAACTGCGTTTTGGAATTCAGCCTTATTAATGTATTCTTGTAAACAAAGTAGAGACCGCATTTTTGCAGATATTTCGATGAAATTTGGAACAGATAAGTTTTTTGGCATAAGAAAAAAGCATGTTGTTTGTGGTGATGATCAGTTAATTTTTCGACAGAGCTCCCATACAAATGTCCTCCCGGATTAAGCGTTTTGGGCTATAACTGGCTCAAATATGGCCTTATCATCACATTATTTTGCACGTTTGTCTATCTTTATGCCACCCATTTTTGTACCGAAAATAAATATTATCGGTCTATTTTTGAGCTTCATAAAAATTGCAACAAAAGAAGAACCAGTTAGAAAACTTAAATTTTTGTGGGCGCTGCAATCCTCCATTTTTGTACTTTAAAATTTCGGAATTAGAGGCCTTCTATATGTGTGCCAATTTTAAAAAATCAGTGCAATAAAAGTACCAGCATAATAAGTTTTACTTTTATGGGCGTGTTACCGCCCACTTTTTTACCTTCAACTTTTTTAACTTTAAAAGCCGCTTATGTGCGAACTAATTTCCAAAAATCGGTCTGGAAGAGGAATTTAAATTATGTTTCTATCTTAATTGATTTTAAAGTTACAAAAAGTACTAAAACCTAATTTTAACCCTTTCTTGCCCTTAGGATTTAATAATTAAAAAAGTATCTAAAAACGTACTCATATTTTTTAGGCCTGTTACACTTAATTTGAATAATGTTCCTATCCTTATTGGCTTAAAAGTTACAAAAAACGAATAAAAAAATCAAAATATGTTTAACCCTTTTTTTTACCCTTTGGGCCCAAAATTTGAAAAAAGTACGAAAAAAGTAATCATATTTTTGTAAAACCTATCGAACGCAATTTGAAAATTTTTTCTATCTTTATTGGTTTAAAAGTAACAAAAAAGTACCAAAAAGTACCAAAATATAATTTTAACCCCTTTTTTCGCCCTTTCGGACCAAAATTTAAAAAACTCTTAAGGAAAACGCTAAACTTTTTAAATTTTGTTTCTATCTTATATACATCAAAAGATAGTAGGTTACAGATTTTTCCCTTTTTGTCCCTTTTTTATCCCTTTACGGGCCCAATGTTTAAAAATTCATGTGCATTTAAACAAACATGTAGAGCTTAACACGTGTTATAAATTTCATGTATTTAGCTCTACGCGTTTGATCAATATGGCCTTGGGTAATTTTGTTAGGCCATTCATAACCTAACCTTCCCACACAAATGGGCGTATTGTGGGCGTGGCAGCAATAGTTTAAAAAAAAAAGTAGCCTATTGTTCCTTCCAGACTTGAGGTAACTCCCTGTAAAAATTTCAAAAAAATCGGTCCACTGGTGTGGCCAGCTATAAAATACAAACATACATACATACATACACACACACCCCTTCTTTATATAATAGACTAGCTAAGCCCCGGTGTGCTTCGCTACCCCAATCATAGTAAAATTATTCAAATATGTTAACACAAAAGAATTTATATTTTTTTAAATTTATTGGTTGCCCCACATAAGTTGCAATAAATAATAAGTCAGCCCTACTATTTACCTAGCTCATAAAAATTGGAAATTTACCAGGCTTACAGTTTTGGATATTCAGAAAGTTTTAATAAGCAAAAATTATTTATAAACTTCTATATATAATCTTAGCCCCTTACTTCCAGACTTTAAGTAACTCGCTGTAAAAATTTCAAAAAAATCGATCCACTGGTGTGGACAGCTATTAATTACAAACATACATACATATGTATGTACATACCTACATACATACATGCATACATACATACATACATACATACATACATACATACATACATACATACATACATACATACATACATACATACATACATACATACATACATACATACATACATACATACATACATACATACATACATACATACATACATACTTACATACATACATACATACATACATACATGCATACATACATACATACATACATACATACATACATACATACATGCATGCATGCATACATACATACATACATACATACATACATACATACATACATACATACATACATACATACATACATACATACATACATACATACATACATACATACATACATACATACATACATACATACATACATACATACATACATACATACATACATACATACATACAACCTTTCTTTATATAATACTAGCTAGGCCCCGGTGTGCTTCGCTACCCCAATCATAGTAAAATTATTAAAATATGTAAACAAAAGAATTTATATATTTTTTAATTTATTGGTTGCCCCACATAAGTTGCAATAAGTAATAAGTCAGCCCTACTATTTACTTAGCACATAAAAATTGGAAATTTACCAGGCTTACAGTTTTGGAGATATTCAGAAAGCTTTAATAAGCAAAAATTATTTATAAATTTCTATACATAATCTTAGCCCCTTATTAACATATTAACATTTTTTGGTAACCTGACGAATGCACATTAAACTATGTTTCTACCTTCATTGGTTTTAAAGTTACGAAAAGTACTAAAACATAATTTTAACCTTTTTTCCCCCTAAGAGTCCAATTATTCCAAAAAGACCCAAAAACGTACTCATATTTTTTAGGCCTGTCACATCCAATTTGATTTATGTTTCTATCTTTGTTGGTTGAAAAGTAACAAACAACGCATTAAAAAATCAAAATATATTTTTAACCCTGTTTTCCCCTTTTGGGTCCAAAATTAAAAAAGTACGTAATAATATTTTTTTAAGACCTATCAAACGCAATTTGAATAATGTTTATATCTTTATTGGTTTAAAAGTAACAAAAAATACCAAAAAGTACCAAAAGATAATTTTAGCCCATTTTCCCCCCATTTAGGACCAAAATGAAAAAAAACTCCAGATACCTGTCTGTTTGTTTCTTAAGGAAAACGCAAAACTTTTCAAATTTTGTTTCTATCTTATATACGTCAAAAGATAGTAGGCTACAGGTTTTTCCTTTTTGTCCCCGTTTTATCCCTTTACGGGCCCAATTTCTAAAAATTCGTATGTATTTAAACAAACATATATTTAGCTGTACGCGTTTGATCAGTAGGGCTTTTGGTAATTTGGTTAGACAATTCATAACCAGACCTCCCCACACAAATGGGCGTAGTGTGGGCGCGGCAGCAAAGATTTCCAAAAAAAATTGCCAATTGTTTCTTCCAGACTTTAAGTAACTCGCTGTAAAAATTTCAAAAAAATCGATCTACTGGTGTGGACAGCTATAAATTACAAACATACATACATATGTACATACATACATACATGCATGCATACATACATACATACATACATACATACATACATACATCCATACATACATACATACATACATACATACATACATACATACATACATACATACATACATACATACACATACATACATACATACGTACATACATACATACATACATACATACATACATACATACATACATACATACATACATACATACATACATACAACCTTTCTTTATATAATACTAGCTAAGCCCCGGTGTGCTTCGCTACCCCAATCATAGTAAAATTATTCAAATATGTTAACACAAAAGAATTTATATTTTTTTAAATTTATTGGTTGCCCCACATAAGTTGCAATAAATAATAAGTCAGCCCTACTATTTACCTAGCTCATAAAAATTGGAAATTTACCAGGCTTACAGTTTTGGATATTCAGAAAGTTTTAATAAGCAAAAATTATTTATAAACTTCTATATATAATCTTAGCCCCTTACTTCCAGACTTTAAGTAACTCGCTGTAAAAATTTCAAAAAAATCGATCCACTGGTGTGGACAGCTATTAATTACAAACATACATACATATGTATGTACATACCTACATACATACATGCATACATACATACATACATACATACATACATACATACATACATACATACATACATACATACATACATACATACATACATACATACATACATACATACATACATACATACATACATACATACATACATACATACATACATACATACTTACATACATACATACATACATACATACATGCATACATACATACATACATACATACATACATACATACATACATACATACATACATACATACATACATGCATGCATACATACATACATACATACATACATACATACATACATACATACATACATACATACATACATACATACATACATACATACATACATACATACATACATACATACATACATACATACATACATACATACATACATACATACATACATACATACATACATACATACATACGTACATACAACCTTTCTTTATATAATATAGATACAGGGATCACATATCAAATATTTTTCAAAAAGTGTTCAAACTTCTCTTATATTGTTAAATTCAAATTTTATTATGCTTTTGTGCAAATTTTTGTGCCTCACCAAAGAAAAAGGTCTGAGACCCATCTCCAATTATACCGATCGACACAGAATCACTTTCTAAATCGATTAAAACCTGTCAGTCCATCCGTCCGGCTGGGAGTTAGGTGGAATTCCAAAACGCAGTTTGCTTTGCATCACGAAATTTTTAAGTTTTTCCTGAAATCAAAGATGATGTTTCTGGTAATATCTTCTACTTCCAAATGAGTGCTTACAGTTATATTAATGTCCTGGAAGCAAAAAACGTTGTCCAAATTGTAAAGAGTGAATAAGTGAAGAAGAAGAAAATTTTTAATGCAAAGCAAACTGCGTTTTGGAATTCAGCCTTATTAATGTATTCTTGTAAACAAAGTAGAGACCGCATTTTTGCAGATATTTCAAAGAAATTTGGAACAGATAAGTTTTTTGGCATAAGAAAAAAGCATGTTGTTTGTGGTGATGATCAGTTAATTTTTCGACAGAGCTTCCATACAAATGTCCTCCCGGATTAAGCGTTTTGGGCTATAACTGGCTCAAATATGGCCTTATCTTCACATTATTTTTCACGTTTGTCTATCTTTATGCCACCCATTTTTGTACCGAAAATAAATATTATCGATCTATTTTTGAGCTTCATAAAAATTGCAACAATAGAAGAACCAGTATGAAAACTTACATTTTTGTGGGCGCTGCAATCCTCCATTTTTGTCCTTTAAAATTTCGGAATTAGAGGCCTTCTATATGTGTGCCAATTTTAAAAAATCAGTGCAATAAAAGTACACGCATAATAAGTTTAACTTTTACGGGCGTGGCACCGCCCACTTTTTTACCTTCAAAATTTTAACTTTAAAAGCCGCTTATGTGTGAACTAATTTCCAAAAATCGGTTTGGAAGAGGAATTTAAATTATGTTTCTATCTTAATTGATTTTAAAGTTACAAAAAGTACTAAAATATAATTTTAACCCTTTCTTCCCCTTAGGGTCTTTAAAATTAAAAAAGTATCTAAAAACGTACTCATATTTTTTAGACCTGTTACACTTAATTTGAATAATGTTCCTATCGTTATTGGTTTAGAAGTTACAAAAAACGAATAAAAAAATCAAAATATATTTTTAACCCTTTTTTTACCCTTTGGGCCCAAAATTTGAAAAAAGTACGAAAAACGTAATTATATTTTTGTAAAACCTATCGAACGCAATTTGAAAAATTTTTCTATCTTTATTGGTTTAAAAGTAACAAAAAAGTACCAAAAAGTACCAAAATATAATTTTAACCCCTTTTTTCGCCCTTTCGGACCAAAATTAAAAAAAAAAAACTCCAGATACCTGTCTGTTTATTTCTTAAGGAAAACGCTAAACTTTTTAAATTTTGTTTCTATCTTATATACATCAAAAGATAGTAGGTTACAGATTTTTCCCTTTTTGTCCCCTTTTTATCCCTTTACGGGCCCAATGTTTAAAAATTCATGTGCATTTAAACAAACATGTAGAGCTTAACACGTGTTATAAATTTCATGTATTTAGCTCTACGCGTTTGATTAATATGGCATTGGGTAATTTTGTTAGGCCATTCATAACCTAACCTTCCCACACAAATGGGCGTGTTGTGGGCGTGGCAGCAATAGTTTTTTAAAAAAAAGTAGCCTATTGTTCCTTCCAGACTTGAGATAACTCCCTGTAAAAATTTCAAAAAAATCGGTCCACTGGTGTGGCCAGCTATAAAATACAAACATACATACATACATACATACATACACACACACCCCTTCTTTATATAATAGACTAGCTAGGCCCCGGTGTGCTTCGCTACCCCAATCATAGTAAAATTATTAAAATATGTAAACAAAAGAATTTATATATTTTTTAATTTATTGGTTGCCCCACATAAGTTGCAATAAGTAATAAGTCAGCCCTACTATTTACTTAGCACATAAAAATTGGAAATTTACCAGGCTTACAGTTTTGGAGATATTCAGAAAGCTTTAATAAGCAAAAATTATTTATAAATTTCTATACATAATCTTAGCCCCTTATTAACATATTAACATTTTTTGGTAACCTGACGAATGCACATTAAACTATGTTTCTACCTTCATTGGTTTTAAAGTTACGAAAAGTACTAAAACATAATTTTAACCTTTTTTCCCCCTAAGAGTCCAATTATTCCAAAAAGACCCAAAAACGTACTCATATTTTTTAGGCCTGTCACATCCAATTTGATTTATGTTTCTATCTTTGTTGGTTGAAAAGTAACAAACAACGCATTAAAAAATCAAAATATATTTTTAACCCTGTTTTCCCCTTTTGGGTCCAAAATTAAAAAAGTACGTAATAATATTTTTTTAAGACCTATCAAACGCAATTTGAATAATGTTTATATCTTTATTGGTTTAAAAGTAACAAAAAATACCAAAAAGTACCAAAAGATAATTTTAGCCCATTTTCCCCCCATTTAGGACCAAAATGAAAAAAAACTCCAGATACCTGTCTGTTTGTTTCTTAAGGAAAACGCAAAACTTTTCAAATTTTGTTTCTATCTTATATACGTCAAAAGATAGTAGGCTACAGGTTTTTCCTTTTTGTCCCCGTTTTATCCCTTTACGGGCCCAATTTCTAAAAATTCGTATGTATTTAAACAAACATATATTTAGCTGTACGCGTTTGATCAGTAGGGCTTTTGGTAATTTGGTTAGACAATTCATAACCAGACCTCCCCACACAAATGGGCGTAGTGTGGGCGCGGCAGCAAAGATTTCCAAAAAAAATTGCCAATTGTTTCTTCCAGACTTTAAGTAACTCGCTGTAAAAATTTCAAAAAAATCGATCTACTGGTGTGGACAGCTATAAATTACAAACATACATACATATGTACATACATACATACATGCATGCATACATACATACATACATACATACATACATACATACATCCATACATACATACATACATACATACATACATACATACATACATACATACATACATACATACACATACATACATACATACGTACATACATACATACATACATACATACATACATACATACATACATACATACAACCTTTCTTTATATAATATATATACAGGGATCACATTTCAAATATTTTTCAAAAGAAGTTCAAACTTCTCTTATATTGTTATATCCAAATTTTATTATGCTTTTGTGCAAATTTTTGCACCTCACCAAAGAAAAAGGTCTGAGACCCACCTCCAATTATACCGATCGACACAGAATCACTTCCTGAGTCAATTAAAACCTGTCAGTCCATCCGTCCGGCTGGGAGTTAGGTGGAATTCCAAAACGCAGTTTGCTTTGCATCACGAAATTTCAAGTTTTTCCTGAAATCAAAGATGATGTTTCTGGTAATATCTTCTACTTCCAAATGAGTGCTTACAGTTATATTAATGTCCTGGAAGCAAAAAACGTTGTCCAAATTGTGAAGAGTGAATAAGTGAAGAAGAAGAAAATTTTTAATGCAAAGCAAACTGCGTTTTGGAATTCAGCCTTATTAATGTATTCTTGTAAACAAAGTAGAGACCGCATTTTTGCAGATATTTCGATGAAATTTGGAACAGATAAGTTTTTTGGCATAAGAAAAAAGCATGTTGTTTGTGGTGATGATCAGTTAATTTTTCGACAGAGCTCCTATACAAATGTCCTCCCGGATTAAGCGTTTTGGGCTATAACTGGCTCAAATATGGCCTTATCTTCACATTATTTTTCACGTTTGTCTATCTTTATGCCACCCATTTTTGTACCGAAAATAAATATTATCGGTCTATTTTTGAGCTTCATAAAAATTGCAACAATAGAAGAACCAGTATGAAAACTTACATTTTTGTGGGCGCTGCAATCCTTCATTTTTGTCCTTTAAAATTTCGGAATTAGAGGCCTTCTATATGTGTGCCAATTTTAAAAAATCAGTGCAATAAAAGTACCAGCATAATAAGTTTAACTTTTACGGGCGTGGCACCGCCCACTTTTTTACCTTCAAAATTTTAACTTTAAAAGCCGCTTATGTGTAAACTAATTTCCAAAAATCGGTCTGGAAGAGGAATTTAAATTATGTTTCTATCTTAATTGATTTTAAAGTTACAAAAAGTACTAAAACCTAATTTTAACCCTTTCTTGCCCTTAAGATTAAATAATTAAAAAAGTATCTAAAAACGTACTCATATTTTTTAGACCTGTTACACTTAATTTGAATAATGTTCCTATCGTTATTGGTTTAGAAGTTACAAAAAACGAATAAAAAAATCAAAATATATTTTTAACCCTTTTTTACCCTTTGGGCCCAAAATTTGAAAAAAGTACGAAAAACGTAATTATATTTTTGTAAAACCTATCGAACGCAATTTGAAAAATTTTTCTATCTTTATTGGTTTAAAAGTAACAAAAAAGTACCAAAAAGTACCAAAATATAATTTTAACCCCTTTTTTCGCCCTTTCGGACCAAAATTTAAAAAAAAAACTCCAGATACCTGTCTGTTTATTTCTTAAGGAAAACGCTAAACTTTTTAAATTTTGTTTCTATCTTATATACATCAAAAGATAGGAGGTTACAGATTTTTCCCTTTTTGTCCCCTTTTTATCCCTTTACGGGCCCAATGTTTAAAAATTCATGTGCATTTAAACAAACATGTAGAGCTTAACACGTGTTATAAATTTCATGTATTTAGCTCTACGCGTTTGATTAATATGGCCTTGGGTAATTTTGTTAGGCCATTCATAACCTAACCTTCCCACACAAATGGGCGTGTTGTGGGCGTGGCAGCAATAGTTTTTAAAAAAAAAGTGGCCTATTGTTCCTTCCAGACTTGAGATAACTCCCTGTAAAAATTTCAAAAAAATCGGTCTACTGGTGTGGCCAGCTATAAAATACAAACATACATACATACATACATACATACACACACACCCCTTCTTTATATAATAGATAGATACAGGGATCACATATCAAATATTTTTCAAAAAGTGTTCAAACTTCTCTTATATTGTTAAATTCAAATTTTATTATGCTTTTGTGCAAATTTTTGTGCCTCACCAAAGAAAAAGGTCTGAGACCCATCTCCAATTATACCGATCGACACAGAATCACTTTCTAAATCGATTAAAACCTGTCAGTCCATCCGTCCGGCTGGGAGTTAGGTGGAATTCCAAAACGCAGTTTGCTTTGCATCACGAAATTTTTAAGTTTTTCCTGAAATCAAAGATGATGTTTCTGGTAATATCTTCTACTTCCAAATGAGTGCTTACAGTTATATTAATGTCCTGGAAGCAAAAAACGTTGTCCAAATTGTAAAGAGTGAATAAGTGAAGAAGAAGAAAATTTTTAATGCAAAGCAAACTGCGTTTTGGAATTCAGCCTTATTAATGTATTCTTGTAAACAAAGTAGAGACCGCATTTTTGCAGATATTTCAAAGAAATTTGGAACAGATAAGTTTTTTGGCATAAGAAAAAAGCATGTTGTTTGTGGTGATGATCAGTTAATTTTTCGACAGAGCTCCCATACAAATGTCCTCCCGGATTAAGCGTTTTGGGCTATAACTGGCTCAAATATGGCCTTATCTTCACATTATTTTTCACGTTTGTCTATCTTTATGCCACCCATTTTTGTACCGAAAATAAATATTATCGATCTATTTTTGAGCTTCATAAAAATTGCAACAATAGAAGAACCAGTATGAAAACTTACATTTTTGTGGGCGCTGCAATCCTCCATTTTTGTCCTTTAAAATTTCGGAATTAGAGGCCTTCTATATGTGTGCCAATTTTAAAAAATCAGTGCAATAAAAGTACCAGCATAATAAGTTTAACTTTTACGGGCGTGGCACCGCCCACTTTTTTACCTTCAAAATTTTAACTTTAAAAGCCGCTTATGTGTGAACTAATTTCCAAAAATCGGTTTGGAAGAGGAATTTAAATTATGTTTCTATCTTAATTGATTTTAAAGTTACAAAAAGTACTAAAACATAATTTTAACCCTTTCTTCCCCTTAGGGTCTTTAAAATTAAAAAAGTATCTAAAAACGTACTCATATTTTTTAGACCTGTTACACTTAATTTGAATAATGTTCCTATCGTTATTGGTTTAGAAGTTACAAAAAACGAATAAAAAAATCAAAATATATTTTTAACCCTTTTTTTACCCTTTGGGCCCAAAATTTGAAAAAAGTACGAAAAACGTAATTATATTTTTGTAAAACCTATCGAACGCAATTTGAAAAATTTTTCTATCTTTATTGGTTTAAAAGTAACAAAAAAGTACCAAAAAGTACCAAAATATAATTTTAACCCCTTTTTTCGCCCTTTCGGACCAAAATTAAAAAAAAAACTCCAGATACCTGTCTGTTTATTTCTTAAGGAAAACGCTAAACTTTTTAAATTTTGTTTCTATCTTATATACATCAAAAGATAGTAGGTTACAGATTTTTCCCTTTTTGTCCCCTTTTTATCCCTTTACGGGCCCAATGTTTAAAAATTCATGTGCATTTAAACAAACATGTAGAGCTTAACACGTGTTATAAATTTCATGTATTTAGCTCTACGCGTTTGATTAATATGGCATTGGGTAATTTTGTTAGGCCATTCATAACCTAACCTTCCCACACAAATGGGCGTGTTGTGGGCGTGGCAGCAATAGTTTTTTAAAAAAAAGTAGCCTATTGTTCCTTCCAGACTTGAGATAACTCCCTGTAAAAATTTCAAAAAAATCGGTCCACTGGTGTGGCCAGCTATAAAATACAAACATACATACATACATACATACATACACACACACCCCTTCTTTATATAATAGATAGATACAGGGATCACATTTCAAATATTTTTCAAAAGAAGTTCAAACTTCTCTTATATTGTTATATCCAAATTTTATTATGCTTTTGTGCAAATTTTTGCACCTCACCAAAGAAAAAGGTCTGAGACCCACCTCCAATTATACCGATCGACACAGAATCACTTCCTGAGTCAATTAAAACCTGTCAGTCCATCCGTCCGGCTGGGAGTTAGGTGGAATTCCAAAACGCAGTTTGCTTTGCATCACGAAATTTCAAGTTTTTCCTGAAATCAAAGATGATGTTTCTGGTAATATCTTCTACTTCCAAATGAGTGCTTACAGTTATATTAATGTCCTGGAAGCAAAAAACGTTGTCCAAATTGTGAAGAGTGAATAAGTGAAGAAGAAGAAAATTTTTAATGCAAAGCAAACTGCGTTTTGGAATTCAGCCTTATTAATGTATTCTTGTAAACAAAGTAGAGACCGCATTTTTGCAGATATTTCGATGAAATTTGGAACAGATAAGTTTTTTGGCATAAGAAAAAAGCATGTTGTTTGTGGTGATGATCAGTTAATTTTTCGACAGAGCTCCTATACAAATGTCCTCCCGGATTAAGCGTTTTGGGCTATAACTGGCTCAAATATGGCCTTATCTTCACATTATTTTTCACGTTTGTCTATCTTTATGCCACCCATTTTTGTACCGAAAATAAATATTATCGGTCTATTTTTGAGCTTCATAAAAATTGCAACAATAGAAGAACCAGTATGAAAACTTACATTTTTGTGGGCGCTGCAATCCTTCATTTTTGTCCTTTAAAATTTCGGAATTAGAGGCCTTCTATATGTGTGCCAATTTTAAAAAATCAGTGCAATAAAAGTACCAGCATAATAAGTTTAACTTTTACGGGCGTGGCACCGCCCACTTTTTTACCTTCAAAATTTTAACTTTAAAAGCCGCTTATGTGTAAACTAATTTCCAAAAATCGGTCTGGAAGAGGAATTTAAATTATGTTTCTATCTTAATTGATTTTAAAGTTACAAAAAGTACTAAAACCTAATTTTAACCCTTTCTTGCCCTTAAGATTAAATAATTAAAAAAGTATCTAAAAACGTACTCATATTTTTTAGACCTGTTACACTTAATTTGAATAATGTTCCTATCGTTATTGGTTTAGAAGTTACAAAAAACGAATAAAAAAATCAAAATATATTTTTAACCCTTTTTTACCCTTTGGGCCCAAAATTTGAAAAAAGTACGAAAAACGTAATTATATTTTTGTAAAACCTATCGAACGCAATTTGAAAAATTTTTCTATCTTTATTGGTTTAAAAGTAACAAAAAAGTACCAAAAAGTACCAAAATATAATTTTAACCCCTTTTTTCGCCTTTTCGGACCAAAATTTAAAAAAAAACTCCAGATACCTGTCTGTTTATTTCTTAAGGAAAACGCTAAACTTTTTAAATTTTGTTTCTATCTTATATACATCAAAAGATAGGAGGTTACAGATTTTTCCCTTTTTGTCCCCTTTTTATCCCTTTACGGGCCCAATGTTTAAAAATTCATGTGCATTTAAACAAACATGTAGAGCTTAACACGTGTTATAAATTTCATGTATTTAGCTCTACGCGTTTGATTAATATGGCCTTGGGTAATTTTGTTAGGCCATTCATAACCTAACCTTCCCACACAAATGGGCGTGTTGTGGGCGTGGCAGCAATAGTTTTTAAAAAAAAAGTGGCCTATTGTTCCTTCCAGACTTGAGATAACTCCCTGTAAAAATTTCAAAAAAATCGGTCTACTGGTGTGGCCAGCTATAAAATACAAACATACATACATACATACATACATACATACACACACACCCCTTCTTTATATAATAGATAGATACAGGGATCACATATCAAATATTTTTCAAAAAGTGTTCAAACTTCTCTTATATTGTTAAATTCCAATTTTATTATGCTTTTGTGCAAATTTTTGTGCCTCACCAAAGAAAAAGGTCTGAGACCCATCTCCAATTATACCGATCGACACAGAATCACTTTCTAAATCGATTAAAACCTGTCAGTCCATCCGTCCGGCTGGGAGTTAGGTGGAATTCCAAAACGCAGTTTGCTTTGCATCACGAAATTTTTAAGTTTTTCCTGAAATCAAAGATGATGTTTCTGGTAATATCTTCTACTTCCAAATGAGTGCTTACAGTTATATTAATGTCCTGGAAGCAAAAAACGTTGTCCAAATTGTAAAGAGTGAATAAGTGAAGAAGAAGAAAATTTTTAATGCAAAGCAAACTGCGTTTTGGAATTCAGCCTTATTAATGTATTCTTGTAAACAAAGTAGAGACCGCATTTTTGCAGATATTTCAAAGAAATTTGGAACAGATAAGTTTTTTGGCATAAGAAAAAAGCATGTTGTTTGTGGTGATGATCAGTTAATTTTTCGACAGAGCTCCCATACAAATGTCCTCCCGGATTAAGCGTTTTGGGCTATAACTGGCTCAAATATGGCCTTATCTTCACATTATTTTTCACGTTTGTCTATCTTTATGCCACCCATTTTTGTACCGAAAATAAATATTATCGATCTATTTTTGAGCTTCATAAAAATTGCAACAATAGAAGAACCAGTATGAAAACTTACATTTTTGTGGGCGCTGCAATCCTCCATTTTTGTCCTTTAAAATTTCGGAATTAGAGGCCTTCTATATGTGTGCCAATTTTAAAAAATCAGTGCAATAAAAGTACCAGCATAATAAGTTTAACTTTTACGGGCGTGGCACCGCCCACTTTTTTACCTTCAAAATTTTAACTTTAAAAGCCGCTTATGTGTGAACTAATTTCCAAAAATCGGTTTGGAAGAGGAATTTAAATTATGTTTCTATCTTAATTGATTTTAAAGTTACAAAAAGTACTAAAACATAATTTTAACCCTTTCTTCCCCTTAGGGTCTTTAAAATTAAAAAAGTATCTAAAAACGTACTCATATTTTTTAGACCTGTTACACTTAATTTGAATAATGTTCCTATCGTTATTGGTTTAGAAGTTACAAAAAACGAATAAAAAAATCAAAATATATTTTTAACCCTTTTTTTACCCTTTGGGCCCAAAATTTGAAAAAAGTACGAAAAACGTAATTATATTTTTGTAAAACCTATCGAACGCAATTTGAAAAATTTTTCTATCTTTATTGGTTTAAAAGTAACAAAAAAGTACCAAAAAGTACCAAAATATAATTTTAACCCCTTTTTTCGCCCTTTCGGACCAAAATTAAAAAAAAAAACTCCAGATACCTGTCTGTTTATTTCTTAAGGAAAACGCTAAACTTTTTAAATTTTGTTTCTATCTTATATACATCAAAAGATAGTAGGTTACAGATTTTTCCCTTTTTGTCCCCTTTTTATCCCTTTACGGGCCCAATGTTTAAAAATTCATGTGCATTTAAACAAACATGTAGAGCTTAACACGTGTTATAAATTTCATGTATTTAGCTCTACGCGTTTGATTAATATGGCATTGGGTAATTTTGTTAGGCCATTCATAACCTAACCTTCCCACACAAATGGGCGTGTTGTGGGCGTGGCAGCAATAGTTTTTTAAAAAAAAGTAGCCTATTGTTCCTTCCAGACTTGAGATAACTCCCTGTAAAAATTTCAAAAAAATCGGTCCACTGGTGTGGCCAGCTATAAAATACAAACATACATACATACATACATACATACACACACACCCCTTCTTTATATAATAGATTTACGCTCGACAGGTTTCAAAGTTATGAATGCATTTATCGTACTTTTTTGAAATATTAGACCATTTGGCGAGACAGGGTAAAAACCATATTTTGAAACTGCTTATATCTATATTGTACCTTCGGAACCGAAAAAGATAAAAAGGGGCTCAAATTATATTTTATTACATTTGACAGGTCTCAAAAAAATATGAATATAAAATTTTGATCCTAAGGGGTAAAGAGGGATAAACATTTTATTGGTTATTTTTAGGTTATTTCAGTTACTTTTAAACTAATAATTTAAATAGCGTTCAGATGGCTTAAGAAAAATATGAACACGTTTTTTTAAGTTATTTTACAGTTATTGAGACTTATATAAGAAAGTATTTTCGGTGTATGGGAGATGCCATGCCTACTATTCCCTTTTCTCCTAAGTATACTCCCCTCAATTATGTATATTAGCAAACATAAACATCCATAGACAATTTTAATAATTTTATAAGAATTATTGATGTACATGTAAAAAAAAAATCCAATTGTAGGGGAGGTGCCACACCAAAAAGCTTGGAGACCTTAGCTGTCACAGTTATTGAGGTACACATATAAATATTTCCATGCTACCCATAATTCACTTCCTGCCTATACACCTCTTAGTTATGCATATTAGCATAATAGATACCCATATTAAATTTGGAGATTTCAGCTGTTACATTTATTGACATATATATGTAAAATATTTTTTCTTAAAACATAAACATCTTTACAAAGTTTTGAGAGTTCAACTGTTACAGTTATTGAGATATATAAAAAACTATTTTCGTTGTAAAAGACATGCGACGCCCATTTCTTTTTTCCCGCCTATACAAAGCACAATTAGCATATTAGCACTATAAACATCCGTACGAAGTTTGGAGACCTCAGCTATTACAGTTATTGAGATATATACATTTTGTTGTATGGGAGGTGCCACGCCTATTTATTTTTTCCCGCCCAAACAAAGCTCATACTAACACTATAAACATCCGAACGAAATTTGGAGACTTAAGCTATTACAGTTATAGAGATACACACAAAAAACTATTTTTGTTGTATGGGAGGTGCCACACCCATTTATTTCTTCCGACCCATACAGAGCATAATTACGCATATTGACACTATAAACATCCGTACGAAGTTTGGAGACTTCAGCTATTACAGTTGTTGAGATATATACAAAAAACTATTTTTGTTGTATGGGAGGTGCCACGCCCATTTATTTCTTCCGACCATTGCAGAGCCTAATTACGCACCTTGGCACTATAAACATCCGTACGAAGTGTGAGGACTTCCCCTAATACAGTTAATGAGATATTTACAAAAGGCTTTTTTGTTGTATGGGAGGTGCCACGCCCATTTATTTCTTCCCGTCCATACAAAGCTCAATTATGCATATTAGCACTATTAACATCCGTACGGAGTTTGGAGACTTAAGCTATTACAGATATTGAGATATATTTAAAAAACTATTTTTGTTGTATGGGAGGTGCCACGCCCATTTATTTTTTCCCGCCCATACCCAACTCAATTATGCACATCAATAAATAATTTAGCTGTACCAAATTTGGAGACTTCAGCCATAATAGGTATTGAGCTATGGGAAAAAAAACTGTTCAATTTGTATGGGAGGTGCCACGCCCAGTCGGAATTTCCAAAAACAAATTAGCCTAAAACGCATTCCCAGATATCGGGTATATCTTTTTTTCAAGTTTCATTAAAATCGGTCCAGCCGTTCTTGAGTTATAAGCGGTGTCACTAACAAAAAAATATTGTTCTTTTATATATAAGACTAGCTAAGCCCCGGTGTGCTTCGCTACCCCAATCATAGTAAAATTATTCAAATATGTTAACACAAAAGAATTTATATTTTTTTAAATTTATTGGTTGCCCCACATAAGTTGCAATAAATAATAAGTCAGCCCTACTATTTACCTAGCTCATAAAAATTGGAAATTTACCAGGCTTACAGTTTTGGATATTCAGAAAGTTTTAATAAGCAAAAATTATTTATAAACTTCTATATATAATCTTAGCCCCTTACTTCCAGACTTTAAGTAACTCGCTGTAAAAATTTCAAAAATGGTGTGGACAGCTATTAATTACAAACATACATACATATGTATGTACATACCTACATACATACATGCATACATACATACATACATACATACATACATACATACATACATACATACATACATACATACATACATACATACATACATACATACATACATACATACATACATACATACATACATACATACATACATACATGCATACATACATACATACATACATACATACATACATACATACATACATACATGCATGCATGCATGCATACATACATACATACATACATACATACATACATACATACATACATACATACATACATACATACATACATACATACATACATACATACATACATACATACATACATACATACATACATACATACATACATACATACATACATACATACATACAACCTTTCTTTATATAATACTAGCTAGGCCCCGGTGTGCTTCGCTACCCCAATCATAGTAAAATTATTAAAATATGTAAACAAAAGAATTTATATATTTTTTAATTTATTGGTTGCCCCACATAAGTTGCAATAAGTAATAAGTCAGCCCTACTATTTACTTAGCACATAAAAATTGGAAATTTACCAGGCTTACAGTTTTGGAGATATTCAGAAAGCTTTAATAAGCAAAAATTATTTATAAATTTCTATACATAATCTTAGCCCCTTATTAACATATTAACATTTTTTGGTAACCTGACGAATGCACATTAAACTATGTTTCTACCTTCATTGGTTTTAAAGTTACGAAAAGTACTAAAACATAATTTTAACCTTTTTTCCCCCTAAGAGTCCAATTATTCCAAAAAGACCCAAAAACGTACTCATATTTTTTAGGCCTGTCACATCCAATTTGATTTATGTTTCTATCTTTGTTGGTTGAAAAGTAACAAACAACGCATTAAAAAATCAAAATATATTTTTAACCCTGTTTTCCCCTTTTGGGTCCAAAATTAAAAAAGTACGTAATAATATTTTTTTAAGACCTATCAAACGCAATTTGAATAATGTTTATATCTTTATTGGTTTAAAAGTAACAAAAAATACCAAAAAGTACCAAAAGATAATTTTAGCCCATTTTCCCCCCATTTAGGACCAAAATGAAAAAAAACTCCAGATACCTGTCTGTTTGTTTCTTAAGGAAAACGCAAAACTTTTCAAATTTTGTTTCTATCTTATATACGTCAAAAGATAGTAGGCTACAGGTTTTTCCTTTTTGTCCCCGTTTTATCCCTTTACGGGCCCAATTTCTAAAAATTCGTATGTATTTAAACAAACATATATTTAGCTGTACGCGTTTGATCAGTAGGGCTTTTGGTAATTTGGTTAGACAATTCATAACCAGACCTCCCCACACAAATGGGCGTAGTGTGGGCGCGGCAGCAAAGATTTCCAAAAAAAATTGCCAATTGTTTCTTCCAGACTTTAAGTAACTCGCTGTAAAAATTTCAAAAAAATCGATCTACTGGTGTGGACAGCTATAAATTACAAACATACATACATATGTACATACATACATACATGCATGCATACATACATACATACATACATACATACATACATACATCCATACATACATACATACATACATACATACATACATACATACATACATACATACATACACATACATACATACATACGTACATACATACATACATACATACATACATACATACATACATACATACATACATACAACCTTTCTTTATATAATATAGATACAGGGATCACATTTCAAATATTTTTCAAAAGAAGTTCAAACTTCTCTTATATTGTTATATCCAAATTTTATTATGCTTTTGTGCAAATTTTTGCACCTCACCAAAGAAAAAGGTCTGAGACCCACCTCCAATTATACCGATCGACACAGAATCACTTCCTGAGTCAATTAAAACCTGTCAGTCCATCCGTCCGGCTGGGAGTTAGGTGGAATTCCAAAACGCAGTTTGCTTTGCATCACGAAATTTCAAGTTTTTCCTGAAATCAAAGATGATGTTTCTGGTAATATCTTCTACTTCCAAATGAGTGCTTACAGTTATATTAATGTCCTGGAAGCAAAAAACGTTGTCCAAATTGTGAAGAGTGAATAAGTGAAGAAGAAGAAAATTTTTAATGCAAAGCAAACTGCGTTTTGGAATTCAGCCTTATTAATGTATTCTTGTAAACAAAGTAGAGACCGCATTTTTGCAGATATTTCGATGAAATTTGGAACAGATAAGTTTTTTGGCATAAGAAAAAAGCATGTTGTTTGTGGTGATGATCAGTTAATTTTTCGACAGAGCTCCTATACAAATGTCCTCCCGGATTAAGCGTTTTGGGCTATAACTGGCTCAAATATGGCCTTATCTTCACATTATTTTTCACGTTTGTCTATCTTTATGCCACCCATTTTTGTACCGAAAATAAATATTATCGGTCTATTTTTGAGCTTCATAAAAATTGCAACAATAGAAGAACCAGTATGAAAACTTACATTTTTGTGGGCGCTGCAATCCTTCATTTTTGTCCTTTAAAATTTCGGAATTAGAGGCCTTCTATATGTGTGCCAATTTTAAAAAATCAGTGCAATAAAAGTACCAGCATAATAAGTTTAACTTTTACGGGCGTGGCACCGCCCACTTTTTTACCTTCAAAATTTTAACTTTAAAAGCCGCTTATGTGTAAACTAATTTCCAAAAATCGGTCTGGAAGAGGAATTTAAATTATGTTTCTATCTTAATTGATTTTAAAGTTACAAAAAGTACTAAAACCTAATTTTAACCCTTTCTTGCCCTTAAGATTAAATAATTAAAAAAGTATCTAAAAACGTACTCATATTTTTTAGACCTGTTACACTTAATTTGAATAATGTTCCTATCGTTATTGGTTTAGAAGTTACAAAAAACGAATAAAAAAATCAAAATATATTTTTAACCCTTTTTTACCCTTTGGGCCCAAAATTTGAAAAAAGTACGAAAAACGTAATTATATTTTTGTAAAACCTATCGAACGCAATTTGAAAAATTTTTCTATCTTTATTGGTTTAAAAGTAACAAAAAAGTACCAAAAAGTACCAAAATATAATTTTAACCCCTTTTTTCGCCCTTTCGGACCAAAATTTAAAAAAAAAACTCCAGATACCTGTCTGTTTATTTCTTAAGGAAAACGCTAAACTTTTTAAATTTTGTTTCTATCTTATATACATCAAAAGATAGGAGGTTACAGATTTTTCCCTTTTTGTCCCCTTTTTATCCCTTTACGGGCCCAATGTTTAAAAATTCATGTGCATTTAAACAAACATGTAGAGCTTAACACGTGTTATAAATTTCATGTATTTAGCTCTACGCGTTTGATTAATATGGCATTGGGTAATTTTGTTAGGCCATTCATAACCTAACCTTCCCACACAAATGGGCGTGTTGTGGGCGTGGCAGCAATAGTTTTTTAAAAAAAAGTAGCCTATTGTTCCTTCCAGACTTGAGATAACTCCCTGTAAAAATTTCAAAAAAATCGGTCCACTGGTGTGGCCAGCTATAAAATACAAACATACATACATACATACATACATACACACACACCCCTTCTTTATATAATAGATTTACGCTCGACAGGTTTCAAAGTTATGAATGCATTTATCGTACTTTTTTGAAATATTAGACCATTTGGCGAGACAGGGTAAAAACCATATTTTGAAACTGCTTATATCTATATTGTACCTTCGGAACCGAAAAAGATAAAAAGGGGCTCAAATTATATTTTATTACATTTGACAGGTCTCAAAAAAATATGAATATAAAATTTTGATCCTAAGGGGTAAAGAGGGATAAACATTTTATTGGTTATTTTTAGGTTATTTCAGTTACTTTTAAACTAATAATTTAAATAGCGTTCAGATGGCTTAAGAAAAATATGAACACGTTTTTTTAAGTTATTTTACAGTTATTGAGACTTATATAAGAAAGTATTTTCGGTGTATGGGAGATGCCATGCCTACTATTCCCTTTTCTCCTAAGTATACTCCCCTCAATTATGTATATTAGCAAACATAAACATCCATAGACAATTTTAATAATTTTATAAGAATTATTGATGTACATGTAAAAAAAAAATCCAATTGTAGGGGAGGTGCCACACCAAAAAGCTTGGAGACCTTAGCTGTCACAGTTATTGAGGTACACATATAAATATTTCCATGCTACCCATAATTCACTTCCTGCCTATACACCTCTTAGTTATGCATATTAGCATAATAGATACCCATATTAAATTTGGAGATTTCAGCTGTTACATTTATTGACATATATATGTAAAATATTTTTTCTTAAAACATAAACATCTTTACAAAGTTTTGAGAGTTCAACTGTTACAGTTATTGAGATATATAAAAAACTATTTTCGTTGTAAAAGACATGCGACGCCCATTTCTTTTTTCCCGCCTATACAAAGCACAATTAGCATATTAGCACTATAAACATCCGTACGAAGTTTGGAGACCTCAGCTATTACAGTTATTGAGATATATACATTTTGTTGTATGGGAGGTGCCACGCCTATTTATTTTTTCCCGCCCAAACAAAGCTCATACTAACACTATAAACATCCGAACGAAATTTGGAGACTTAAGCTATTACAGTTATAGAGATACACACAAAAAACTATTTTTGTTGTATGGGAGGTGCCACACCCATTTATTTCTTCCGACCCATACAGAGCATAATTACGCATATTGACACTATAAACATCCGTACGAAGTTTGGAGACTTCAGCTATTACAGTTGTTGAGATATATACAAAAAACTATTTTTGTTGTATGGGAGGTGCCACGCCCATTTATTTCTTCCGACCATTGCAGAGCCTAATTACGCACCTTGGCACTATAAACATCCGTACGAAGTGTGAGGACTTCCCCTAATACAGTTAATGAGATATTTACAAAAGGCTTTTTTGTTGTATGGGAGGTGCCACGCCCATTTATTTCTTCCCGTCCATACAAAGCTCAATTATGCATATTAGCACTATTAACATCCGTACGGAGTTTGGAGACTTAAGCTATTACAGATATTGAGATATATTTAAAAAACTATTTTTGTTGTATGGGAGGTGCCACGCCCATTTATTTTTTCCCGCCCATACCCAACTCAATTATGCACATCAATAAATAATTTAGCTGTACCAAATTTGGAGACTTCAGCCATAATAGGTATTGAGCTATGGGAAAAAAAACTGTTCAATTTGTATGGGAGGTGCCACGCCCAGTCGGAATTTCCAAAAACAAATTAGCCTAAAACGCATTCCCAGATATCGGGTATATCTTTTTTTCAAGTTTCATTAAAATCGGTCCAGCCGTTCTTGAGTTATAAGCGGTGTCACTAACAAAAAAATATTGTTCTTTTATATATAAGACTAGCTAAGCCCCGGTGTGCTTCGCTACCCCAATCATAGTAAAATTATTCAAATATGTTAACACAAAAGAATTTATATTTTTTTAAATTTATTGGTTGCCCCACATAAGTTGCAATAAATAATAAGTCAGCCCTACTATTTACCTAGCTCATAAAAATTGGAAATTTACCAGGCTTACAGTTTTGGATATTCAGAAAGTTTTAATAAGCAAAAATTATTTATAAACTTCTATATATAATCTTAGCCCCTTACTTCCAGACTTTAAGTAACTCGCTGTAAAAATTTCAAAAATGGTGTGGACAGCTATTAATTACAAACATACATACATATGTATGTACATACCTACATACATACATGCATACATACATACATACATACATACATACATACATACATACATACATACATACATACATACATACATACATACATACATACATACATACATACATACATACATACATACATACATACATACATACATGCATACATACATACATACATACATACATACATACATACATACATACATACATGCATGCATGCATGCATACATACATACATACATACATACATACATACATACATACATACATACATACATACATACATACATACATACATACATACATACATACATACATACATACATACATACATACATACATACATACATACATACATACATACATACATACATACATACAACCTTTCTTTATATAATACTAGCTAGGCCCCGGTGTGCTTCGCTACCCCAATCATAGTAAAATTATTAAAATATGTAAACAAAAGAATTTATATATTTTTTAATTTATTGGTTGCCCCACATAAGTTGCAATAAGTAATAAGTCAGCCCTACTATTTACTTAGCACATAAAAATTGGAAATTTACCAGGCTTACAGTTTTGGAGATATTCAGAAAGCTTTAATAAGCAAAAATTATTTATAAATTTCTATACATAATCTTAGCCCCTTATTAACATATTAACATTTTTTGGTAACCTGACGAATGCACATTAAACTATGTTTCTACCTTCATTGGTTTTAAAGTTACGAAAAGTACTAAAACATAATTTTAACCTTTTTTCCCCCTAAGAGTCCAATTATTCCAAAAAGACCCAAAAACGTACTCATATTTTTTAGGCCTGTCACATCCAATTTGATTTATGTTTCTATCTTTGTTGGTTGAAAAGTAACAAACAACGCATTAAAAAATCAAAATATATTTTTAACCCTGTTTTCCCCTTTTGGGTCCAAAATTAAAAAAGTACGTAATAATATTTTTTTAAGACCTATCAAACGCAATTTGAATAATGTTTATATCTTTATTGGTTTAAAAGTAACAAAAAATACCAAAAAGTACCAAAAGATAATTTTAGCCCATTTTCCCCCCATTTAGGACCAAAATGAAAAAAAACTCCAGATACCTGTCTGTTTGTTTCTTAAGGAAAACGCAAAACTTTTCAAATTTTGTTTCTATCTTATATACGTCAAAAGATAGTAGGCTACAGGTTTTTCCTTTTTGTCCCCGTTTTATCCCTTTACGGGCCCAATTTCTAAAAATTCGTATGTATTTAAACAAACATATATTTAGCTGTACGCGTTTGATCAGTAGGGCTTTTGGTAATTTGGTTAGACAATTCATAACCAGACCTCCCCACACAAATGGGCGTAGTGTGGGCGCGGCAGCAAAGATTTCCAAAAAAAATTGCCAATTGTTTCTTCCAGACTTTAAGTAACTCGCTGTAAAAATTTCAAAAAAATCGATCTACTGGTGTGGACAGCTATAAATTACAAACATACATACATATGTACATACATACATACATGCATGCATACATACATACATACATACATACATACATACATACATCCATACATACATACATACATACATACATACATACATACATACATACATACATACATACATACATACATACATACATACATACATACACATACATACATACATACGTACATACATACATACATACATACATACATACATACATACATACATACATACATACAACCTTTCTTTATATAATATAGATACAGGGATCACATATCAAATATTTTTCAAAAAGTGTTCAAACTTCTCTTATATTGTTAAATTCCAATTTTATTATGCTTTTGTGCAAATTTTTGTGCCTCACCAAAGAAAAAGGTCTGAGACCCATCTCCAATTATACCGATCGACACAGAATCACTTTCTAAATCGATTAAAACCTGTCAGTCCATCCGTCCGGCTGGGAGTTAGGTGGAATTCCAAAACGCAGTTTGCTTTGCATCACGAAATTTTTAAGTTTTTCCTGAAATCAAAGATGATGTTTCTGGTAATATCTTCTACTTCCAAATGAGTGCTTACAGTTATATTAATGTCCTGGAAGCAAAAAACGTTGTCCAAATTGTAAAGAGTGAATAAGTGAAGAAGAAGAAAATTTTTAATGCAAAGCAAACTGCGTTTTGGAATTCAGCCTTATTAATGTATTCTTGTAAACAAAGTAGAGACCGCATTTTTGCAGATATTTCAAAGAAATTTGGAACAGATAAGTTTTTTGGCATAAGAAAAAAGCATGTTGTTTGTGGTGATGACCAGTTAATTTTTCGACAGAGCTCCCATACAAATGTCCTCCCGGATTAAGCGTTTTGGGCTATAACTGGCTCAAATATGGCCTTATCTTCACATTATTTTTCACGTTTGTCTATCTTTATGCCACCCATTTTTGTACCGAAAATAAATATTATCGATCTATTTTTGAGCTTCATAAAAATTGCAACAATAGAAGAACCAGTATGAAAACTTACATTTTTGTGGGCGCTGCAATCCTCCATTTTTGTCCTTTAAAATTTCGGAATTAGAGGCCTTCTATATGTGTGCCAATTTTAAAAAATCAGTGCAATAAAAGTACCAGCATAATAAGTTTAACTTTTACGGGCGTGGCACCGCCCACTTTTTTACCTTCAAAATTTTAACTTTAAAAGCCGCTTATGTGTGAACTAATTTCCAAAAATCGGTTTGGAAGAGGAATTTAAATTATGTTTCTATCTTAATTGATTTTAAAGTTACAAAAAGTACTAAAACATAATTTTAACCCTTTCTTCCCCTTAGGGTCTTTAAAATTAAAAAAGTATCTAAAAACGTACTCATATTTTTTAGACCTGTTACACTTAATTTGAATAATGTTCCTATCGTTATTGGTTTAGAAGTTACAAAAAACGAATAAAAAAATCAAAATATATTTTTAACCCTTTTTTTACCCTTTGGGCCCAAAATTTGAAAAAAGTACGAAAAACGTAATTATATTTTTGTAAAACCTATCGAACGCAATTTGAAAAATTTTTCTATCTTTATTGGTTTAAAAGTAACAAAAAAGTACCAAAAAGTACCAAAATATAATTTTAACCCCTTTTTTCGCCCTTTCGGACCAAAATTAAAAAAAAAACTCCAGATACCTGTCTGTTTATTTCTTAAGGAAAACGCTAAACTTTTTAAATTTTGTTTCTATCTTATATACATCAAAAGATAGTAGGTTACAGATTTTTCCCTTTTTGTCCCCTTTTTATCCCTTTACGGGCCCAATGTTTAAAAATTCATGTGCATTTAAACAAACATGTAGAGCTTAACACGTGTTATAAATTTCATGTATTTAGCTCTACGCGTTTGATTAATATGGCATTGGGTAATTTTGTTAGGCCATTCATAACCTAACCTTCCCACACAAATGGGCGTGTTGTGGGCGTGGCAGCAATAGTTTTTTAAAAAAAAGTAGCCTATTGTTCCTTCCAGACTTGAGATAACTCCCTGTAAAAATTTCAAAAAAATCGGTCCACTGGTGTGGCCAGCTATAAAATACAAACATACATACATACATACATACATACACACACACCCCTTCTTTATATAATAGATAGATACAGGGATCACATATCAAATATTTTTCAAAAAGTGTTCAAACTTCTCTTATATTGTTAAATTCAAATTTTATTATGCTTTTGTGCAAATTTTTGTGCCTCACCAAAGAAAAAGGTCTGAGACCCATCTCCAATTATACCGATCGACACAGAATCACTTTCTAAATCGATTAAAACCTGTCAGTCCATCCGTCCGGCTGGGAGTTAGGTGGAATTCCAAAACGCAGTTTGCTTTGCATCACGAAATTTTTAAGTTTTTCCTGAAATCAAAGATGATGTTTCTGGTAATATCTTCTACTTCCAAATGAGTGCTTACAGTTATATTAATGTCCTGGAAGCAAAAAACGTTGTCCAAATTGTAAAGAGTGAATAAGTGAAGAAGAAGAAAATTTTTCATGCAAAGCAAACTGCGTTTTGGAATTCAGCCTTATTAATGTATTCTTGTAAACAAAGTAGAGACCGCATTTTTGCAGATATTTCAAAGAAATTTGGAACAGATAAGTTTTTTGGCATAAGAAAAAAGCATGTTGTTTGTGGTGATGATCAGTTAATTTTTCGACAGAGCTCCCATACAAATGTCCTCCCGGATTAAGCGTTTTGGGCTATAACTGGCTCAAATATGGCCTTATCTTCACATTATTTTTCACGTTTGTCTATCTTTAGGCCACCCATTTTTGTACCGAAAATAAATATTATCGATCTATTTTTGAGCTTCATAAAAATTGCAACAATAGAAGAACCAGTATGAAAACTTACATTTTTGTGGGCGCTGCAATCCTCCATTTTTGTCCTTTAAAATTTCGGAATTAGAGGCCTTCTATATGTGTGCCAATTTTAAAAAATCAGTGCAATAAAAGTACCAGCATAATAAGTTTAACTTTTACGGGCGTGGCACCGCCCACTTTTTTACCTTCAAAATTTTAACTTTAAAAGCCGCTTATGTGTGAACTAATTTCCAAAAATCGGTTTGGAAGAGGAATTTAAATTATGTTTCTATCTTAATTGATTTTAAAGTTACAAAAAGTACTAAAACATAATTTTAACCCTTTCTTCCCCTTAGGGTCTTTAAAATTAAAAAAGTATCTAAAAACGTACTCATATATTTTAGGCCTGTTACACTTAATTTGAATAATGTTCCTATCGTTATTGGTTTAGAAGTTACAAAAAACGAATAAAAAAATCAAAATATATTTTTAACCCTTTTTTTACCCTTTGGGCCCAAAATTTGAAAAAAGTACGAAAAACGTAATTATATTTTTGTAAAACCTATCGAACGCAATTTGAAAAATTTTTCTATCTTTATTGGTTTAAAAGTAACAAAAAAGTACCAAAAAGTACCAAAATATAATTTTAACCCCTTTTTTCGCCCTTTCGGACCAAAATTAAAAAAAAAAACTCCAGATACCTGTCTGTTTATTTCTTAAGGAAAACGCTAAACTTTTTAAATTTTGTTTCTATCTTATATACATCAAAAGATAGTAGGTTACAGATTTTTCCCTTTTTGTCCCCTTTTTATCCCTTTACGGGCCCAATGTTTAAAAATTCATGTGCATTTAAACAAACATGTAGAGCTTAACACGTGTTATAAATTTCATGTATTTAGCTCTACGCGTTTGATTAATATGGCATTGGGTAATTTTGTTAGGCCATTCATAACCTAACCTTCCCACACAAATGGGCGTGTTGTGGGCGTGGCAGCAATAGTTTTTTAAAAAAAAGTAGCCTATTGTTCCTTCCAGACTTGAGATAACTCCCTGTAAAAATTTCAAAAAAATCGGTCCACTGGTGTGGCCAGCTATAAAATACAAACATACATACATACATACATACATACACACACACCCCTTCTTTATATAATAGACTAGCTAAGCCCCGGTGTGCTTCGCTACCCCAATCATAGTAAAATTATTCAAATATGTTAACACAAAAGAATTTATATTTTTTTAAATTTATTGGTTGCCCCACATAAGTTGCAATAAATAATAAGTCAGCCCTACTATTTACCTAGCTCATAAAAATTGGAAATTTACCAGGCTTACAGTTTTGGATATTCAGAAAGTTTTAATAAGCAAAAATTATTTATAAACTTCTATATATAATCTTAGCCCCTTACTTCCAGACTTTAAGTAACTCGCTGTAAAAATTTCAAAAAAATCGATCCACTGGTGTGGACAGCTATTAATTACAAACATACATACATATGTATGTACATACCTACATACATACATGCATACATACATACATACATACATACATACATACATACATACATACATACATACATACATACATACATACATACATACATACATACATACATACATACATACATACATACATACATACATACATACATACATACTTACATACATACATACATACATACATACATACATACATACATACATGCATACATACATACATACATACATACATACATACATACATACATACATACATGCATGCATGCATACATACATACATACATACATACATACATACATACATACATACATACATACATACATACATACATACATACATACATACATACATACATACATACATACATACATACATACATACATACATACATACATACATACATACATACAACCTTTCTTTATATAATATAGATACAGGGATCACATATCAAATATTTTTCAAAAAGTGTTCAAACTTCTCTTATACAGTGCACTCGCGATAATGTGAACACTCTAATATTTGAACACCCCAAAATATGAACACTTTTTCTTCACCATTGACTACTCTAAAATATGAACTTTGTACAAAGGTTTTAAAATTTGAACAGTTTTTTTTTATTTTTAAAGCATACAAATTTCAGTTACAAAGCATTAGATGTTGGGGAAATCCCGAGTTATATTTATTTTAATACCAAATCTTAAAAAACCACACATATGTACATGCATAAATATGTATGTATATGCACGGGCAAGGTCTATTTTTTCGTTAGTTATTACATGTACGCGAACGCAACTTGTCAACAGTTAAAGAGTTAAAGTGCTTATTAAACGTAAATAATTTGTTAAATATGCATACAAAAAAGCATAAATTTTTAACTTTAAAAGAAAAATATGAAATTTTAGAAAATTTATTTAAGCAGGAAAAGTGTTTACCTGCAAGAAAACAAAATTTTTTGCAATAATTTAAGCCAATTGTAAATATGAACAATATCGAATATATGAACAGGCTCTGTTTTAATTAGTTCATATTATCGCGAGTGCACTGTATTGTTAAATTCAAATTTTATTATGCTTTTGTGCAAATTTTTGTGCCTCACCAAAGAAAAAGGTCTGAGACCCATCTCCAATTATACCGATCGACACAGAATCACTTTCTAAATCGATTAAAACCTGTCAGTCCATCCGTCCGGCTGGGAGTTAGGTGGAATTCCAAAACGCAGTTTGCTTTGCATCACGAAATTTTTAAGTTTTTCCTGAAATCAAAGATGATGTTTCTGGTAATATCTTCTACTTCCAAATGAGTGCTTACAGTTATATTAATGTCCTGGAAGCAAAAAACGTTGTCCAAATTGTAAAGAGTGAATAAGTGAAGAAGAAGAAAATTTTTAATGCAAAGCAAACTGCGTTTTGGAATTCAGCCTTATTAATGTATTCTTGTAAACAAAGTAGAGACCGCATTTTTGCAGATATTTCAAAGAAATTTGGAACAGATAAGTTTTTTGGCATAAGAAAAAAGCATGTTGTTTGTGGTGATGATCAGTTAATTTTTCGACAGAGCTCCCATACAAATGTCCTCCCGGATTAAGCGTTTTGGGCTATAACTGGCTCAAATATGGCCTTATCTTCACATTATTTTTCACGTTTGTCTATCTTTATGCCACCCATTTTTGTACCGAAAATAAATATTATCGATCTATTTTTGAGCTTCATAAAAATTGCAACAATAGAAGAACCAGTATGAAAACTTACATTTTTGTGGGCGCTGCAATCCTCCATTTTTGTCCTTTAAAATTTCGGAATTAGAGGCCTTCTATATGTGTGCCAATTTTAAAAAATCAGTGCAATAAAAGTACCAGCATAATAAGTTTAACTTTTACGGGCGTGGCACCGCCCACTTTTTTACCTTCAAAATTTTAACTTTAAAAGCCGCTTATGTGTGAACTAATTTCCAAAAATCGGTTTGGAAGAGGAATTTAAATTATGTTTCTATCTTAATTGATTTTAAAGTTACAAAAAGTACTAAAACATAATTTTAACCCTTTCTTCCCCTTAGGGTCTTTAAAATTAAAAAAGTATCTAAAAACGTACTCATATTTTTTAGACCTGTTACACTTAATTTGAATAATGTTCCTATCGTTATTGGTTTAGAAGTTACAAAAAACGAATAAAAAAATCAAAATATATTTTTAACCCTTTGGGCCCAAAATTTGAAAAAAGTACGAAAAACGTAATTATATTTTTGTAAAACCTATCGAACGCAATTTGAAAAATTTTTCTATCTTTATTGGTTTAAAAGTAACAAAAAAGTACCAAAAAGTACCAAAATATAATTTTAACCCCTTTTTTCGCCCTTTCGGACCAAAATTAAAAAAAAAAAACTCCAGATACCTGTCTGTTTATTTCTTAAGGAAAACGCTAAACTTTTTAAATTTTGTTTCTATCTTATATACATCAAAAGATAGTAGGTTACAGATTTTTCCCTTTTTGTCCCCTTTTTATCCCTTTACGGGCCCAATGTTTAAAAATTCATGTGCATTTAAACAAACATGTAGAGCTTAACACGTGTTATAAATTTCATGTATTTAGCTCTACGCGTTTGATTAATATGGCATTGGGTAATTTTGTTAGGCCATTCATAACCTAACCTTCCCACACAAATGGGCGTGTTGTGGGCGTGGCAGCAATAGTTTTTTAAAAAAAAGTAGCCTATTGTTCCTTCCAGACTTGAGATAACTCCCTGTAAAAATTTCAAAAAAATCGGTCCACTGGTGTGGCCAGCTATAAAATACAAACATACATACATACATACATACATACATACACACACACCCCTTCTTTATATAATAGACTAGCTAGGCCCCGGTGTGCTTCGCTACCCCAATCATAGTAAAATTATTAAAATATGTAAACAAAAGAATTTATATATTTTTTAATTTATTGGTTGCCCCACATAAGTTGCAATAAGTAATAAGTCAGCCCTACTATTTACTTAGCACATAAAAATTGGAAATTTACCAGGCTTACAGTTTTGGAGATATTCAGAAAGCTTTAATAAGCAAAAATTATTTATAAATTTCTATACATAATCTTAGCCCCTTATTAACATATTAACATTTTTTGGTAACCTGACGAATGCACATTAAACTATGTTTCTACCTTCATTGGTTTTAAAGTTACGAAAAGTACTAAAACATAATTTTAACCTTTTTTCCCCCTAAGAGTCCAATTATTCCAAAAAGACCCAAAAACGTACTCATATTTTTTAGGCCTGTCACATCCAATTTGATTTATGTTTCTATCTTTGTTGGTTGAAAAGTAACAAACAACGCATTAAAAAATCAAAATATATTTTTAACCCTGTTTTCCCCTTTTGGGTCCAAAATTAAAAAAGTACGTAATAATATTTTTTTAAGACCTATCAAACGCAATTTGAATAATGTTTATATCTTTATTGGTTTAAAAGTAACAAAAAATACCAAAAAGTACCAAAAGATAATTTTAGCCCATTTTCCCCCCATTTAGGACCAAAATGAAAAAAAACTCCAGATACCTGTCTGTTTGTTTCTTAAGGAAAACGCAAAACTTTTCAAATTTTGTTTCTATCTTATATACGTCAAAAGATAGTAGGCTACAGGTTTTTCCTTTTTGTCCCCGTTTTATCCCTTTACGGGCCCAATTTCTAAAAATTCGTATGTATTTAAACAAACATATATTTAGCTGTACGCGTTTGATCAGTAGGGCTTTTGGTAATTTGGTTAGACAATTCATAACCAGACCTCCCCACACAAATGGGCGTAGTGTGGGCGCGGCAGCAAAGATTTCCAAAAAAAATTGCCAATTGTTTCTTCCAGACTTTAAGTAACTCGCTGTAAAAATTTCAAAAAAATCGATCTACTGGTGTGGACAGCTATAAATTACAAACATACATACATATGTACATACATACATACATGCATGCATACATACATACATACATACATACATACATACATACATACATACATACATACATACATACATACATACATACATCCATACATACATACATACATACATACATACATACATACATACATACATACATACATACATACACATACATACATACATACGTACATACATACATACATACATACATACATACATACATACATACATACATACATACAACCTTTCTTTATATAATATAGATACAGGGATCACATTTCAAATATTTTTCAAAAGAAGTTCAAACTTCTCTTATATTGTTATATCCAAATTTTATTATGCTTTTGTGCAAATTTTTGCACCTCACCAAAGAAAAAGGTCTGAGACCCACCTCCAATTATACCGATCGACACAGAATCACTTCCTGAGTCAATTAAAACCTGTCAGTCCATCCGTCCGGCTGGGAGTTAGGTGGAATTCCAAAACGCAGTTTGCTTTGCATCACGAAATTTCAAGTTTTTCCTGAAATCAAAGATGATGTTTCTGGTAATATCTTCTACTTCCAAATGAGTGCTTACAGTTATATTAATGTCCTGGAAGCAAAAAACGTTGTCCAAATTGTGAAGAGTGAATAAGTGAAGAAGAAGAAAATTTTTAATGCAAAGCAAACTGCGTTTTGGAATTCAGCCTTATTAATGTATTCTTGTAAACAAAGTAGAGACCGCATTTTTGCAGATATTTCGATGAAATTTGGAACAGATAAGTTTTTTGGCATAAGAAAAAAGCATGTTGTTTGTGGTGATGATCAGTTAATTTTTCGACAGAGCTCCTATACAAATGTCCTCCTGGATTAAGCGTTTTGGGCTATAACTGGCTCAAATATGGCCTTATCTTCACATTATTTTTCACGTTTGTCTATCTTTATGCCACCCATTTTTGTACCGAAAATAAATATTATCGGTCTATTTTTGAGCTTCATAAAAATTGCAACAATAGAAGAACCAGTATGAAAACTTACATTTTTGTGGGCGCTGCAATCCTTCATTTTTGTCCTTTAAAATTTCGGAATTAGAGGCCTTCTATATGTGTGCCAATTTTAAAAAATCAGTGCAATAAAAGTACCAGCATAATAAGTTTAACTTTTACGGGCGTGGCACCGCCCACTTTTTTACCTTCAAAATTTTAACTTTAAAAGCCGCTTATGTGTAAACTAATTTCCAAAAATCGGTCTGGAAGAGGAATTTAAATTATGTTTCTATCTTAATTGATTTTAAAGTTACAAAAAGTACTAAAACCTAATTTTAACCCTTTCTTGCCCTTAAGATTAAATAATTAAAAAAGTATCTAAAAACGTACTCATATTTTTTAGACCTGTTACACTTAATTTGAATAATGTTCCTATCGTTATTGGTTTAGAAGTTACAAAAAACGAATAAAAAAATCAAAATATATTTTTAACCCTTTTTTACCCTTTGGGCCCAAAATTTGAAAAAAGTACGAAAAACGTAATTATATTTTTGTAAAACCTATCGAACGCAATTTGAAAAATTTTTCTATCTTTATTGGTTTAAAAGTAACAAAAAAGTACCAAAAAGTACCAAAATATAATTTTAACCCCTTTTTTCGCCCTTTCGGACCAAAATTTAAAAAAAAACTCCAGATACCTGACTGTTTATTTCTTAAGGAAAACGCTAAACTTTTTAAATTTTGTTTCTATCTTATATACATCAAAAGATAGGAGGTTACAGATTTTTCCCTTTTTGTCCCCTTTTTATCCCTTTACGGGCCCAATGTTTAAAAATTCATGTGCATTTAAACAAACATGTAGAGCTTAACACGTGTTATAAATTTCATGTATTTAGCTCTACGCGTTTGATTAATATGGCCTTGGGTAATTTTGTTAGGCCATTCATAACCTAACCTTCCCACACAAATGGGCGTGTTGTGGGCGTGGCAGCAATAGTTTTTAAAAAAAAAGTGGCCTATTGTTCCTTCCAGACTTGAGATAACTCCCTGTAAAAATTTCAAAAAAATCGGTCTACTGGTGTGGCCAGCTATAAAATACAAACATACATACATACATACATACATACACACACACCCCTTCTTTATATAACACAGTGCAACACGAAAAAAAATAACCATATACGGACATCACTACGTGAAAGAAGACCAAAAAAGAAAAGACCCGTGTCTCCCAGTTTTGCCCAAAGTCATGCACTTTTTTTTTTATGGGCCCCCAAAGATTTGGGGCCTTGGTGTCATTTTTGCCAAAAGTGATAATTTTCTCAGGCTCATATCTTGCAAACCGTTCGGAATTTTAATTTACTCTTTGAGGCAAAGTTGTAGCCCTTTTTATAAAGAACAAAAATTATGAACATAAAAAATTAAAAAAAAAATAATTTTAGATCAAAATCGAAAAAAACTTTAAAAAATTCAATTTTTTTTAACCTTTTTCCCCCTGTTCAGGCCCATATGTAGCAAACCGTTCAAAATTCAAGGAAACAGTCAACTACAAAAATTTACCTAACATCCCAATAAACAACTTTTTAGAATATATAAACTTCCTAGGCATGATTTTTAACACCGTTTAGGTAGCGCTTAGGTAGCCGCAAAAGTTAAAAATTTTACGAAAATTTTTGAATTTCATTTGTTTTTTATTTTCTTCAACATTGAGATACTGTGCTGTCTATTACAAAAAAATAATAAAAAAATATTCGTATTATTTTTATAAAGTTGATAGCCCTGGACTTGCATATCGCGCTCTCTTAAGTTGAGGATCTAAATCGTCGTCCGAATCTGACTCTGATCCAGAACTTACGGTGTCCACAGGCACGTTGCTTCCAGAATGTCTTCCATCATTAGCTTTTTCTTTTTAACATACCTTATTAACATCATAAAAGGTTATCTTGTGACTCCACCAACATACCTGAAATGAATTAGAAAAGAAATCAAAAATAATGCAAACCATGCAATAATAAAATTGATATTACCTCTGCAAGCAATGCGTCGAATTTTTTGCCTTTGTACCGTTTTTCCATTTGATTTTTTATTAGTTATTAGTTTTAGTCCATCTCTTCCCTGTTGGGGCTCATAGTCGGTATCAAATCGATCTCGATTAGTAACACCACTTACTGTCGTCATTTCTGTAAATTTTGTCCTACGATCTGGAGTTTGCGGCCTTGGAATACAAAATTTTCAGGTGCAAGCACTGGTAGTGTGGCTGTTACAGTTGCTTTGTAAATTTTGTTCTTCTCATCACGTCTATTTGGGTAATTAACGCATGCATAAGAACTGGTTGCATCATGATCACCTTTGCGATTAATCCAGTTTACCGGCTTACAATATTTCATACTATGTTTGCCTCCATTCAACCATGCTATGAGATTATTATAACATTGGCGACACACTGCGTCAGGTGTGTAATTTTCACTGATCAAATCTATTTCGTCGAAAAATGACTTATGCTCTTTTAAATTCACTAGTTAAAAGATTCTTTTCCTTTTGAAATCTTGTAGAATTATTTTTTCTAATTTGATGACCGCAAATATAGCAAAAGAAATAAATATTTTTACACTGCATATTGAAATTGTCAGTTGCCAATGTTGTGTGCGAATTATGCTGTAGAACTTTCTCTATAATTTCACCGCTGAGATCTCGTTGACGTCGCGCTGTGTAATGCCTCGATGTGAGAGTCACGTCGCTTTTATATTGTGATCTGCGTTCCTTGATGCGTGTGCGATCGGTGTGTGATCGCGTGAGCTGTTTACTGAAATCTTAGGTAAATTTTTGTAGTTGATTTCTTGATAAGTTTGGGTGCAATAATTTCTTCTTTTTAAATTTATCCAATTGCTATTTTATTTTTAATTGTCCTCACTTATTAAAAAAATTGGTAGTAGGTACATATGTAGGTAATTTATTGTTGGTATAAACAATAATTATTAAAAAGTAATAACAAAGCAATAAAAAAAGCATGTACATAATTTAATTAAAGGCCGTTAACGATCATTATTGCGATTTGTGTATGATGTATTTTGTTGTTTAGGGTTTCCAGCAATTTTAATGTTTGCCTACCTGTTTAAGTTCCAAGACTTTTCGCGGCTATCTCACATGCATATACACATATATTTTTATGCACTAGAGTTTTCTATTACATAAAAGACAGATATAATATATTTAACTAAGGCAACTTGATTAAACGTAAGGAAGAGATAGCTTCATAACTACATGTATCTACATACATTTTGGGGAAATTTTAAACTTTTGCGGCTACCTAAGCGCTACCTAAACGGTGTTAAGAATCATTCCTAGGAAGTTTATATGTTCTAAAAAGTTGTTTATTGGGATGTTAGGTAAATTTTTGTAGTTGACTGTTTCCTTGAATTTTGAACGGTTTGCTACCTATGGACCTGAACAGGAGGAAAAAGGTAAAAAAAATTTGAATTTTTTAAAGTTTTTTGCGATTTTGATTTAAAATTATTGTTTTTTCAATTTTTTATGTTCCTAATTTTTGTTCTCTATAAAAAGGGCTACAACTTTGTCTCGAAGAGTAAATTAAAATTTCAAACGGTTTGCAAGATATGAGCCTGAGAAAATTATCACTTTTTGTAAAAATGGTACCAAGGCCCCAAATCTTTGGGGGCCCATAACAAAAAAAGTGCATGACTTTGGGCAAAACTGGGAGACACGGGTCTTTTCTTTTTTGGTCTTGTTTCACGTAGTGATGTCCGTATATGGTTATTTTTCCATGACTTAAAAAATTACACACAGTGTAATAGATTAAAAACTGAATTTAATATTATACACGTGTAAAATTTCTTTAATTTAATTCCGAAGCAATTCTATCTCTTAACCGTTTGGCAACATTACACATGTTTCTTTAGGAAACCTCTTCTACATCGTCTGTATACATATCATCAAAATCATCTGACATTGGTTCCCCCTCCCAGTCTATGTTATGTTCTCTACATTTATTGTGAAGTACACTGCAAACATTTATAATCGTGATAACTTTTTTGGGGGTGTACGCTAATGTACCTAGCAAACAACGAAATTTGCTTTTTAAAACCCCAATTGTACGTTCTACAATATTGCGACCTGTTGCGTGTTTTTAATTGAATTTATTCTGCATTGTTCCAGCGGCAACATCTTTATAGGGGGTAACTAAAAATGGCTCCAGTCCATAGCCTGAATCACCAAGCAGCCAAGAATTGTGGTTTCCGTTAGTATATTCATTAAAGTAATGGTTTTTCGTAATGCTCATGCTCCATACAAATGAGTCACGAGAAGACCCAGGCCTGCAAACATACACAGCAATAACTTTCATGTTATAGTCACAAATCTAAGTTAGAAAATTTATTAGAGACATTTATGTTAATATGTAAATATGTATGTATAAATCTAGCATTGAGGCTAAATGTTCCTTTTTTATTTAAAACAAGTAAGAGTGCTATATTCGGCTGTGCCGAATCTTATATACCCTTCACATTGCCCTACGAAATCCCAAACTTTTTTTATTTTTATCAATTTTTTTACTCATGAAATATTTAATATTTTTAAATAAGGGTCGGTGTCATTTTTTTAACGCTCCACGGATGACAACGGGGAAGTTGTAGGGGTTTTTATCCTAATTTTTTCAAATTTTGTATGGCAACCCCTTTAGAGGGTGGAGATAGGGGGTTAAAATGTTCTAGGAATAGGTTAGGTTAGGTTAAAAGGACCTACAGTGAGATACGCTCACCGCATCACCCAGAGACAATTTGACCATTGTGATTGTCCTATAAGAAAGAAATAATAAAGGAAAGAGTAAATAGAAATATATGCCCAGATACAGAAACATGAAAGATATAGGTAGAAAGGACAGAGGTTAGAGTAGTAGTAGTAGAGTAGTAGTAAGTAAGTAAGTGAGAGTGTGGCAGTGTCCATCACGAGTCGTTGCCGGTTGTCCATTTGGCACGTGTTTTCCTTCGGATATTAGTTGCAACCTCTCGCCAGCCATGTCATCCCTCTCGCAAATCCTAGTAAGACCCTTGGGTCACAGTCGGCGAGCGCAGAGAGGTGGTCATAGTAGGGTACACCAAAGTACCGGTTCCTCCTCCTAGCGATCGCCGGGCATCGACACAACAGGTGCTCCACAGTCTCGATATCCTCTTCGTATTCGCATAGTCGACAGAAGTCGACCGAGTTTGGCTTCCAGTTTGCCTCCAACGATCTTATACTGCAGTGACCGGTCAAAAGGCCGGTGATCAGCTTAAGGTCCCTGTTACCCAAAGATAGAAGGGTTTTCGTCCGGTTTTCCGAAGCTGCTTCCCATAGGGATTTTGAGACCCTACTTTCAGCAGTATTCGTCCATTTCTGGTTCGCCAGGACTCTAAAGTATCCATCGATTATTCCGTAGAGTTCGCACAATGGGGAAAGGATCGATGTGGCCTACCCAGTGGCCGGTAGTTCGGTTCCTTTTCGTGCCAATTCGTCGGCATATTCGTTACCGGGTATCTCGGAGTGATCGGGAACTCAGCACAGCCTTACGGTCCTGCCAAGCTCCCGAAGCGCCGTCCTGCAATCTCTAACCGCCTTCGACCTTACAGAGTTTGAACCTAAAGCCTTTGGGGCGGCTTGACTGTCCACGTAAATGGTGACCCATTCATTATGGCCTTGATTTGTGCTTCCAATCAATCTTGCGGCCTCCTGTATCGCAAATATTTCCGTTTGGAAGACACTGCAGTGATCGCCTAGCCTGAAAGACTCCGCAATGTCAAGTGCTTCGCTGAAAATACCAGCTCCAGTACCCCGATCAGTCTTCGATCCATCAGTATAAACGACTACTCCTCCGTACGGAATGTGGCCACCATCCCATACCGACCTTTTAGAAATGGTTATCACAGCAGCGGAGTTGAAGTCCAGGTAAGATGGCAAGTAATCCAACCTCCCGGCTAGGTCTCTTAGCTGCTCAAGCCTTCCCATCTCGATCAAAATGCTGGCATGTCCCGATTGAGAGTCGCGCCAAGTTCTTGATTCCCGAAGTCTCAAGGCTCCTTTAACCGCAAACCGCTTCACAAAAAGTGCCAGAGGTAGAAGGTTCAGCATTGTATCCAATGCAGCCTGTGGGGTGTTCCCGAGCGCTCCCGTGATGCAAATAGAAGCAGTCTCCTGCACTTTGTTCAGCGCTTTGAGGAGAGAGGTTTTCGTTGTGGCGGTTTGCCAAACCAGGCAACCATAGGTAACAATGGGTCAGACAATTGCCGTGTACAACCAATGGACAGTACCAGGCCTTAGTCACCATCTCTTTCCTATTGAGTTCCTGCACGCATATAGAACATTCAACCCCTTCTTAACTCTTTCCTCGATGTTCCTTTTCTAGTTAAGTTTCTGGTCCAGGATAACGCCAAGGTATTTAGCGTACGGAGACAGTTGTAGCTCTACTCCATCCAGTACCAGTCCACAGAAATCCTCGATCTTCCGCTTGCGAGTAAAGAGAACTATTTCGGTCTTCGTAGGATTTACTCCGAGTCCATTGGATTTGGCCCAGTCAGACAGTGATCTCAATGCCCCTTGCATCAAATCAGTTAATGTAGACAAGAACTTTCCTCCAAAATTCTAGGAATATGTTTGGGAGAAGAAATTAATGGGGGTCGGTCGTTCACTTAATTGCTCTTAGGCCAACTCTGAAAAAGTTGTGGGCATTTTCATATCATTTTTGTAAATTTTGAATGGCAACCCCCTTTGGGCGTGGAGATATGGGGTAAATATATTCCAGGAAAATGTTTGGGAGGGCAAAGTAATGGGGGCCGGTCGTACACTTTATTGCTCTAAGGCCAACTCTGAAGAAGTTGTGGGGATTTGCATATCATTTTTTAAATTTTATATGGCAAACCCTTTAGGGCGCTGAGATAGGGGGTAAGTATGTTCTAGGAATATGTTTTGGAGAAGAAATTAATGGGGGTCCGTGGTACACTTTATTGCTCTAAGGCCAACTCTGAAGAAATGTGGGCATTTTCATATCATTTTTGTAAATTTTGTATGGCAACCCCCTTAAGGCGCGGAGATAGGGGGTAAGTATGTTTTAGGAATATGTTTGGGAAAAAAAATAATGGGGTTCCGTGGTACACTTTATTGCTCTAAGGCCAACTCTGAAGAAGTTGTGGGCATATTCATATCATTTTTGCAAATTTTGTATGGCAACCCCCTTTGGGCGTGGAGTTAGAGAGTAAGTATGTTCTAGGAATATGTTTGGGAGTGGAAACTAAGGGGGGTCTGTCATACACTTTATTTCTCTTAGTCCAACTCTGAAGAAATTTGGGGCATTTTCATATAATTTTTGTAAGTTTTGTATGGCAATCCCGTTAGGGCGTGGAGATAGGGAGTTAGTATGTTCTAGGAATATGTTTGGGAGAAGAAACTAATGGGGGTCGGTCGTACACTTTATTGCTCTAAGGCCAACTCTGAAGAAGTTTTGGGCATTTTCATATCATTTTTGTAAATTTTGTATGGCAACCCCCTAAGGGCGTGGAGATAGTGGGAAAGTATGTTCTAGAAATAAGTTTGGGAGGGCAAACTAATGGGGGTCGATCGTACACTTTATTGCTCTAAGGCCAACTCTGAAGAAGTTGTGGGCATTTGCATATCATTTTTGTAAATTTTGTATGGCAACCCCCTTAGGGCGCGGAGATAGGGGGTAAGTATGTTCTAGGAATAGGTTTTGGAGAAGAAATTAATGGGGGTCCGTGGTACACTTTATTGCTCTAAGGCCACTTCTGAAGAAATGTGGTCATTTTCATATCAATTTTGTAAATTTTGTATGGCAACCCCCTTAGGGCGCGGAGATAGGGGGTAAGTATGTTTTAGGAATATGTTTGGGAGAAGAAATTAATGGGATTCCGTAGTACACTTTATTGCTCTAAGGCCAACTCTGAAGAAGTTGTGGGCATATTCATATCATTTTTGTAAATTTTGCATGGCAACCCCCTTAGGGCGTGGAGATAGGGGGTAAGCATATTCTAGGAATATGTTTGGGAGGGAAAACTAATGGGGGCCGCTCGTACACTTTATTGCTCTAAGGCCAACTCTGAAGAAGTTGTGGGCATTTGCATATCATTTTTGTAAATTTTGTATAGCAACCCCCTTAGGGCGCGGAGATAGGGGGTAAGTATGTTCTAGTAATATGTTTGGAAGAAGAAATTAATGGGGGTCCGTGGTACACTTTATTGCTCTAAGGCCAACTCTGAAGAAGTTGTGGGCATTTTCATATCATTTTTGGAAATTTTGAATCGCAACCCCCTTTGGGCGTGGAGATAGGGGGAAAGTATATTCCAGGAATATGTTTGGGAGAGCAAACTAATGGGGGTCGGTCGTACACTTTATTGATCTAAAGCCAACTCTGAAGAAGTTGCATATCATTTTTTTAAATTTTGTATGGCAACCCCCTTTGGGCGTGGAGATAAGGAGTAAATATGTTCAAGGAATATGTTTGGGAGGGGAAACTAATGGGGGCCTGCTATACACTTTATTTCTCTAAGGCCAACTCTAAATAAGTGGAGATAGGGGGTAAGTATATTCTAGGAATATGTTTGGGAGGGAAAACTAATAGGGGTCGGTCGTACACTTTATTGCTCTAAGGCAAACCGCTTCACAAAAAGTGCCAGAGGTAGAAGGTTCAGCATTGTATCCAATGCAGCCTGTGGGGTGTTCCCGAGCGCTCCCGTGATGCAAATAGAAGCAGTCTCCTGCACTTTGTTCAGCGCTTTGAGGAGAGAGGTTTTCGTTGTGGCGGTTTGCCAAACCAGGCAACCATAGGTAACAATGGGTCGGACAATTGCCGTGCACAACCAATGGACAGTACCAGGCCTTAGTCACCATCTCTTTCCTATTGAGTTCCTGCACGCATATAGAACATTCAACCCCTTCTTAACTCTTTCCTCGATGTTCCTTTTCCAGTTAAGTTTCTGGTCCAGGATAACGCCAAGGTATTTAGCGTCCGGAGCCAGTTGTAGCTCTACTCCATCCAGTACCAGTCCACAGAAATCCTCGATCTTCCGCTTGCGAGTAAAGAGAACTATTTCGGTCTTCGTAGGATTTACTCCGAGTCCATTGGATTTGGCCCAGTCAGACAGTGATCTCAATGCCCCATGCATCAAACCAGTTAATGTAGACAAGAACTTTCCTCCAAAATTCTAGGAATATGTTTGGGAGAAGAAATTAATGGGGGTCGGTCGTTCACTTAATTGCTCTTAGGCCAACTCTGAAAAAGTTGTGGGCATTTTCATATCATTTTTGTAAATTTTGAATGGCAACCCCCTTTGGGCGTGGAGATATGGGGTAAGTATATTCCAGGAAAATGTTTGGGAGGGCAAAGTAATGGGGGTCGGTCGTACACTTTATTGCTCTAAGGCCAACTCTGAAGAAGTTGTGGGGATTTGCATATCATTTTTTAAATTTTATATGGCAAACCCTTTAGGGCGCTGAGATAGGGGGTAAGTATGTTCTAGGAATATGTTTTGGAGAAGAAATTAATGGGGGTCCGTGGTACACTTTATTGCTCTAAGGCCAACTCTGAAGAAATGTGGGCATTTTCATATCATTTTTGTAAATTTTGTATGGCAACCCCCTTAAGGCGCGGAGATAGGGGGTAAGTATGTTTTAGGAATATGTTTGGGAAAAAAAATAATGGGGTTCCGTGGTACACTTTATTGCTCTAAGGCCAACTCTGAAGAAGTTGTGGGCATATTCATATCATTTTTGCAAATTTTGTATGGCAACCCCCTTTGGGCGTGGAGTTAGAGAGTAAGTATGTTCTAGGAATATGTTTGGGAGTGGAAACTAAGGGGGGTCTGTCATACACTTTATTTCTCTTAGTCCAACTCTGAAGAAGTTTGGGGCATTTTCATATAATTTTTGTAAGTTTTGTATGGCAATCCCGTTAGGGCGTGGAGATAGGGAGTTAGTATGTTCTAGGAATATGTTTGGGAGAAGAAACTAATGGGGGTCGGTCGTACACTTTATTGCTCTAAGGCCAACTCTGAAGAAGTTTTGGGCATTTTCATATCATTTTTGTAAATTTTGTATGGCAACCCCCTAAGGGCGTGGAGATAGTGGGTAAGTATGTTCTAGAAATAAGTTTGGGAGGGCAAACTAATGGGGGTCGGTCGTACACTTTATTGATCTAAAGCCAACTCTGAAGAAGTTGCATATCATTTTTTTAAATTTTGTATGGCAACCCCCTTGGGGCGTGGAGATAAGGAGTAAATATGTTCAAGGAATATGTTTGGGAGGGGAAACTAATGGGGGCCTGCTATACACTTTATTTCTCTAAGGCCAACTCTGAAGAAGTTTGTCGCATTTTCATTTAATTTTTGTATGGCAACCCCCTTAGGGCGTGGAGATAGGGGGTGAGTATTTTCTAGGAATATGTTTGGGAGAAGAAACTAATGGGGGCTGTTCGTACACTTAATTGCTTTAAGGCCAACTCTGAAGAAGTTGTGGGCATTTTCATATCATTTTTGTAAATTTTGTATGGCAATTTCCTAAAGGCATGGAGATAACGGGTAAGTATGTTCTAGGAATATGTTTGGGAGAAGAAATTAATGGGGGTCGGTCGTACACTTTATTGCTCTAAGGCCAACTCTGGAGAAGTTGAGGGCATTTTCATATCATTTTTGTAAATTTTGATAGGCAACCCCCTTAGGGAGTGGAGATAGGGGGTAAGTATATTCTAGGAATATGTTTGGGAGGGAAAACTAATGGGGGTCGGTCGTACACTTTATTGATCTAATGCCAACTCTGAAGAAGTTGTGGGCATTTCCATATCATTTTTGTAAATTTTGTATGGCAACTTCCTAAAGGCATGGAGATAACGGGTAAGTATGTTCTAGTAATATTTTTGGGAGAAAAAATTAATAGGGGTCGGTCGTACACTTTATTGCTCTAAGGCCAACTCTGGAGAAGTTGAGGGCATTTTCATATCATTTTTGTAAATTTTGTACGGCAACCCCCTTAGGGAGTGGAGATAGGGAGTAAGTAGGTTCTAGGAATATGTTTGGGAGGGGAAACTAATGGGGGCTTCCTATACACTTTATTTCTCTTAGGCCAACTCTGAAGAAGTTTGTCGCATTTTCATATAATTTTTGAAATTTTTGTATGGCAATCCCCTTAGGGCGTGGAGATAGAGGGTTAGTATGTTCTAGGAATATGTTTGGGAGAAGAAACTAATGGGGGTTGGTCGTACACTTAATTGCTCTAAGGCCAACTCTGAAGAAGTTGTGGGCATTTTCATATCATTTTTGTAAATTTTCTATGGCAACTTCCTAAAGGCATGGAGATAACGGGTAAGTATGTTCTAGTAATATTTTTGGGAGAAAAAATTAATAGGGGTCGGTCGTACACTTTATTGCTCTAAGGACAACTCTGGAGAAGTTGAGGGCATTTTCATATCATTTTTGTAAATTTTGTACGGCAACCCCCTTTGGGAGTGGAGATAGGGAGTAAGTATATTCTAGGAATATGTTTGGGAGGGAAAACTAATGGGGGCCGGTCGTACACTTTATTGCTCTAAGGCTAACTCTGAAGAAGTTGTGGACATTTGCATATCATTTTTGTAAATTTTGTATGGCAACCCCCTTAGGGCGTGGAGATAGGGGGTAAGTATGTTCTAGGAATATGCTTGGAAGAAGAAATTAATGGGGGTCCGTGGTACACTTTATTGCTCTAAGGCCAACTCTGAAGAAGTTGTGGGCATTTTCATATCATTTTTGTAAATTTTGTATGACAACGCCCTTAGGGCGCGGAGATAGGGGGTAAGTATGTTCTAGGAATATGTTTGGAAGAAGAAAATAATGGGGGTCCGTGGTACACTTTATTGCTCTAAGGCCAACTCTGGAGAAGTTGTGGGCATTTTCATATCATTTTTGTAAATTTTGTATGGCAACCCCCTTAGGGCGCGGAGATAGGGGGTAAGTATGTTCTAGGAATATGTTTGGAAGAAGAAATTAATGGGGGCCGGTCGTACACTTTATTGCTCTAAGGCTAACTCTGAAGAAGTTGTGGGCATTTTCATGTCATTTTTGTAAATTTTGTATGGCAACCTCCTAAAGGCGTGGAGATAACGGGTAAGTATGTTCTAGGAATATGTTTGGGAGAAGAAATTAATGGGGGTCGGTCGTACACTTTATTGCTCTAAGGCCAACTCTGGAGAAGTTGTGGGCATTTTCATATCATTTTTGAAAATTTTGTATGGCAACCCCCTTAAGGAGTGGAGGTAGGGGGTAAATATATTCTAGGAATATGTTTGGGAGGGAAAACTAATGGGGGCCGGTCGTACACTTTATTGCTCTAAGGTTAACTCTGAAGAAGTTGTGAGCATTTGCATATCATTTTTGTAAATTTTGTATGGCAACCCCCTTAGGGCGTGGAGATAGGGGTTAGTATATTCTAGGAATATGTTTGGGAGGGAAAACTAATGGGGTCAGTCGTACACTTTATTGCTTTATTGTGGGCATTTTTACATCATTTTTGTAAATTTTGTATGGCAGCCCCCTCAAATCTCGGTCATTTATTAGGCGATTTTGCTGAATTTCAATACCGATTTTCTCGCGACTATCTGTGACAGTTTGATACCACATTCGGGTGTATGCGACACCGGGCGTCTTCAGAAAGTTGGTTTCAACCATAACACGGACAGACGGACTTCGCTAAATCGGCTTCCGTATCTATAAGGATCCAGAATATATATACTTTATGGGGTCCCAAATAGATAATAAAGAAATTACACAGGGAATGACAAACTTATATATACCCTTATCACTTATGTGAAGCGTATAAAAAGAGATTCATCTTCAGATGGCTCATTAAGTTTGACATGTGTGCCATTAATACACCCAATAATGCCTGGAATCTGACATTTTTGAAAAAAAATAAGCTTTTGAATCTCGCTTTTCATTTTCTGTCATTTCAAGTTAAATTAACCGTGGGCAGATTTGTGTTTTCTGCTGGATGCAAAACTCTCCACATCAATATTAATACAGTACTCCTACCTAGGCTGATATCAACATCTTTAGCTATAATACTATGTAAACTCAAACAAGTAATTCAATATGATTGGACATATTTACCTATTACTCCCTGAAATGCAGAAGTGGCAAAATAACGAAGTGTTGTAGCCAATTGTAGTATAGATGGTATTGATGACTTTGGAAGATGTGTGCTTAGCAGTTATGTATAAGTTAATACTGATATCGAAATATGGATCGCCCTAATATAATATATTTAACTTTAGCAAGTAAATAATTATGAACACCCAATCGTACCTTGTTTGTTGTAACTTTATTTTGTTACTAGGTTACAACAATCATGTACAAACATATTTTCACACAAAACGTACATACACAAATATGTATATAAAAATACAAATATGCATATCGCCGACAATTCAGCCTGCATAACACTGCATTCATCCGGAAGTATAAATGAAATCCGGACTCCTGCCTGAACAATGAATATACCTCCACCAACACCAGTTCTTCCCTTTGACCCATCCGTGTACACCTCCAGATCGATGGGTCCCGAGGAGATCAATTCATCCGCCCCTCCCTCTGAAACAACGAAGGAGAATTTTCTGCGTATGAAAGGTTCCGGTGTGCAGTAGTCAATCAGATCGGGAACAATATTGACCGTCCCGATAATACTCGCGTGGCCGATTGTCCTGTGCTTCCATCCTCCCACAGTATGCAGCCTTATCGCGGTGTTCAGCGCCAGCTTCCTCGCTAGAAGATCCGCTGGGAGCCAGTTGAGTAGGGTAAAAAGCGACCTAGTCGGAGTCGTCCTCATTGCGCCTGTTATCAGGATCGCCGCATTGCGCATCGCTCTCTCAATACGACAACGATTCGTGACAGAGTCCATAGCCTTCCACCAGACCATAGCTCCATAAAATAGAACCGGCTCTATTACCGTCTTGTAGAGCCAGCTTACATTACGGGGACTGAGTCCCCAAGTTCTGCCAATGGCGCGTTTGCACACATACATCGCAGTCTGTGCCTTCGCCGCTCTCGCCTCTACGTTCGGCTTCCAGGACAGCTTGCTGTCCAGAATGACTCCTAGATATTTCGCACTATCCGACAAAGTCAGTCTCACCCCGTTCAGCGTCGGGAGTTTGAATGAAGGAATCTTGTATCTATTCGAGAACAGTACTAGCTCCGTTTTTGAAGGGTTGATAGACAAACCGTTCTCTCCGCTCCACTCACTTAATGTCCTTAGAGCTATTTCCATCCCGTCAGAGATGGTATTCAGATGGATTCCAGATATCGCAACTGCCACGTCATCCGCGTATGCGATAGTTCTTAGTCCCATTGAGTCCATATTCCTGAGCAACAAGTTCAGTGTCATGTTCCACAGCAATGGTGATAGGACACCTCCTTGAGGGGTTCCTCTATTAGCCGATCTCGTAACCTCAGCTTGACCAATTGTAGACCTTATGATCCTACGTTCCAACAGGTTGGAAATGAATGCAACCAGAGAGTTATCAACCCCTGTCTCGCGCAAGGCCCGGAGGACACTTGGTGGGTTGACGTTGTTAAAAGCGCCCTCTATATCCAAGAACGACACAAGTGTGTAGTTCCTAAATTCAAGAGACCTCTCAATATAACCAACTAGCGAGTGGAGAGCCGTTTCCACCGATCTGCCCTTGGTGTAGGCGTGTTGGGACCCCGATAGGAGGCTGGGGTGGATCGTCGCCCTAAGGTGCACGTCGACCAGCCTCTCCAGTGTCTTAAGCAAGAAAGATGTGAGACTTATCGGTCTGTAGTCCTTTGCTCTTGTGTGCGATGTCTTACCTCCCTTAGGTATGAAGACAACATTTGATTCCGTCCACTGTGTGGGGATATATGACCAGGAGAGACAAGCCTCGTAAATATTGAGAAGCCATGGAGTAACTAGCTCAACGTTACGCTGCAGGTCCGCTGGAATCAGTCCATCCGGTCCAGGTGACTTAAATGGTTTAAAGCTGTTGATCGCCCAAAGCAGCATATGATTATCCAATTGAATCGGTGTGGATGACCGATTATAGGTGGTGTTAGTGGGCACCCTATCCGAGATATTGAGAGATCCCGGGAAGTGGGTGTCCATCAGTACTTCCAGTGTTTTATGGCTGTTCGTAGTCCAAGTTCCATCATCCTTCTGGATATAGCCAGGGACGACGGCCGATTTGGACAAGAGCTTGCGCAGACGGCTCGTCTCAGACGAGTTCTCAACGCTGCAACAGAAGTTCCTCCAAGTACCGCGTTTGGCACTCCTCACTTCGTTCTTAAACTTGTTCAGTGCGGCCTTGTATAGAGTCCAGTTGCCCGTCCTCTTTGCCTCATTGAAGAGTCTCCTGCACTTCCTGCGGGTCTTATCTATGGTAGATGACCACCAGGGCGGTTTTTTCCTGCCTCTAGGAAGGGTCTGGGGGCAGGACCTTGTCGTAGCCTCCCTAAAGGAGCTCGATTGCGTCAGTACAGCTCCCTCTATGTCACCAACTGTGGCGATAGTCGGTGCCGGGGGTAGCATGTCCCGCAGATAGGCATTCTGCATCTGCCAGTTTGTCTTCCTTCTATTCACGTAGGGGGTCGCTCCGTCCCGATTTCCCAAAATAGAGAATTCAAGGTACCTGTGGTCTGAGAAGGAACAGTCATCTGACACCCTCCAGTCCCTAATAAGGTCAGCACTTTCCACGCTAACCAATGTTATGTCCAAAACCTCCTGTCTGTTCGCAACAACAAAAGTAGGTTCTGAACCTTTGTTCACAACTGTCAAGTCAGTCTGTAATATGAAGTTCATCAAACACTCACCTCTAATATTGGTGTTCGTGCTGCCCCAGATTTGGTGATGGGCATTTGCATCGGCTCCAATGATGACTGGAATCCGATTTGCTTTCGCTGCGCCAACCGCTTTACGGACAAGATGGTTTGGTGGTGAGTCCTTGTGGTCGTGCGCCATGTAGCTTGAGAGGATCCACCATGCTTTACCAGTAGTCTCCCAAGCTGCGGTTACAGTATCTTCATCGCTGTAATCAGACAGTATGAAGATATTAAGTTGCCTTTTGGCCATTATACAGGATCTAATCTTACCATGTACGTTCGCATACAAAAGTTTGTAGCCTCTAGCACTGAGTCCACGAATTGTGCCCCCGGAGATCCAGGGTTCCTGGACTAGTATTATGTCTTCGCCCCGCTCTACGGCACGAAGAACAAGTGCAGCAGATGCTGCTTTGGAGTGGTGAATATTAATTTGCGTCACCAACCTTAGCAAGTAAATAATTATGAACACCCAATCGTACCTTGTTTGTTGTAACTTTATTCTGTTACTAGGTTACAACAATCATGTACAAACATATTTTCACACAAAACGTACATACACAAACATGTAAATATATGTATGTAATAGAGGCCAGCCCAAGACGACACTAAATAAGGCATCATCTCGAATTTTCAATTCATTTCATATACCTTACGTGTGCACACACAAAATTAAGTACTGCGTTGTATTGTTCGCCATCTCTTTTGTTTACTTAACTTAACTTAAATGAAAAATATATTCACAGTTAAGCACAATTAAGCAAACGACCACGGAACATCGAGTCATCATGATCGCACACTTCCATTTCAATTCGTCTCGAAACTTTACTGTTATCGGGATGTTCCTGGTGTGATAGTTATAAAAAACGGGGGTTGATTTTGAATGTTCATATGTATGTAATGTAATGTAATTACGCATGAGTTTTATATTGATTTGCCTGCTTGTGTATATGTTTGCTTGTGTATGTACCCACTCAACATTGTGTGTATTATTATTTGTTAACATAACAACAACATAACTCTTAAGTCTTTGTTGTTGTTGCCACACCATAGGCACAGTAATTTTTTTTATCGACCACAGTCTCGACACCACTCTTTATTCTTAGCTACTCTACACTGCAGCACAAAAACTGTTTTAGCTACTCTACATTTCAGCACTTAAACCGTTTAACCACACAATAACACAAGAATTAGAAAATTATGCGGTTCTTGAATTATCTTGAATAGGACTTGGTGCAGGTCTCTAGTATGTAAGAGGAGTGATCATAATTGTGTACATATGTATGTCCAAACTTATTTTGCTTATCAATTAACCTTACGCATTAATTTGTTACTAAAGGAATTTTATATTCTGATCTCCCAATTTTTGTTTTTATTCTTGTTGCTAATTTAAAGAAAAAGACATGCAGAATCAAGATCAACCGTTGTTGCATTTTTTGTCTAAGATTTTTAAGCTATTAAGATTCTGATTTAAAACATAAAAAGTCAGTCTTAGTTTTGTCGTACAGCCGGTATATTTTCTTAATTATATAATTTAATATAAAAATATGTAAAATAAAGATCCTTAATAAAAAAGGATACTTTAATAAAAAACATAAAGCTAATAACTAAAATAAATATAATAAAGCTTTAAAACAATTTAAAAATAACTTTGTTTTATTTCAAACAAAATCCTAACAAAATTGGCGCAGTCGGTAGGATTGCCCAAGTATCCTTTGACTTTTACTTGTGTATAAAAAGGATTCTTGACATTTTAATGTCTTAATGGGCATATAAGATCCTTTTATTAAATAAAAAAAAAAAAAAAAAGTTTTTCAAACCCAAATATTAAAAATAATAAAAACAAAAGGAAATTCAAAAACTAAAACAATACATATTTCAAACACTATTACAAGCAAAAAGTTATTGAAATTTTTTAAATCTGATATAAAAAAAAAACTCCTTGTTATCTGGAAAATAGATAAAAGCAAGTTTTACTTATAAACTTTAAACTGGAAAAAATAAAAGACGCTCAAAAATATCCTAATGGTGTTACCGAAAAGCAGTTAAATAAGTTAAAGAAAAGAACAGCAGAAGACTACCCTGAAACCCGTATGGCAAGTAGATGGCAACCAAATTAAGGACATCATTTGAGAAGCAGAATTATCATCTTGAATAAGGAAGCACCATATATATGTATATAATGTAATATGAAAAACAAAGTACTGATGTATGTATTTTTATATTATTTTTTAAGAAAGTAACCATTTTATTGTCTTAAAGTACTAGTGTTCTGTTAATTCGATCTAAAATAAAATAAAAAAAAAAAAATCTATATATATATAACAATAAATATATATATACATATATTTATATATATATACTTGTATACCTAATATATAAATACCCATTATTATTGTAATACATCATGGCTCAGGAATTTGTACCCTTAATTCCTTTTACCCTAGATCCACTTAAAATTATTGAAAAATTACCGGAATTTTCAGGAGACAGGAAGGATTTATATACATTTATTTCTATGGTTGATAGAATCAATCCTCTTTTCGGTCAATATGATCAACCTTCTCAATTATTATTTATAGACTTTATTAAGTGCAAACTTAAGGGAAAGGCGAAAGAGGCCATTGAAATAAATTTTAACGCTCAATCATGGTCCGAAATTAAGACCGTTTTAATGAACTACTTTGGGGAATATCAGAGTGTGGAACAGTTATACGATAAACTTCGATCGACAGTTTTTAGGACAAATTCTCTAGACTTTTATAATGAAGTCAAAAGCAGGCTCCGAAGTCTAAATAACAAAACGGTTTTTGACTTAGGAATTAATTTAAATAGTGAACAGATTGCTAATAATAACATAAGAACAGCTTTAAATGTTTTTATGGGAAAGATACCGGAACCAATAAAAACTATTTTAGAGTGCAGAAACCCGGTTACTCTTGAGGAGGCAATGAATATCCTTTTCACGTCAGGGTACGCCGATTACGGGGGTGAAAAAGTGAATAATAGCATGGATCATGGGAGTAAAAGTCAGTCTCAAGTAGGAAATAAGAACAATCGTATTAATCAACGTTTGGGACCCAATAGAAGCGAGAACCGATTTGGAAACAGTTCGGGTAATAGAAGTAATTTTTATAATCCGAATAATAACGGACACCAACCGGCGAATAGAAATTTTCATTATAACAATAACTAAAACGGTTTTAAATATAACAGTAATTATAACCACAACCAAAGTAATGAACAAAATTTTTCGAGACATAATCAGAATTCTTACTTCAAACAACAAGCCCCGGAACCTATGGACATTAATATGGTCCGCCAATTTGGAAGCTCAGGGCACTCACCACAATATATTTCTTATCCTAATTGTTCTAATTCTGTTCCCAAAAGTCCGTGTTGCGAGCAACCTTCTTTAGAATTAAGAAATTCAGATAAGATTCAAAATTCTTCAGTTTTCACTTCACCAATGCCACAGGATATGGATCAATCGAATTCTTTCCAAAATACCAGTCGGCCCAATGCTGTGAGTGAAAATTTGGCAGCACAAAATTTTCCTTTTGTGGCCTCTCCGGAGAGCTACCTTATATAGTAATTAAGAATAGATTGAAGTTTATAGTGGACACTGGGGCTACTCACTCAATTGTGAACCCTGGGTTATGTAATCCAAAGTGGAGAATCGACTTGAAGATAATGACCTTAAAGACCTTGCAAAATCAAATACTGACGAACACTGTATATAGGGTTCCAATGTTTTTAGAGTTGGGAGATGAAAATGAACAAATGTCTTTGATAGAATGCAAATTTCATGAAGACTATGATGGGATTATAGGTAACGACATTTTACGAACTTATAAGGCAGTTATAGACTACAATAGCAATCAATTAAAAATTAATAATAAGATCGTGCCCCTGATTTTTCGAAAACTTTAACCCGTTAAATTAATAACTCATGTTGAATGTGGATTAATACACATATTAGAACATCGCAATAGTAAAGGCGACATAATTGTTAATGAAGGCGTTTATAATGCACAAAATTTTAAAGTTGAAGTTAAGACATTTGCAAAATGCCCAAATATAATCTACCTTAATGAAAAAAGATCATGGCCAGTTACTTCGAAAAATTACTACTTAGTAAATGACAAGCTGCTAACAGTGGACGACCGGGAAATTCCTTTATTTAAGAAAATTAAAACCGATCATTTAAATTTCGAAGAGAAAAATAATTTGAAAGTCATTTTAGAAAATTTTAGCGAAATATTTCACGAAACCAATTCTAATGTTTTATTTACGAATGCTATAAAACCCAGAATTGTTACTAAAGACGAACTGCCGGTATTTTCAAGAACTTATAGATACTCGTATGTACATAAAAATGAGGTTAAAAGGCAAATTCTCGAAATGCTGCAGTCAGGTATAATCAGGCCTTCAAAATCGCCATACTCTGCTCCGATATGGATTGTACCAAAGAAAGATGGCGCAAGTGGTGAGAAGAAATGGCGTCTAGTAGTGGACTATAGGAAACTTAATGAAAATACTATAGATGACCGTTTTCCTATTCCTAACATAGAGGAAATTCTAGACAAACTTGGTAGATGCATGTATTTCACCACCTTGGACCTTGCTAAGGGATTTCACCAAGTGGAAATTGACGAAAGGGATATTCATAAAACTGCATTCTCTGTAGAAGGAGGCCACTATGAATTCCTTAGAATGCCTTTTGGTCTTAAGACAGCACCCGCTACGTTCCAAAGGCTCATGAACAGCATTCTTGGTGACCTTGTCAATAAGGTTTGTTTAGTTTATTTAGATGATATAATCATCTATTCTACATCCCTCCAGGAACATGTTAACGCACTTCAACAAGTGTTAAATAGGCTCAAAGTTGCAAACTTGAAAATTGAAATGAGTAAATGCGAATTTTTTAAAAGGGAGACTGAATTCTTAGGCCATGTTGTCACAAGAAGCGGCATAAAGCCGAATCCAAGGAAAGTCGAATGCGTAGTAAACTATCCACTGCCAAAAACACAAAAACAAATAAAGAAATTCTTAGGACTTAGTGGGTATTACAGGAAATTTATACAGGACTACTCTAGAATAGCAAGGCCCATGACAAAATATCTTAAGAAAGACTCTAAAATCAATTTTGATGACCCAGAATATATGGAAAGCTTTAGGACCTTGAAGACTCTTCTAGCGAACGATCCTATATTAGTGTACCCCGATTTTAATAAACAGTTTGTCCTTAACACAGACGCAAGCAACTTTGCGCTCGGTGCAGTACTCTCGCAGGACAACCACCCTATTTGCTATGCGAGCAGGACACTTAACCAACATGAAACAAATTATGGCACGGTTAAAAAGAGTTGTTAGCAGTAGTATGGGCAGTAACATATTTTTGGCCTTATCTTTTTGGGAGAAAATTTGTCATAAAAACCGACCATCAGCCATTGCAATGGCTTGTTTCTATTAAAGAGCCCAACTCGAAATTAATAAGATGGCGGTTAAAATTAGAAGAATACGACTACGAAATCGTATACAAGCGTGGGATAAGTAATGGTAATGCAGACGCATTGTCCCGCTTAGAACCTCAAATTTGTTTGTCTCAACAACAGCAACAGAACCTTATACCAACAAGTAGCTCTCCACTTAATTCTTTTAGAAACCAAATTCTTATTGAAAAATCAGATAATGATTCACTAAGAATAATGAATAGACAAATTTTTAAGAACTCACGGAAAATAATAACCGTAAACAGTTTGAATGAAAGCAGATCAATATCTATTATAAACAATTGTTTTCATCCCTTAAAACTTAATGCTATTTTTATAAGTGACAATTCCCTATTCGATATTTTTGAACAAACATTTTTAAAGTACTTCTCAGAAAACACCAGATTTAGGGTTATTAAATGCGAAAAATATCTTCAAGATGTCATAGACGAATGTGATCTCTATGAACAAATTAAGAATGAACATCATAGGAACAATCATCGAGGCATAAACGAAAACTATGAACAATTAAAGGGAAAAATATGTATATCATCCAAATCTGAAATTAAGAATTCAACAATTTATTAATAACTGTCACATTTGTAATTTGGAAAAATATGACCGCAACCCAATCAAACAGAAGTTTAACATATCTGAAACACCTAACAGACCTGGATAGATAATTCATGTAGATGATTTTTACAGTTTAGAAAGAACATTATTTTTGACAATAATTGATAAATTTTCAAAATTTGCTCAGGCTATAAGAATCCAAAATAGATCCTGGGTGGAATTTAAGAAGGCTCTCACACAGTACCTGACTATTGTGGGAAATATTGAAAAAATTGTTACTGACAATGAGTTGGGGTTCAAGGCATTGCCACTAATTGATTTTTTAAGACAAAGGAATATTGAAATCCATTTTATTTCAAATAATAACCACACCTCAAATGCAGACGGGGAACGCCTGCACAACACAATAAACGAACATATTCGTTTACTTAGGCATGACCCAGATAGAGAAACCGATTCTGTAGAGGAAAACATTTATAAGGTAATTATGTTTTATAATAACACAATTCACTCGACTATAGGATGCAAGCCTATTGATTTTCGAAGTGGTGTAATAAAAATAGAGGATTACCCTGGGATAAAGGAAAAAATAATAAAATCTAAGGAAATTTCAATATCGAAGTTAAATCATTACCGTGACGATTGCGAAATCCAGACCGGGGAAGTTTATATTAAAAGTAATAGAGGTGGGAAAAATCATGCCAAATTTAGAAAAGTTAATGTTAGTCAACTTGACGACAATCATGTTGTAACTCAAACAGGACACAAATACTATAAATCTCATATCAAACGGAAAAAGAAATTATAAACTGAATTTACGTTTTATATTATTAACAATGAAAACCTTTAGTTAATTTAATTGAAAACACATGCCCTGTCAACAATTTAAGAATAGTTATTATGTATATATATATATGTATATATATATTTTTTTTGGATTTAAATGGTAGTTATTTGTATATTTTATATAACAAGACATAATTAAAGGCTAACAAACAAACAAAAAATATATATTTTTGTTAAACTTAATAAAAGAAAATAAAAATTTTTTTTAATGTAATAAATCGCTCCTAAGTTCTCATTTATATTTAAAATTACTTTATGTTATGTTATATTAATATATATATATATATAAAAATTGTTTAGTAAAAATATATGTACATATGTTATATTACTTCATGAAAAAATAAAAGTCTAGGTAAAAATTTGTGGATGTATTTCTATGTATGTACCCACATATTTACGTTTTTGTTTAAATTTTTGTTCTAATACATATAAAAAAAATTATTTTGGTAAATATCTGTATTAATATTTGTTTTTCAACTGAATTGAATATTGCATTATTTTAATCAAACAATCAAAATTACCAACATTTATATTTTGCATTTATTTACTTAAAATCTCCTCGGAGCGTCAATCAAACGATGGGGGAGTTATGTATAAGTAAATACTGATATTGAAATATGGATCGCCCTAATATAATATATTTAACTTTAGCAAGTAAATAATTATGAACACCCATTCGTACCTTGTTTGTTGTAACTTTATTTTGTTACTAGGTTACAACAATCATGTACAAACATATTTTCACACAAAACGTACATACACAAATATGTAAATATATGTATGTAAGATGAGTGATCATAATTGTGTACATATGTCCAAACTTATTTTGCTTATCAATTAACCTAACGCATTAATTTGTTACTAAGGGAATTTTATATTCTGATCTCCCAATTTTTGTTTTTATTCTTGTTGCTAATTAAAAGAAAAAGACATGCAGAATCAAGATCAACCGTTGTTGCATTTTTTGTCTAAGATTTTTAAGCTATTAAGATTCTGATTTAAAACATAAAAAGTCAGTCTTAGTTTTGTCGTACAGCCGGTATATTTTCTTAATTATATAATTTAATATAAAAATATGTAAAATAAAGATCCTTAATAAAAAAGGATACTTTAATAAAAAACATAAATATAATAAAGCTTTTAAACAATTTAAAAATAACTTTGTTTTATTTCAAACAAAATCCTAACAAAATTTTTAGCCTGTTTAGTACCATAACAAAAGCCTCCTTGCTTAGGCGGTAATAGCTTATAAAACTAAAACAAAAATTAACTGTGTAATAAAGTTTTTTAAACTTTTACATATGTATGTATGTATACAAGAACAATAACTCACACTGTGTCTGGGTATGATAAGGGATCCGAAGGAAGCATGTCTCAAAGACGTAATTTTTCAACATTGTGTTGGCCAGCATTTGCCTCCATAATAGCTGTTATTGAAATTCCTGGCATGTTTGCTTACTTTTTTTAGCTTTCTTTAAATTAGGAAGATTTTTTAAATTTTATTTTCACTTTGTTATAAACAAAACATATGTTTTTTGTTTTGATATGCGCGTGCGTTGCCGTACAAAAACCAAAGAAGTGATTTGTTCAACATTTTAGGAATGTATTTCTGGAGAAACAAAAACAAATTCAACCGTTTTACAACTACGAATTTAAAACCATACCGATAAAAATCTGTGACAGGCCTGTATAAAGATCCAGAATATATATGTACTTTATTGGGTCGGAAATGAATAATAAAGAAATCACAACGGAATGACAAACTGAAGGTGAAAGTTATAATAATGGGAGTCGGTCTTTAATTGCACCCGTTTAGGGACAACTCCAGTGCAGTTGAAGAGGTTTTTACGTAAAAATTTTAGAGAAATAAACAGATATAGTCGTGATGGCTGGCTTATATCTCTGTCAGTTAGCGGGCGATTTTCCTGAATTTCAATAGCAAAACTCTCGCAAGTATACCTTATGTTTTGATAGCACAAGGTAACTTGATTTCAACAGATTAACGAATAAACTTAAATCGCTAAATCAACTTTCCTATCTATTAGGATCAAAAACGTAGATACTTTATGGGGTCAGAAACGGATATTAAGGAAATTAAACACGAAATGATAAACTTATATATACCCTTATCACTAATGTGAAGGGCATATTAACTTAATTACAAATGAGAAACACAATTTTTATTGCATGCAATAAACCAAGGGTGTATATCTTACAGATGTTTTCCAATCTGTTTCCCATTTCAAAACAAAAATATAAGTTTTTTGATATGTTAACTTCTTTAGCTAATAGGGCCTAATTTCTTTTGTGCAAATAAAAACTTGTTTTATTACAATTTTGCAGACGTTTTGTTAATTTTTTCGACCTCTTCAGGGAGTTGTCTATTTTATTGAAAACAATAAATTAAATTTTAAAAACAAAAAATGTGTACATATATGTATACAAAAACTTAAAAAACAGTAATTGATTTATCACATTAGCTTAACGATTAAGTTATGCTTATCTATTATATAAAGAAGGGGTGTGTGTGTATGTATGTATGTATGTATGTATGTTTGTATTTTATAGCTGGCCACACCAGTAGACCGATTTTTTTGAAATTTTTACAGGGAGTTATCTCAAGTCTGGAAGGAACAATAGGCCACTTTTTTTTTAAAAACTATTGCTGCCACGCCCACAACACGCCCATTTGTGTGGGAAGGTTAGGTTATGAATGGCCTAACAAAATTACCCAAGGCCATATTAATCAAACGCGTAGAGCTAAATACATGAAATTTATAACACGTGTTAAGCTCTACATGTTTGTTTAAATGCACATGAATTTTTAAACATTGGGCCCGTAAAGGGATAAAAAGGGGACAAAAAGGGAAAAATCTGTAACCTCCTATCTTTTGATGTATATAAGATAGAAACAAAATTTAAAAAGTTTAGCGTTTTCCTTAAGAAATAAACAGACAGGTATCTGGAGTTTTTTTTTAAATTTTGGTCCGAAAGGGCGAAAAAAGGGGTTAAAATTATATTTTGGTACTTTTTGGTACTTTTTTGTTACTTTTAAACCAATAAAGATAGAAAAATTTTTCAAATTGCGTTCGATAGGTTTTACAAAAATATAATTACGTTTTTCGTACTTTTTTCAAATTTTGGGCCCAAAGGGTAAAAAAGGGTTAAAAATATATTTTGATTTTTTTATTCGTTTTTTGTAACTTCTAAACCAATAACGATAGGAACATTATTCAAATTAAGTGTAACAGGTCTAAAAAATATGAGTACGTTTTTAGATACTTTTTTAATTATTTAATCTTAAGGGCAAGAAAGGGTTAAAATTAGGTTTTAGTACTTTTTGTAACTTTAAAATCAATTAAGATAGAAACATAATTTAAATTCCTCTTCCAGACCGATTTTTGGAAATTAGTTTACACATAAGCGGCTTTTAAAGTTAAAATTTTGAAGGTAAAAAAGTGGGCGGTGCCACGCCCGTAAAAGTTAAACTTATTATGCTGGTACTTTTATTGCACTGATTTTTTAAAATTGGCACACATATAGAAGGCCTCTAATTCCGAAATTTTAAAGGACAAAAATGGAGGATTGCAGCGCCCACAAAAATGTAAGTTTTCATACTGGTTCTTCTATTGTTGCAATTTTTATGAAGCTCAAAAATAGATCGATAATATTTATTTTCGGTACAAAAATGGGTGGCATAAAGATAGACAAACGTGAAAAATAATGTGAAGATAAGGCCATATTTGAGCCAGTTATAGCCCAAAACGCTTAATCCGGGAGGACATTTGTATGGGAGCTCTGTCGAAAAATTAACTGATCATCACCACAAACAACATGCTTTTTTCTTATGCCAAAAAACTTATCTGTTCCAAATTTCTTTGAAATATCTGCAAAAATGCGGTCTCTACTTTGTTTACAAGAATACATTAATAAGGCTGAATTCCAAAACGCAGTTTGCTTTGCATTAAAAATTTTCTTCTTCTTCACTTATTCACTCTTTACAATTTGGACAACGTTTTTTGCTTCCAGGACATTAATATAACTGTAAGCACTCATTTGGAAGTAGAAGATATTACCAGAAACATCATCTTTGATTTCAGGAAAAACTTAAAAATTTCGTGATGCAAAGCAAACTGCGTTTTGGAATTCCACCTAACTCCCAGCCGGACGGATGGACTGACAGGTTTTAATCGATTTAGAAAGTGATTCTGTGTCGATCGGTATAATTGGAGATGGGTCTCAGACCTTTTTCTTTGGTGAGGCACAAAAATTTGCACAAAAGCATAATAAAATTTGAATTTAACAATATAAGAGAAGTTTGAACACTTTTTGAAAAATATTTGATATGTGATCCCTGTATCTATATTATATAAAGAAAGGTTGTATGTATGTATGTATGTATGTATGTATGTATGTATGTATGTATGTATGTATGTATGTATGTATGTATGTATGTATGTATGTATGTATGTATGTATGTATGTATGTATGTATGTATGTATGTATGTATGTATGTATGTATGTATGTATGTATGCATGCATGTATGTATGTATGTATGTATGTATGTATGTATGTATGTATGTATGTATGCATGTATGTATGTATGTATGTATGTATGTAAGTATGTATGTATGTATGTATGTATGTATGTATGTATGTATGTATGTATGTATGTATGTATGTATGTATGTATGTATGTATGTATGCATGTATGTATGTAGGTATGTACATACATATGTATGTATGTTTGTAATTAATAGCTGTCCACACCAGTGGATCGATTTTTTTGAAATTTTTACAGCGAGTTACTTAAAGTCTGGAAGTAAGGGGCTAAGATTATATATAGAAGTTTATAAATAATTTTTGCTTATTAAAACTTTCTGAATATCCAAAACTGTAAGCCTGGTAAATTTCCAATTTTTATGAGCTAGGTAAATAGTAGGGCTGACTTATTATTTATTGCAACTTATGTGGGGCAACCAATAAATTTAAAAAAATATAAATTCTTTTGTGTTAACATATTTGAATAATTTTACTATGATTGGGGTAGCGAAGCACACCGGGGCTTAGCTAGTCTATTATATAAAGAAGGGGTGTGTGTGTATGTATGTATGTATGTATGTATGTTTGTATTTTATAGCTGGCCACACCAGTAGACCGATTTTTTTGAAATTTTTACAGGGAGTTATCTCAAGTCTGGAAGGAACAATAGGCCACTTTTTTTTTTAAAACTATTGCTGCCACGCCCACAACACGCCCATTTGTGTGGGAAGGTTAGGTTATGAATGGCCTAACAAAATTACCCAAGGCCATATTAATCAAACGCGTAGAGCTAAATACATGAAATTTATAACACGTGTTAAGCTCTACATGTTTGTTTAAATGCACATGAATTTTTAAACATTGGGCCCGTAAAGGGATAAAAAGGGGACAAAAAGGGAAAAATCTGTAACCTCCTATCTTTTGATGTATATAAGATAGAAACAAAATTTAAAAAGTTTAGCGTTTTCCTTAAGAAATAAACAGACAGGTATCTGGAGTTTTTTTTTAAATTTTGGTCCGAAAGGGCGAAAAAAGGGGTTAAAATTATATTTTGGTACTTTTTGGTACTTTTTTGTTACTTTTAAACCAATAAAGATAGAAAAATTTTTCAAATTGCGTTCGATAGGTTTTACAAAAATATAATTACGTTTTTCGTACTTTTTTCAAATTTTGGGCCCAAAGGGTAAAAAAGGGTTAAAAATATATTTTGATTTTTTTATTCGTTTTTTGTAACTTCTAAACCAATAACGATAGGAACATTATTCAAATTAAGTGTAACAGGTCTAAAAAATATGAGTACGTTTTTAGATACTTTTTTAATTATTTAATCTTAAGGGCAAGAAAGGGTTAAAATTAGGTTTTAGTACTTTTTGTAACTTTAAAATCAATTAAGATAGAAACATAATTTAAATTCCTCTTCCAGACCGATTTTTGGAAATTAGTTTACACATAAGCGGCTTTTAAAGTTAAAATTTTGAAGGTAAAAAAGTGGGCGGTGCCACGCCCGTAAAAGTTAAACTTATTATGCTGGTACTTTTATTGCACTGATTTTTTAAAATTGGCACACATATAGAAGGCCTCTAATTCCGAAATTTTAAAGGACAAAAATGAAGGATTGCAGCGCCCACAAAAATGTAAGTTTTCATACTGGTTCTTCTATTGTTGCAATTTTTATGAAGCTCAAAAATAGACCGATAATATTTATTTTCGGTACAAAAATGGGTGGCATAAAGATAGACAAACGTGAAAAATAATGTGAAGATAAGGCCATATTTGAGCCAGTTATAGCCCAAAACGCTTAATCCGGGAGGACATTTGTATAGGAGCTCTGTCGAAAAATTAACTGATCATCATCACAAACAACATGCTTTTTTCTTATGCCAAAAAACTTATCTGTTCCAAATTTCATCGAAATATCTGCAAAAATGCGGTCTCTACTTTGTTTACAAGAATACATTAATAAGGCTGAATTCCAAAACGCAGTTTGCTTTGCATTAAAAATTTTCTTCTTCTTCACTTATTCACTCTTCACAATTTGGACAACGTTTTTTGCTTCCAGGACATTAATATAACTGTAAGCACTCATTTGGAAGTAGACGATATTACCAGAAACATCATCTTTGATTTCAGGAAAAACTTGAAATTTCGTGATGCAAAGCAAACTGCGTTTTGGAATTCCACCTAACTCCCAGCCGGACGGATGGACTGACAGGTTTTAATTGACTCAGGAAGTGATTCTGTGTCGATCGGTATAATTGGAGGTGGGTCTCAGACCTTTTTCTTTGGTGAGGTGCAAAAATTTGCACAAAAGCATAATAAAATTTGGATATAACAATATAAGAGAAGTTTGAACACTTTTTGAAAAATATTTGATATGTGATCCCTGTATCTATATTATATAAAGAAAGGTTGTATGTATGTATGTATGTATGTATGTATGTATGTATGTATGTATGTATGTATGTATGTATGTATGTATGTATGTATGTATGTATGTATGTATGTATGTATGTATGTATGTATGTATGTATGTATGTATGTATGCATGCATGTATGTATGTATGTATGTATGTATGTATGTATGTATGTATGTATGTATGTATGTATGTATGTATGTATGTATGTATGCATGTATGTATGTATGTATGTATGTATGTAAGTATGTATGTATGTATGTATGTATGTATGTATGTATGTATGTATGTATGTATGTATGTATGTATGTATGTATGTATGTATGTATGCATGTATGTATGTAGGTATGTACATACATATGTATGTATGTTTGTAATTAATAGCTGTCCACACCAGTGGATCGATTTTTTTGAAATTTTTACAGCGAGTTACTTAAAGTCTGGAAGTAAGGGGCTAAGATTATATATAGAAGTTTATAAATAATTTTTGCTTATTAAAACTTTCTGAATATCCAAAACTGTAAGCCTGGTAAATTTCCAATTTTTATGAGCTAGGTAAATAGTAGGGCTGACTTATTATTTATTGCAACTTATGTGGGGCAACCAATAAATTTAAAAAAATATAAATTCTTTTGTGTTAACATATTTGAATAATTTTACTATGATTGGGGTAGCGAAGCACACCGGGGCTTAGCTAGTCTATTATATAAAGAAGGGGTGTGTGTGTATGTATGTATGTATGTATGTATGTTTGTATTTTATAGCTGGCCACACCAGTAGACCGATTTTTTTGAAATTTTTACAGGGAGTTATCTCAAGTCTGGAAGGAACAATAGGCCACTTTTTTTTTAAAAACTATTGCTGCCACGCCCACAACACGCCCATTTGTGTGGGAAGGTTAGGTTATGAATGGCCTAACAAAATTACCCAAGGCCATATTAATCAAACGCGTAGAGCTAAATACATGAAATTTATAACACGTGTTAAGCTCTACATGTTTGTTTAAATGCACATGAATTTTTAAACATTGGGCCCGTAAAGGGATAAAAAGGGGACAAAAAGGGAAAAATCTGTAACCTCCTATCTTTTGATGTATATAAGATAGAAACAAAATTTAAAAAGTTTAGCGTTTTCCTTAAGAAATAAACAGACAGGTATCTGGAGTTTTTTTTTAAATTTTGGTCCGAAAGGGCGAAAAAAGGGGTTAAAATTATATTTTGGTACTTTTTGGTACTTTTTTGTTACTTTTAAACCAATAAAGATAGAAAAATTTTTCAAATTGCGTTCGATAGGTTTTACAAAAATATAATTACGTTTTTCGTACTTTTTTCAAATTTTGGGCCCAAAGGGTAAAAAAGGGTTAAAAATATATTTTGATTTTTTTATTCGTTTTTTGTAACTTCTAAACCAATAACGATAGGAACATTATTCAAATTAAGTGTAACAGGTCTAAAAAATATGAGTACGTTTTTAGATACTTTTTTAATTATTTAATCTTAAGGGCAAGAAAGGGTTAAAATTAGGTTTTAGTACTTTTTGTAACTTTAAAATCAATTAAGATAGAAACATAATTTAAATTCCTCTTCCAGACCGATTTTTGGAAATTAGTTTACACATAAGCGGCTTTTAAAGTTAAAATTTTGAAGGTAAAAAAGTGGGCGGTGCCACGCCCGTAAAAGTTAAACTTATTATGCTGGTACTTTTATTGCACTGATTTTTTAAAATTGGCACACATATAGAAGGCCTCTAATTCCGAAATTTTAAAGGACAAAAATGAAGGATTGCAGCGCCCACAAAAATGTAAGTTTTCATACTGGTTCTTCTATTGTTGCAATTTTTATGAAGCTCAAAAATAGACCGATAATATTTATTTTCGGTACAAAAATGGGTGGCATAAAGATAGACAAACGTGAAAAATAATGTGAAGATAAGGCCATATTTGAGCCAGTTATAGCCCAAAACGCTTAATCCGGGAGGACATTTGTATAGGAGCTCTGTCGAAAAATTAACTGATCATCACCACAAACAACATGCTTTTTTCTTATGCCAAAAAACTTATCTGTTCCAAATTTCATCGAAATATCTGCAAAAATGCGGTCTCTACTTTGTTTACAAGAATACATTAATAAGGCTGAATTCCAAAACGCAGTTTGCTTTGCATTAAAAATTTTCTTCTTCTTCCCTTATTCACTCTTCACAATTTGGACAACGTTTTTTGCTTCCAGGACATTAATATAACTGTAAGCACTCATTTGGAAGTAGAAGATATTACCAGAAACATCATCTTTGATTTCAGGAAAAACTTGAAATTTCGTGATGCAAAGCAAACTGCGTTTTGGAATTCCACCTAACTCCCAGCCGGACGGATGGACTGACAGGTTTTAATTGACTCAGGAAGTGATTCTGTGTCGATCGGTATAATTGGAGGTGGGTCTCAGACCTTTTTCTTTGGTGAGGTGCAAAAATTTGCACAAAAGCATAATAAAATTTGGATATAACAATATAAGAGAAGTTTGAACTTCTTTTGAAAAATATTTGAAATGTGATCCCTGTATCTATATTATATAAAGAAAGGTTGTATGTATGTATGTATGTATGTATGTATGTATGTATGTATGTATGTATGTATGTACGTATGTATGTATGTATGTGTATGTATGTATGTATGTATGTATGTATGTATGTATGTATGTATGTATGGATGTATGTATGTATGTATGTATGTATGTATGTATGTATGTATGTATGCATGCATGTATGTATGTATGTACATATGTATGTATGTTTGTAATTTATAGCTGTCCACACCAGTAGATCGATTTTTTTGAAATTTTTACAGCGAGTTACTTAAAGTCTGGAAGAAACAATTGGCAATTTTTTTTGGAAATCTTTGCTGCCGCGCCCACACTACGCCCATTTGTGTGGGGAGGTCTGGTTATGAATTGTCTAACCAAATTACCAAAAGCCCTACTGATCAAACGCGTACAGCTAAATATATGTTTGTTTAAATACATACGAATTTTTAGAAATTGGGCCCGTAAAGGGATAAAACGGGGACAAAAAGGAAAAACCTGTAGCCTACTATCTTTTGACGTATATAAGATAGAAACAAAATTTGAAAAGTTTTGCGTTTTCCTTAAGAAACAAACAGACAGGTATCTGGAGTTTTTTTTCATTTTGGTCCTAAATGGGGGGAAAATGGGCTAAAATTATCTTTTGGTACTTTTTGGTATTTTTTGTTACTTTTAAACCAATAAAGATATAAACATTATTCAAATTGCGTTTGATAGGTCTTAAAAAAATATTATTACGTACTTTTTTAATTTTGGACCCAAAAGGGGAAAACAGGGTTAAAAATATATTTTGATTTTTTAATGCGTTGTTTGTTACTTTTCAACCAACAAAGATAGAAACATAAATCAAATTGGATGTGACAGGCCTAAAAAATATGAGTACGTTTTTGGGTCTTTTTGGAATAATTGGACTCTTAGGGGGAAAAAAGGTTAAAATTATGTTTTAGTACTTTTCGTAACTTTAAAACCAATGAAGGTAGAAACATAGTTTAATGTGCATTCGTCAGGTTACCAAAAAATGTTAATATGTTAATAAGGGGCTAAGATTATGTATAGAAATTTATAAATAATTTTTGCTTATTAAAGCTTTCTGAATATCTCCAAAACTGTAAGCCTGGTAAATTTCCAATTTTTATGTGCTAAGTAAATAGTAGGGCTGACTTATTACTTATTGCAACTTATGTGGGGCAACCAATAAATTAAAAAATATATAAATTCTTTTGTTTACATATTTTAATAATTTTACTATGATTGGGGTAGCGAAGCACACCGGGGCCTAGCTAGTCTTATATATAAAAGAACAATTTTTTTTTTTGTTAGTGACACCGCTTATAACTCAAGAACGACTGGACCGATTTTAATGAAACTTGAAAAAAAGACAAACCCGATATCTCGGAATGCGTTTTAGGCTAATTTGTTTTTGGAAATTTCGACTAGGCGTGGCACCTCTCATACAAATTGAACAGTTTTTTTCACATAGCTCAATACCTATTATAGCTGAGGTCTCCAAATTTGATACAAATTTGGTACAGCTAAATTATTTATTGATGTGCATAATTGAGTTGTGTATGGGCGGAAATAAATAAATGGGCGTAGCACCTCCCATACAACAAAAATAGCTTTTTGTATATACAGTGCAAGCTCGCTATTCGCGACTACCCATTATCGCGACGGCTTAATTTTTAACATTGTAGGTTCTATAATCGCGACAGTTTCAAAAAACGAGGTTCTATTATCGCGACTTTCATTTGTTTTATTAAAGGAAATCCCCGTTTTTTGGTATGGTAACCTTTTACAATAATTTTAGTCTTATATTTTGTCAGTTTTTTCTGGCCAATCGTTGTGTTAACATACACATCTATTAAAATGGGAATTACGCGATTCATCTGTTATTTTAAAAAATAATTTGCCAAAGAAGCAACTAAAAATCTCAAATTTTTTAAAAAATATTTTAAATGTAAATACCTATAAATCGTATGTCAATAAAAATAATTCTAATTTCAAAAATTGCATAAATTATTTAATAAAGTTCTGGGTTCTGTTATCGCTAAAATTTGATTTTCACTACAGGTCTGGTTTTTAATTAGTCGCGAATACCGAGCTTGCACTGTATCCCAATAACTGTAACAGCTTAAGTCTTTAAACTTCGTACGGATGTTAACAGTGCTAATATGCAGAATTAAGCTTTGTATGGGCGGGAAAAAATAATAGGCGTGGCACCTCTCATACAACGAAAATTGTTTTTTGTATATATCTCAATAGCTGTAACAGCTGAAGTCTCTAAACTTCGTACGTTTGTTTATAGTGCTAATATGCATAACTGAGCTCTGTATGAGCGGGAAAAAATAAATGGGCGTGGCACCTACCAAACAACGAAAATAGTTTTATGTATATATCTCAATAACTCTAATAGCTGAAGTCTCCAAACTTTGTACGGATGTTTACAGTGCCAATATGCATAATTGGGTTGAAAGAAATAAATGGGCGTGGCACCTCCTATAAAACGAAAATAGTTTTTTGTATATATCTCAATAACTGTAGCAGCTGAAGTCTCCAAACTTCGTACGGATGTTAATAGTGCTAATATACATAATTGAGCTTTGTATGGGCGGAAAAAAGGAAATGGGTGTGGCACCTCCCATACGACTGTAATAGCTGAAGTCTCCAAACTTTGTACTGATGTTTATAGTGCTAATATGCATAATTGAGCTTTATGTAGGCGGGAGGAAGTAAATGGACGTGGCACCTCCCAAACAACGAAAATAGTTTTATGTATATATCTCAATAACTGTAGCAGCTGAAGTCTCCAAACTTCGTACGGATGTTAATAGTGCTAATATACATAATTGAGCTTTGTATGGGTGGAAAAAAGGAAATGGGTGTGGCACCTCCCATACGATTGTAATAGCTGAAGTCTCCAAACTTTGTACTGATGTTTATAGTGCTAATATGCATAATTGAGCTCTGTATGCGCGGGAAAAAAGGAATGGGCATCGCATCTCCCATACAAAGAATATAGTTTTCTATATATCTCAAAAGCTGTAATAGTTGAACTCTCAAAACTTTGTAAAAATTTTTATAATGGTAATATGCATAATTGAGCTGTGTACGTGTGTGGCACCTTCCATAAAATTTAATTTTTTTTACATGAACTTTAATAATTCTTATAGCTCGAGTCTCATAGTTGTCTATGGATGTTTATATCTGCTAATATACATAATTGAGTTGAGTATACCTAGAAGAAAAGGGAATAATGGGCATGGTACCTCCCACACAACGAAAATACTTTCTTATATAAGTCTCAATAACTGTAAAAATACTTCAAAAACGTGTTTATATTTTTCTTAAACCAGTTGAACGTAATTTCAATTATTAGTTTAAAAATAACAGATATAACCTAAAAACTACCAATAAAATGTTTATCCCTTTTTACCCCTTAGGATCAAAATCATCAAAATTTTGTATTCATATTTTTTCGAGACCTGTCAAACGCAATTTTAAAATATAGTTTGAGCCCCTTTTTATCTTTTTCGGTTCCGAAGGTACAAAATGGATATAAGCACTTTCAAAATATGGTCTCGCCTCTAATGGTCTAACATTTCAAAAAAAGTACGAAAAATGCATTCTTAACTTTGAAACCTGTCGAGCGTAAATTAGATTATAATTCTATCTTTTTTAGTTCAGAAGCTACAATATTAACCAATAATTTTTTCAAGTCTTGCCCTAAGCATTTAGGCTATGCAATGATGAATCAGTCTGCCAGTTAGCGAGTCATTAACGCAATTTTTTTCTATAGACTGTTTTGTAAGCACAACAAACATTTAAAAATAAAAAAATATTTACAAGTGGCGAATAGGGCTACAAAATAATGAAGCCATTATAAACTGAACTGTTTGTAAAGTTTTTCTTGGTAATAGCTTCCCATCATGAAAGATGCGATAGGCTACAGCTTTTCTGTTCACGCTTTATCAGTAATTTTCAGTAATTATCTAAGAAACAAACAAAACATGTTTATAACGTTATTGACATGCTATTAAAGATAATATTTTGTGAATTGTGTGTGTTTAGGCAAAAAAATCGTTTGCTGAATATAAATATTGTTAGGCAATACGTATTCGGAGATACTCGATGCTGGATGTATTCAATAAATTGGCAAAAACGAGGCTTGCCGCATGCACACATTCTTATTTGGTTAGTCGAAAAAGTTTGACCAGACCAGATAGATTATATTATAAGTGCCAAGATCCATGATCTCGAAACAGAGCAAGAACTACATGATGTTGTAATTACAAATATGATTCATGGACCGTGTGGTACCATCAACCCCAAATCTCCGTGCATGGTCGACGGCAAGTGTTCCAAACATTATCCACGAAAATTGACGGCGGAAACTATCACTGGCAATGACGGTTATTCACTGTATCGGCGTTGATCGCCCAATGACAACGGTCAAACTATTACAAAAAAAGTAAAAGGAAACGATTTTGTGATTGACAACAGTTTAACTGTGCCATATTCGCCACTTCTTTCCAAATCATTACAGACAGATTGGAATGTTGAATATTCTAATTCAGTGAAGTCGATCAAGTATATCTGCAAATATGTCACGAAAGGCAGCGATATGGCTGTTTTTAGCATCCAATGGCAACAGTGAAATTACGCGTTATCGAGTTGGGCGATATGTGAACTGCAATAAGGCAGTTTGGCGTATATTCTCATTCCCTTTTCACGAACGTCATCCCACTGTCGTACATTAAGCGGGGCATCTGGAGAACGGCCGGCGAGTATATTTCACTGCGGCAAATATTGTTCAAAGTGCTGAAATACCTCCAGCGACAACATTGACAAGTTTCTTTGCTGTTTGTCAAAGCGATCCGTTTGCACAAACTTTTCTTTACTCGGAGATGCCACGGTATTACACTTGGAACGCTTCTTCAAAAAAATTTTAACGTCGAAAAAAGGCACTATGGTTCCTGGGCATCCGGATGTGCGTTCAAGTGATGCTATTGGTCGCATTTAAACAGTTCATCCGAAGAATGATGAATGCTTTTATTTGCGGTTGTTGCTGGTAAATGTTCGTGGTCCAAAATCATTTGGATACGACAATCGCTGAGGCAATTATTTCTGCATATCCAAGCCAGATACGAACATTATTTGCTATTATTATTTCGACATGCTTCCCGTCAAATCCAAGTGACCTAAGGAACAAATACAAGGAGAATATGTCAGAAGACATTTTTCATCAATATCGTGTCAGCTCGAGAAATTCAAATCTTGAAGTCAATGCGTAGGTGCGTAACCGGGCCTTGCTCTTAACTGAAGACATGTGTTACCTTATTTGGGGCAGTTTGTTAGTTAGGTTAGGACAGCCAGCACCAGAACATGAAATGAATGAGCTACTAATTCGAGAATTGGAGCGTGAAGGTGAATACGATCGACATGACTTGAACCAATTAGTTCAAACCAATGTTTCCCTCTTAAACCTCCAACAGAAGGAAGTCTATGATATAATATTGAAGGCAATTAATGATGAAAATGGCGGTTATTTTTTCTGGGATGCCCCCGGTGGAACTGGGAAAACATTCGTCATGTAATTGATTTTAGCCACTGTTTGTGCGAGATCCATTGCTGTAGCGAAAGCTTCATCTGGAATAGCGGCCACATTGTAAAAAGGATGCCACACAGCTCACTCAGCGTTAAAATTGCCATTAAACCTTGAAAATATAGAGCAAACGACATGTAACAAATCGAAAAACTCCGCCATGTCCAAAGTTTTAGTAGCGTGTAAAATCATTATCTAGGACGAATGCACAATGGTACACAAACTCGCAATAGAAGCTCTTGAAAGACCACTAAAAGATCTGCGCAGTGACTCAAGATATTTTGGAGGTGCAATGATTTTACTGTCTGGTGGTTTCAGCCAAACACTGCCAGCCATTCCAAGATCGACGGCTGCTGATCAAATAAATGCTTGCGTTGAATCCTCAAGTCTGTGGCGTTTTGCAAAGATACTGCATTTGACAGAAAACATGAGAGTTACATTGCTTCAGTGATGCCAGGAGATTTTTTTAGAAATCCCTACACTTATGGGGAAATAAACCCTTTTTTCCCTACACCCACTTTTTGTTTCCCTACATTTTTCCTTAACTACTTTTTTTAATTTTTAAAAAAATTAAATTTAGTTTTTATTGTACATTTTTAATTAAGCTACATAAATTTAGGTTAATTTATTTAATAAATACTACACGAATAACATAAAAACAACAGAAAGCTTACAAATATTACATTCAAAAAATTATTTATGCAATTATGTATAATCAGTTTTTTTTAATTACTAGATGTGCATTCAAAACTTAAACAATTAATTACATTTGCTTGTAAATGAGATTTGATAATGTTAATAGAATTTAATACTTCAAAGCTTAATTTGTTTCCTTTTTTAAGGTACGTCAGTACCAACAGAAAAAGTCCTTTTGGCGTCAGCACTAGCACGTGGCAAACTAAGTTAAATTTTTATTATTTTTGGAAAAATCAAATTATCATATATGTTTTGATTTGCAGATTTTGGACCAAAATGCTTCAACATCTAATTTTGACAATATTTGCTTTTCATATAAAAAAAAACTATATTCCAAAGTTAACCATTCCTTTGTTAGTAAGTATAAGTAAAATTTATACTTATCGCGCAACAATTTAAATGGATTTTCATTTTTGTTATTATTTCCAATGGCTACTTCAGGATTTTAAAATTCCATTTCTTTGGAGATTGACTTATTATGTAGTGGGGCAGTCTTCTTTGCATTTCTTCAAGTGCAGTTGTGTAGAATTGTAGACAATCAGATTTTATGTGTTAAGCACTGGTTTTTGGAAACGTTTTCAACAATTCTTCACATTCACTGCCGACATTAAAGTCATCTATTGGCTAGGAAGCATGAGGTGCCTTATGGCACAATAAGTTTTCAGGCATTCTTGTTTTTAATAAAATTTTGACTAAGGTTAAAGTCGTAATCTTTCTTGAACGTATGTATGCATAAAAAATTATCCACAAACAAGTTAGCTGCATAACTCAAAACAAGTGCAAGGTGTATTTAACAAGGTGGCATTAAAAAGTTTCCGTACAACAATGCAACTTTAACTGGGTCATCAAAAATAATAAAGCAATTTCTATGTGTTGTTTTGACAATTATTTGTACCAGCAAATAATAATCAGCTTGAACAATTGTTTACTTGTCATTATTAATAAAAATGTAACTCATATTATAGAGGTATTACCAGATTTACGACTTTTTAATGATACACTTAAAATGAAGCATATATTTTTTAAAGTTTTGCATAATTTTATAATTTTTAGTTGTGAACAAAAATTTGCAATTGAAAAAATCCCTACAATTCGACAAAAGTAAGAAATCTTTCCCTTTTTCCCTGCATGTAATATTTTTGAAAAAAAACCCTACAAAAAGGGAAAAATCTCTACACTTGGCATCACTGCCTTGCTCAACGATTTATCAACTCAAGATTTCTCCAACCAATTTTTGACTGTCGGTAATGACCGTACTCGTGTCTACGAATCAAACGGATTGATTTTGTTTCTTCAAATTTTGTAATTTTGTATCGTCAAAAGAAGAGCCCATCCAGAAAGTATTCCCCAACATAATTGCTAACAGGAAAAATTATGACTGGTTGAGTGAACGGGCAATTTCAGCAGATAAAAATATAGATTTGGATGATTTAAACTATATAGAGTTCAGAATCAAATCGTTGATACTCTGCATTCTTTTAAATCTAATGATTGTGTTACAAACGCAAATGAAGCCACCAACTATCCAACTGAAGTTTTAAGCTCCTTGGATGTGCACGGCTTACCACCGCACAACTTGCAACTGAAGATTGGCTCGGTAGTTATCGTTCTTCGAAATTTATACCGACCAAAACTTTGCAATGGAACGCTGATAGTCCATGTTATTCACGCAATTATACTTAGAGGAAAACTCAAAGGTGAAGAAGTTCTCATACCGAGAATTCCGATGTTACCAACCGATATGCCTTTTCAGTTTAAGCGAATTCCATTTCCCATTCGTCTTACATTCGCAATTATGATTAACAAATCACAAGGACAATCTTTGAGTATTTGTAGTCTTAACTTAGAAAATATGTACATGTTTTTCTCATGTCGTATATCACAAGGTACTGCACTGAAGGGAATAAACCCAAACGTAACCCATGCACGAAAATACATAGCTTCCTTAACAGCTTTTACCTGAAACGCCTTATTTTTGTAGTTTTTTTGAATTTTTGTTTTCTTTATAAATATATTCGAATGAACTATTTGACTAAATAAAAAAATCCATATATTCAATAATTGTTAGGTGGTACGAAGTTCACCGGGTCAGCTAGTTAAACATAAAAAAACAAATATTAAAACAAAATTATTTAACGTTTAGTATATTTGAACAGAAACAAAAACGAACTATTGTATGACAGCTCTATAACAATTATTAATATTGTCTGTGTCCTCTTTCAAGTTCACCGTCTGTTTAAATTTTACGTTGTATGTGTAAGCTTTCATTGATTTGCCTTTCTCTCTGTGTTCTCTTTGTCGATTGATTTAACTTCTTCAAAATCAGCTGTGTTACCTTCAGTATATGTTGTGCCAGTGCTGTTAATTCTTTACTATTCGATATGCCTGCTTTGTGTTCATTTATTTTTGTGTTTAATGTTCTTTTTTTTGTTCGTATATAAATAAGATCACAGTTTTTTTTTATCATTCCCGCTACATTTGATTTCACACACAATGTTGTTGTTTGTGTATGGGATCTTTGATTTTTGAAAATACTGTGTTTGTTGTTGCGTTTGTCTTATAGGCAAAATGTATGTTTTCTTGTGTTTTTATTTTTTTGATCTTAGTTATGTCAGTTAGACCAGGGACATGGCACAATTACCTTACAAGGTAGTATAGATTTAGAACAGTGGTCTTCACCCATATTACCCAGCTAACGAAGATTTTCGGGGTTTTACTTACTCTCTTCGTGAATATTACAACCAGGGTTTTCCAAAATAAATTGTTTTCCTACCAAAATGCTTCTTAAAATCTGCAAACAGCTAGTGAATAACTAATCCTGATTAAATTGTATTTTTAAATAAATATCGTATTTTGTTTACTGATATTGCTTTTATAATTCATGGCGAGCTATTTTTATTTTATTTTTCGATCGTAAACTTAAGAAAACATAATAAATTATTAACATTACACAATCTTTCATAAATAAACAATCCATACGCTTTGTTTTCATCATTGCAAACGGTAATCATAATCAAAACAACAAACATATGAAATATAAAAAATTTCAATTAGTAGCTTGTTATCTTTCAAACAGAGTAGGTGTATGTCGCATGTTATTATTTTTCAGAGAGAGCTAAAAATGTTTTTTCTGCACTGCAGCGTTGCCAATTAGTGTGTAATTATCCGAAAATAATTTGAAGCTCTTTATAGGTCTGTCTGCGTACTTTTCCAGTAGCAAATACTCAGTAAATTTTTTTGGGAGAGTAAGACCAATTTTACTCTGTCGGCTAAAAATATATCAAAAAGTACGCAGACAGTATCCAGTAAAATCTTGCAAGAAAACAGCTGAACGGTGAGTAAACAATTCAAATAACAAAGCAAATGAATTTTAGCATATGTGTACGCGGTAAATTATTTGTATATTTGGACGTTTCTAGCATCAAGTAAAATGTTATGTTTATTATAATTTTTTATAAACGTTAAAAATTAACACAATTCTAGCTATTGTTAAATTTCAATTTTTATTTTCGTTTCACAAAAATTGTTTCATTCAATTAGTAAATAAAAACAGCTGTTCAAACTAGTTGCAAAATCTTGCAAGAAGAAATTTCTCCAGTAACATTTTGCAAGTTCTCTTACTTCCAACTGTCAAAAAATTTTATTTTTGGCTCTCTCGCTGCAAGAGATTTGGAGTACGCAGACAACATTTTGCACAAAATAATGCAAAATATGTGTACGCAGACAGACCTTATGTGTGCAATATAGGCAGAGCTTAAATTTTTTTTTAAAATTACAATAAGAAATTAATAGCAAGCTACATAAATTTATGCAATTTAAAAACTTTTTCATAATTCAGGTAAAAACCTACGGACATACATATAAATTTTTTACAGCATTTTAGAAAAAAATATTTATAATAATTATGTGGGATATTAAGAGGGAAAATCTTTTTTGTTTTCTTTAAACATATTCAAAGAGGCTGAGTGCCTTGTATGCAACCAGTTACTAAAGAATATGTTTGCATCGCACCTTAAGCGGCATACAATCCATATTGAGTTTCATTCTGTTTCAGGAAATGAGAGAAATCAAATAATAAAAAAACTAAAAGAAGATTTTCGACTCAAAAATCTTTGTATCCAAAATAGATGCTCAAATAACTCTACCTATACAGACAGCCAAATCAAGGCTTCACATATCATCAGATTAGAATTAGCTAAAAAATATCGTTTTAATAAAACAAAATATTAATAATTTTATATTTTGCCTTGAAATAAAAGAAAACATAAGCTTACAAAACACTGATACACAAAAACAAATATAGTAAAAACAATACTTTAATTTTTTTTATAAAAATGAGTTATTTTGGTTTTTATTTTTACATTTTTCAGTAAGTACTGTACGAGCGCGATATGTTGTGCTATGTTTTTATTTTTTTTTTTATATAATTTGTTATGTTCTGTTTTTTCATTTAAAATGCAGATTTGTTTTTTCCAAATTTGCAGTTCTTAAAAAAAAAATAATGGCAACGCTGACAATAATACTCTCATTTTAAGTGCGTTTCTCTTTGTGAAGACCACTGATTTAAAAGCTATTTTTTGCTCGAGTTTGTTTGAGTAGATAGGAACTGATGTTCCAATCCAACTTGACTGCGCAGTCGGTATTCCTGCACCTGCATGCCGTAAATCATGGGTAACAAAAGTGTCAAAAAACCCCAATAAATTAGTTGAAGCGTGACGATAATTTTAATTGCTTTAAAAGTATAGTGCAATAAAAAAGTATGTAATAAAATAATTATATTCAATTATGCGTGGCTTCTTTGTTTTATTTTCTATTAGGTGATGAACCGACCTTAATAGAATTTCTCGAGGAACTTACACGTCTTTTTCGTGAACAGTAATAGTCACCATTTTATTTTAAATAAACCTGATAACTTGAAACTGATTTACTTTGTTTTTAATTATGACTTCAAATATTTATTATCTTTAATCCATTCAACTATCATATTAAATGTATTGTGTAAATTTTAATTAAATTGCGTTGCGTTAGGTTATCACTATGACAGATATTATGTATGAAGGACTTGGTTCCAGAGATGGTAACTTTAATATGATTCGTATCTTATCTAAACAAAAACCAGGCCTTAGCATTTGCCATAAAAATGCCCAAAGTTTGTGTAACAAATTGGATGAATTTCGTTTCTTATTTGAAAACTCGGGTGTTGATGCAATATGTGTTTCGGAAACTTGGTTTAAAAGTGAAATATGTGATAACTTATATAGTTTGAATGGATATCGTATTTTTCGATCTGATAGATATAAGCATGCTGGTGGTGTTGCAATATATATAAGGAATAACATTTCTGGCAAGTTAAATTTCAGTTATAATGAAGCCAATGATGTTGAATATATTTTTGTTGATCTGACTTGTAACGGTAGCACGTTGTTACTAGGATGCGTATATAGACCGGATAAGACAATAAAATTTGATAAACTTATTTTTAAGTTGGAAATTATATCAACATCTTATTCCGAGGTTATAGTGGCTGGAGATTTTAATTGCAATTTGCTTGTAGATACTAGTCTTGTATCTATGATGTCGTCATTTAATTTATTTCCAATAAACAACTCTAGGCCTACACATTTTACGAACACTAATTGCACTTTGCTTGATATATTTTTTGTTAGTGATATACGGAAAGTTTCACTTTATGATCAATTATCTGCCCCTGCTTTCTCTAAACATGACATTATCTTTATGTCATTTGATTTTAATACTGAAAATCCTGCTCGTAAGTTTACTTTTCGTGATTTTAACAATATTAATTTTATGGCTTTGGCTTTTGATCTTGATAATATAATATGGGATCAAATTTTTTACTTGCCTTCTGCTAATGAGCAAGTGACTTTCCTTAATAATCAAATTCTACAGGCTTATAACAAGCACGTTCCTGTCCGTACAAAAACTATAAGAAGTAATGCTCGACCATGGTTCACAGATGAAATAAAACTGTTAATACAACTTCGTGATTATAAGTACAAAATATGGAAAAGATTCAGGGCACCGGAGTATCATACAGAGTATCAATTAGCTAGGAAAGCCGTAGTTTCAAAAATAAAACATGACAAATGTGTTTATTACTCAAATAAACTTAATACTGCACTCGGTGCAAATAAGACATGGAAACAAATACGAGATATTGGCATTGGTAAGTCAAAAAAACGTGATATTGAGGTTGACGTCAATAAACTTAATAAACATTTTGTTAATATTCCTATGCCAACGGCAAACCCTGATTTTTATGCTCAAACTCCATCACTTAATGCATCGGCTGAGAAATTCAGTTTCAAATGTGTTACCGCAGCAGAAGTTGCAGAAGGATTCCATAAAGTTAAATCCAATGCTGTAGGTCTGGATGACATTAATCCTAAATTTATAAAATTAATTCTACCATGGATAATTCGCTACATTACGCATTTATACAACACGAGTATAATTACAAGCACGTTCCCTTCTGAATGGAAATCTGCCAAAGTTATTCCAGTACCTAAAACAGACAGTGAATATCGCCCAATTTCAATTCTCCCGTACCTCTCCAAGGTCTTTGAACATCTTTTACAAAGATAAATATTTGAGTATGTAAATGGCAATAATTTACTAACTGATGGTCAATCTGGGTTTAGGCCCTAACATAGCTGTGTCACTGCCCTAGCTGACGTAGTTGAGGAGATAAGGAGTAATTTAGATTCAGCAAATATTTCAATTTTGGTATTACTTGACCACTCAAAAGCTTTTGACACGGTTCACCACTCTATACTGTGCCTGAAATTAACAAAAAATTTTAATTTTTCAGTATTTGCTGTCAGATTGATCCATTCATATTTAACAGATAGACTGCAATGCGTCTCATCCGAAGGATTCGTTTCAAATCCTTTAAGTGTACCAAGGGGTGTTCCGCAGGGTTCTATACTTGGACCTTTATTGTTTTCTTTATATGCCAATGATATACCACAACAACTCAAATACTCCAATTAGAGATGAGTGATATTTCCGTACCTGTGATTTTATACCTGTTACTTGCAAATCACTGGTAACGACAGTGACATAAACTGTGAAGTAACTGCTACTGCTACTTTTAAGTTATTGTGTTATTTAAATAACATTTTGACATGTAACGACAGTGACATAAACCGTGAAGTAACTGTTTCTACTATAGTGTTACTTTTAATTTATTATGTTACTAAAAGTAACATTTTGAAATATTGTGCAGTAATTTTACCTGCGATGTTACTCTTATTATGTTAAACTTTGCAAAATGTAAAGTAACATTTTTGTGCTTCATGTTTACATTTGGTCATAGCTAACAAATCATGTTGCTGCTTTTGTTCTTTAAAAGAAGTAAAGGGCTTATGTGTTTGTATGTGTGTTTGTCAAAGTGCTGTTAAAAACTTTACAACAGAGATGCCGTCAGAGACCAGCGCCGATCATTGTTTGTCCGCGACGGCGGATTAAATTCAGATATGAGCCGGCTAAAGAATTAATATTCAAAAACAGATTTAAACACACATTTATTTTAAACACATATCGTAACCTAAAATGAAAAAAAGCACAGCTAACAAAAATAGAACTTAACATGATAAGCGAAAATCTTTGTAAAGGTACAACAAAAATATTTCGAAAAAAATGCGTATAAAGTTTTTAGTTTGCTCGCATTATGTATATAGAAACGAATAATTACATTTTTTTACACGTTATAAGTAGAAACATTTTTAATATGAAACTTATATACGACATTAAACATAGCATAACAAACAATTCTGAATCGTTAACTCCAAAGATGCATTTCTAGAATTACAACATTTGAGTAAATGAGCGATATACATATATAAATCGTTAGCTGAAATGAAATTTTAGTTAATATGCTCAGGGTTTTTGGACTTAACTTTCAATTATCAAGAAATAAAAATATTTTTGATTAGTGAAGTAAAAAAGAATAAAAATATAAAAATCTTTCTCAAATAGCTCAAGAAAATTTTTGTGCATTAGGATCGCCAGTCCATGCGAAAGAATATTTTCAAAAGCTGGACAAGTCCTAAGTGACCGACGAACGCGTTTAAACGAGAAAAGGCACAAATGTTATATTATACTTAGTTGTGTTATGTACATATACAGCTTAATTTGTGTTATTTGTTTTTTTTTTAGGTTTTTGTTTTTGTTGCAATGGATTTCATTTTATATATTTTTATGTTTGGAATCTATTTAACAAGAATTTTAAGCTGCTTTTCTATATTAAAGCTTTATTTCAATGCTCCATTGGAGCTTAAAAACTTATCTCAGAAGGTATAAATTTAAATTTTTTATAAAAGCTTTGTTTAAAGTAAATTAAAAATATTAATATAAATATGGAATATTGTCTGTAACTATGTACATACATACCTATTGAAAATTGATATTTCTTATTCATAAATATTTTTAATTCTTATTTATCATTTATATTATTTTTCCAAGGAGTTCGTTAAAGAGAACTAAAATCGCATAATCACTGCTTAAAATAACATTATGTATAATAATTTAACAGAGATTAAAATAACTCTTTTACAAGAAGTGAAAAATGCTAAACAGTGATCACTGTCACTGTTTAAATAACCGGTGATTTTAAAATCGCATTCACTATTAACGATATTCCCTAAAAATCACGGGATCGCTCACCTCTAACTCCAATGTCCAGATGTATGCTGATGATATCCAAATTTACCTCAGTAGTCCAAAGGATTCTATCGGCTCAAGCGTTGATAATCTAAATACTGATCTAAACAGAATATTTCTCTGGGCGTTGGCTAATGGTTTACGTCTAAACCCAAAAAAGTCTAAATGTTTAATAATCTGTAAGAAAACTGTTAAAATTGAAACGGAAATTGATATTTTTCTTGGAGGGTCTAAAATTGATATTGTAGGTTCTGTCAGAAATCTTGGTGTGACTTTCAGTAGTACTTTAACTTGGACCGATCACATAAATCAGTCATGTGGTAGAGTTTATAGTATGTTAAGGAGTTTGTGGACTACACAGTACTTTACACCGCTTATAGGAAGGCTACTACATGCAAAAACTTACATTCTTCCAACTCTCTTATATTCATCGGAGGTTTTTTATGGCTGTAACTCGAAAGACAAGTTGAAACTCAAAACAACTTTTAATAACATTATTCGTTATGTTTATTGTCTTAAAAAATTTGATCACATATCTCAATATTCTAGTCGTATTTTTAATATTACATTTGATAACTACTTATCGTTTAAATATCTTGTCCTGTTACACAAAATTGTAATAACAAAAAAACCGAGATATCTATTTGAACGTTTAAAATTTGCTAGATCTTTGAGAGAAAACAGCATTATACAATTTCGGTATAATGATACAGCTTCTGAGAGACAGTTTTTCATTTTAACAATCCGGTTCTGGAACAAACTCTCCCCAAATTTGCAAAATAAAAGCAGGGCAACTGAATTTAAGAATTTACTTATACAATTTTATAGTTAATTTTTTTACTCTGTTTTATCGAGAATTTATATGTTATAATTGATATAATATTAATACTATTGTTACCCGTATTTTATAATATTGTTATTTTACTTATGATATTTTGTTAGTACAATAACTTTATTTATTATTATTATTATTTATTTATTAATTTATTTTTATTTTTCTATTTCATAACTTTTTATTTGTATAATTACAAATAACTGTTTTGCTCATTTGATATAAAATACATTATTTAACCTGAAATCATTATTCATAACTTATCTGATTCTAATACTATAATTTATAAGATATTATGTCTTGTTGTATTATAAACCCATACTTTTTAATAAAGAAAAAGAAAGAGAGAAAGATCTTGCTTTAAGAGTTGTTAGTATTTTGTCAAATGTGCTTATGAAGTATGATGCTACAGATTAATGTTTAAAGATTTAATTAAGGAGGAGGGCAAATTACAGTAAACGCAGTCGATATTTATGCAGCTGACAACCATAAATCATGGGTAATAAAACTGTCAGAAAACCATTAAATTAATTGAAGTGTGAAAATAATTTAATTGCTTTTTAAGTCTACTGCAGTAAAAGTATGTAATAAGAAATAACTAGATTCAATATGCAGCTGTGTAAACAAAAAAGGACAGTTGCTTCAGGAAAGATTAGTTGTGTGTATATTACAAAAGAAGATAGCAGATCAAACAGCGCTTGCTGAGAAAAAAATTATTTTACAACGATTTAGTTGTGGGTTTCTTAATAAATAGGGTTCAATGAACTATGATTTTGTATTTCTGTAATGGAAGATAAGGAATACAAGTGTTTAGCATGCGTTAATATGTCTTTTCATACATATTCTTAGCGGTAATATTTATTTGAAAAATATTTGAAAGCATTTAAAAACCATTGCTAGTTAGTTTGTGATCTTGTAATGTTTGGTAGTAGTATATTTATGTAGGTTCTGGCTCAGCCGTTTCTACAGTGGTGCCAAGTTTTACACGGTCGCCACCTGGTTGCCAGAGTGTTTGGTTTGTGTCTTGACTAGCCTACTTGCACAGGGTTGTTCATATAATACATAAATGTTTTGTGCTAAAAGCAGGAGTTACCGCAAGGTGGCATCCTTGTTGATCATGGCTGTAATAGACGGTATTATACTATAAATGCATGGGGGTATGTGTCTTCGCAAACATAATTACTACAGGGCTGTTTATATACCACAGGGCGTTTTCATACTAAAGATCTTTGTTTTTGCTAAAGGTGCTGCCATATCAGTGTTGTTTTTATACTAAAAATCTTCTTTTTTAGTGTGTTTTCAAATCCATTTTAAACTAATGATCTTTTTATGCTTGTGGGGGAGCCATATCACTTTTTGTTTTCTTACAAATCAATATGTACAAAATTGAAGGGGGTGTTTAGTTAATAATAGAATCTGTCTTTGTATTAAAATGTAAAATATGTGCACTGCATACCACTTTACCCGTTTTTCTATTTCTTTATTAAAAAGAAGAACCGTTATATTTTTAATGTGTAGTTTTTATGTGTTTTTATAAAAAAAAATGTATCAGACAAATAGACAAAAAAAAATTTTAAAAATCAAATTTATTGTGTGAAATATATGTAAAAAAAACCGAGTGTGGAAAAATAAAATTATTTTCAGAATATATAAGGTGTCCAACTAGTAGATACATAGGCAGACAGATTGACATACAGGCAAAATAAAAATGCATAAAAATCAAAATCAACAGATGCAATTTTTTCTGCTACTTTTAGTATAGACCATTACCAGTGAAAATTCTATTGTTTATTTAAGCGGTGCTTAGCACGTGTTTATTTATAGAGTAATTGAAAATCTATGCTAGTTTTATGATTTTATAATGTGTGTGTGTGTGTGTGTATGTGTGGAAATGTACCTGTTATATTGAAGAGGTGAAGGATATATAAATACTATAGCCATTAAACTTTTAAAGTTAGTGTTACGAAGATACTACTCCACTTAAAACTTTTTTGTGCTTACAAAAAATTTAATTTAATTTAAAACCACAAAACTGTGAACTCAATTAGAAAAAAATTAATATCAAATATAAAAAAAAATCTAAATTTTTATCACCAAGCCGTTTCCATACATATATACAAAGTGTGAAAAACATTAGCAAAAAGAAATAAACAAAAACAGAGAAAAAACAAGTAAGCGCGCTAATTTCGGCTGGGCCGAATCTTATATACCCTTCACATTGATCCTTAAATATACCCAGCCGAGTAATTTTGTACTGCAAATAATATAATAAAAAACCTTGTGCGAGTTTTAAAGTCCATAGAAAAATATACATAATTTTTACGTTCGTATCAATAATAGAAATAGATGAAGAAGGCTTGAGATCGAGAGTTTTAAAAGTTTTCCACATTATTCATATTTAAAGAATATAAAGAAAGAAAGAATAGAAGAAAAGAATATAATATAAATATTAATAAAACTTGTTAAATGTTATGGGATGCTCTAGTCCCCCTGCTCTTCTCCAACTTTTTCACCAAAATGTATAAATTATTTGATTATTACTTTTTGTAGAATATTCGAAGTCGATAGCTGTAATAGTTTTCCAGAAGTAGCGTATCGAAAATTTTATAAAAATTTTTAATTTGTATGGGAGCTACCCCTTCTTCACCCCCCACCAAAAATTTTTTTTCTTTAAAGCGTAGGCTTTGTCCAATTACTTTTTGTAGAACATTTGATGTGGATAGCTGTTACAGTTTCGGAGATATAGCGTATCGAAAATTTCGTAAAAATTGTTGATTTGTATGGGAGCTACCCCTTCTTCACCCCCCACTTAAAAAATTGTTTTCCTCAAAGCGTAGCCCTTGATTTCCAATTACTTTTTGTAGAACATTTGATTTCGATATCTGTTATAGTTTCCCAGATATAGCATATCGAAAATTTAATAAAAATTGTTAATTTGTATGAGAGCTACCCCCTTTCTGCCCCCACTCAAAAAATTTTTTCTTACGAGCGTAGCCCTTGATGTCCAATCACATTCTGTAGAACACTTGGTTTCGATGTCTGTTATAGTTTCCGAGATATAGCGTATCGAAAATTTCATACAAATCATTATTTTGTATTGGAGCTACCCCTTTTTTTGCCCCCATTAAAAAAATTTTTTCTTTAAAGCGTAGGCCTTGTTGTCCAATTACTTTCTGTAGAACATTTGATTTCGATATATGTTATAGTTTCCGAGATATAGCGTATCGAAAATTTCATACAAATCATTAATTTGTATGGGAGCTACCCCTTTTTTTGCCCCCACTCAAAAAATTTTCTCTTTAAAGCGTAGGCCTTGTTTCCAATTACTTTCCGTAGTACATTTGATTTCGATATCTGTTATAGTTTCCAAAATATAGCGTATCGAAAATTTCATACAAATCATTAATTTGTATGGTAGCTACCCCTTTTTTTGCCCCCACTCAAAAAATTTTTTCTTTGAAGCGTAGGCCTTGTTGCCCAATTACTTTTTGTAGAACAATTCATTTCGATATCTGTTATAGTTTCCGAGATATAGCTTATCGAATAATTCATAAAAATCGTTAATTTGTATGGCAGCTACTCCTTTTTTTGCCCCCACTCAAAAAATGTTTTCTTTAAAGCGTATCTGTTATAGTTTCCGAGATAAAGCGTATCGAAAATTTCATACAAATCATTAATTTGTACGGTAGCTACCCCTTTTTTTGCCCCCACTCAAAATTTTTTTCTTTAATGCGTAGGCCTTGTTGACCAATTGCTTTTTGTAGAACATTTGATTTCGATATCTGTTATAGTTTCCGAGATAAAGCGTGTCGAAAATTTCATACAAATCGTTAATTTGTATGGGACCTACCCCTTTTTTTGCCCCAACTAAAAAAAATGTTTCTTTAAAGCGTAGGCCTTGTTGTCCAATTACTTTCTGTAGAACATTTGATTTCAATATCTGTTATAGTTTCCGAGATAAAGCGTATCGAAAATTTCATACAAATCGTTAATTTGTATGGGAGCTACCCCTTTTTTTGCCCCCACTCAAAAAATTTTTCCTTTAAAGTGTAGACCTTGTTGTCCAATTACTTTTTGTGAAACAATTCATTTCGATATCTGTTGTAGTTTCCGAGATATAGTGTATCGAATATTTTATAAAAATTGTTAATTTGTATGGAAGCTACCCCTTTTTTTGCTCCCACTCAAAAAAATTTTTCTTTAAAGCGTAGGCCTTGTTAACCAATTGTTTTTGGTAGAACATTTGATTTCGATATCTGTTATAGTTTCCGAGATAAAGCGTATCGAAAATTTCATACAAATCATTAATTTGTATGTTAGCCTCCCCCTTTTTTTGGCCCCACTCAAAAAATTTTTTTTTGAAGCGTAGACCTTGTTGTCCAATTACTTGTTGTAGAACATTTCACTTCGATATCTGTTAAAGTTTCCGAGATATAGCGTATCGAATATTTTATAAAAATTGTTAATTTGTATGAGAGCTACTCCTTTTTTTGCCCCCACTCAAAAAATGTTTTCTTTAAAATGTAGGTCTTAGCGTACAATTACTTTCTGTAAAACATTTAAAGTCGATAGCTGTTATAGTTTACGAGATATAGCGCATAAAATATTTCACCAAATTTGTGCAATTGTAGGAAAAATACCCCTTCCCCTGGTCCCTTCTTTAGGAGTATCCGTGCCAAGTTTTGTTGCAAGAGTGACTATACTTACTGAGATATATAGGGATATATGCACGGATTTTGTCCTAAAAAAATGGGTTACTCTGGGTTTTCGCTTATATCTCGGTCAATTGTGAACCGATTTTGCTGATTTAGCGATACCGATTGTCTCCAGAATATTTCTAATAGTTTGACACCATTAACTGGTGTGTATCTTTTTATTTGACTCCGGAAACTTGATTTCAACAAACGGACATGGCTATATCAACTTCTCTATCTATAAGGATTCAGAATATATATACTTTATGGGGTCGCAAATGAATAATAAAGAAATTACAAACGGAATGAAAAACTTATATATACCCTTATCACCATGTGAAGGGTATAATAAGAACGGCAAAATTATTTAAAAAAGGGTAAAAGCGCTATATTCGGCTGTGCCGAATCTTATATACCCTTCACATTGACCTTTTGCAATCCCAAACTTTTTTTTATTTTTATAAATTTTTTTTTACTTATGAAATATTTATAATTTTCAAATAGGGGTCGGTGTCATTTTTTAATGCTCCACGGGTGGCGGGGAAGTTTTAGGGATTTTTGTTCTAATTTTTACAAATTTTGCATGGCAACCCCATTAGGGCGTGGAGATAGGGGGTAAGTATATTCTAGGAACATATTTAGGAGGGAAAACTAATGGGGGTCGGTCGTACACTTTATTGCTCTAAGGCCAACTTTGAAGAAGTTGTGGGCATTTTTACATCATTTTTGTAAATTTTGTATGGCAACCTCCTCAGGGCGTGGAAAAAGGGGGTAAATATATTTTAGGAATATGTTTGGGAGGGAAAACTAATGGGGGTCGGTCGTACACTTTATTGTTCTAAGGCCAACTTTGAAGAAGTTGTGGGCATTTTTACATCATTTTTGTAAATTTTGTATGGCAACCCCCTTAGGGCGTGGAGATAGAGGGTAAGTATACTCTAGGAATACATTTGGGAGGAAAAACTAATGGGGGTCTGTGATACATTTTTTTTGGATGGATAAAATAATTCGGGTCGGTCTTACATTTTACCTTTGAAGGAGAACCCTGGAAGCCGTAGGAGCGATTTTAAAAATGTTTGAATTAAGCTTTGTATGGCAACGCTGTTATATGTATGAACACTAATACTAATAAAATTTTTGTTTTGGGTGTGTTTCAATAATATCAATATGACTGGTTCTGTTTTTTTCTTTTTTTGTTGTTTTTTTATTATTACATGCAAAAGTATGTCCTTTGTTTTTGTTGTAGACTCAAAAAAACGAGGTAGTCTTGGTTTTTTGCTTATATCTCGGTCATTTATAGGGCGATTTTGCTGAATTTCAATACCGATTTTCTCGCGACTATCTGTGACAGTTTGATACCTCATTCGGGTCTATGCGATATCGGGAGGCTTCAGAAAGTTTAAACCATACAATTACTTTCTGTAAAACATTTAAAGTCGATAGCTGTTATAGTTTACGAGATATAGCGCATAAAATATTTCACCAAATTTGTGCAATTGTAGGAAAATACCCCTTCCCCTGGTCCCTTCTTTAGGAGTATCCGTGCCAAGTTTTGTTGCAAGAGTGACTATACTTACTGAGATATATAGGGATATATGCACGGATTTTGTCCTAAAAAAATGGGTTACTCTGGGTTTTCGCTTATATCTCGGTCAATTGTGAACCGATTTTGCTGATTTAGCGATACCGATTGTCTCCAGAATATTTCTAATAGTTTGACACCATTAACTGGTGTGTATCTTTTTATTTGACTCCGGAAACTTGATTTCAACAAACGGACATGGCTATATCAACTTCTCTATCTATAAGGATCCAGAATATATATACTTTATGGGGTCGCAAATGAATAATAAAGAAATTGCAAACGGAATGACAAACTGATATATACCCTTATCACTATGTGAAGGGTATAATAAGAACGGCAAAATTATTTAAAAAAGGGTAAAAGCGCTATATTCGGCTGTGCCGAATCTTGTATACCCTTCACATTGACCTTTTGCAATCCCAAACTTTTTTTTATTTTTATAAATTTTTTTTTACTTATGAAATATTTATAATTTTCAAATAGGGGTCGGTGTCATTTTTTAATGCTCCACGGGTGGCGGGGAAGTTTTAGGGATTTTTATTCTAATTTTTACAAATTTTGCATGGCAACCCCATTAGGGCGTGGAGATAGGGGGTAAGTATATTCTAGGAACATATTTAGGAGGGAAAACTAATGGGGGTCGGTCGTACACTTTATTGCTCTAAGGCCAACTTTGAAGAAGTTGTGGGCATTTTTACATCATTTTTGTAAATTTTGTATGGCAACCTCCTCAGGGCGTGGAAATAGGGGGTAAATATATTTTAGGAATATGTTTGGGAGGGAAAACTAATGCGGGTCGGTCGTACACTTTATTGTTCTAAGGCCAACTTTAAAGAAGTTGTGGGCATTTTTACATCATTTTTGTAAATTTTGTATGGCAACCCCCTTAGGGCGTGGAGATAGAGGGTAAGTATACTCTAGAAATACATTTGGGAGGAAAAACTAATGGGGGTCTGTGATACATTTTTTTTGGATGGATAAAATAATTCGGGTCGGTCTTACATTTTACCTTTGTAGGAGAACCCTGGAAGCCGTAGGAGCGATTTTAAAAATGTTTGAATTAAGCTTTGTATGGCAACGCTGTTATATGTATGAACACTAATACTAATAAAATTTTTGTTTTGGGTGTATTTCAATAATATCAATATGACTGGTTCTGTTCTTTTTTTGTTGTTTTTTTATTATTACATGCAAAAGTATGTCCTTTGTTTTTGTTGTAGACTCAAAAAAACGAGGTAGTCTTGGTTTTTTGCTTATATCTCGGTCATTTATAAGGCGATTTTGCTGAATTTCAATACCGATTTTCTCGCGACTATCTGTGACAGTTTGATACCTCATTCGGGTCTATGCGATATCGGGAGGCTTCAGAAAGTTTAAACCATAACACGGACAGACGGTCAGACGGACATCGCTAAATCGGCTTCCCTATCTATAAGGATCCAGAATATATATACTTTATGGGGTCCCAAATTGATAATAAAGAAATTACAAACGGAATGACAAACTTATATATACCCTTATCACTTATGTGAAAGGTATAAAAAAATTTAGTATCAACTGTGAACATTATATATATATAGAGCAGATGATATGGATAGTACTTTAAAACTACAGTTAGACTTAATTAAAACAAAGATGTCCGAATTCCAGCAATGGGATTCAGGCTGGACATTAATTAAAATTAAATGGCTTGACATCAATATTAACAAAGCGTCACCAATTAACGGCTCACTTTATTTGCCAACACCTAAATAACTTGTTAACAAACGGGCATGTATTAATGTGAGAAACAATGATGTCTATTGCTTTAAGTGGTGTCTCATAGCAGCATTTTATAATGGGAGTAGTACAAATACATTTAGAACCTCAACCTACAATATTGCTAATAGCACTATAGGTTTAGAGTGTGGAAGAGTTTTAGATTTTACAGGAATAAATTTTCCAACTGATGTTAAGCAGATAAGGAAATTTGAAAAAAATAATTCTGACATCAGTATAAATGTTTTTGATTATGACCCGAAGCAAAAAAGTGTAATTGGACCTTACTACATTACAGGAAGTGAGAAGCAGTTTCATGTTAATCTGCTTCTGCTTGAAAGTAAGGATGGAAAAAGCCGCCACTACATTCTAATTAAAAGTATTTCAAGGTAATTAATAAAACAAATTCTAAATTTTATATATTTTGATAACTTTTTGCAAATAAGTGTAAATTAATAATGTTTTTAATAAATCTTTTATTCATTATAAACAACAACTTTTCTAATTTATTTATTTTTTCCTTCTTTTTCTAATTTACTTAAGCTGCTATCAATGCAGTTTTTACTTCACAACGTATAATGTAATAATGTAAAATAAGGTGAGCACTCTTCGGGACCAGTTTTCGAATGAAGTTGCAAAAATGAAAAAAATTAATTACATGAGCGGCATGGGAGCGGATGAAAGAGAGGAGCCATATTGGTTTCCACGCCTACAATTTTTAGAAAAACATCTACGACCTCGAAAGTCGGAATCAAGTTTTTTCATAAGTTTAGCTAAAATTATAAATGTTACTTATTTTTCCTAAGTTTTACGTTTCCCTCCTTTTACATGTTGCCTAGTGAAGATGATACTTTTGTACCTGAGGACAGTTTTATTTCCTACCGATTGCAGTCCTACTAAGCTCCCATTGGTTCTTCGCCATTCGCCTTCAGTTAACTCTACTCTATTCACATCTTCGTTGTCTATTGACCCAAATCCTGTTCCACGGTCTTCAGTTTTTACAAAATTGTGTAGCACACATGTAGCCATAGTAATTGACTCAACCTTTTCGACACTAAGATCTATTGTTGCCATTAGTATCCTAAATTTATTTGACAATATGCCAAATGCGTTCTCGACAACCCGTCTGGCACGGCTTAATCTGTAGTTAAACACTTTATTAAGATCGCATGTTCTTTGACGGTGAGGCTTCATTATACGATGTGTTAGTTTAAATGCATCATCAGCTACAATGACGTATGGCATTTCGTCTTCAATCCCTGGTAAAAAGGTGTTGTCCGGGAAATCAAGTGCATTCTCCTTTATTGCCTTATATAAAGAAGAATAGTAATAAACAGACGCGTCGTTGGCTCTTCCGTTGCAGCCAATGTCAACATAAATAAAGTTGTATTCTGCATCAACAAGTGCAAGCAACACAATACTATGGGATCCTTTATATTTAAAGAAAAATGAACCATCTTCCCTTCAAGCGCGAAATGCAATATGATTTCCATCTAATAGATAATAATAAAAAGCTTATATTACAAAATAAAACAACAGTTTAACAAATACCTAGGGCCCCAAGGCATAAAGGAAAATTCCACATCAATTCAATTTTTTGTGCAATGTTCATCCAATCTTGTTTTGCTTGAGGCATCTCCATACGTATGTATAAAAATAAATATATTTATCGAAGTAACAAATATTTAGTGGCGCTAGATTTGAATGTAAATTATATATACGTACGTACATACCTCTATGTAACTCGATTTTAGCATAACTATAGCATTAACAACCTCAGGCACAAATTTAGAAATGGCAGGCTGCGAAACTCTAAATGCAACAGATAAGGATGAGTATGACTTACCTGTTGCCAAAAAACGCAATGTGATCAGCAGACTATTATCAAACGTTTTAAAGATTTTTTATTTTTAGTCAAGAAATTACTTCTCGTGTTTCTTACCGAGTTTGTGCCGGAATAGAATCTCTTAAAATAGTATCCTGCTTTTTGATCTGAGGACCAACCAATCCTAGTAACTTTTGAAATGCTGATAGGCTCACTCTATTGAAATTTCTAAATGTATCCTCGTCTTCATATTGCAGTTCACGAAATACAAGTTCTGCCAAGTCCTTTCCTTCTGCCCGACGTAAAAGCCAGATTCGACTTCACATAGCGCGCTTTTTATATTTCCGTAGTTTCTTTATTTCGTTTTTGCTTTTACTTTCTAATTGATTTTTATCTCCAAATAAAATCAACAATAATTTTTAGTGCGTTTGTTTTATTCATTATTTTAAATTAAAAACTTAAAATTAGTCGGCTCTAACTAATTTCTTAGATGTAATGTAATACCGAAAATGAGAAAGTCACAATGTTTTTTTGACACTGATAAATATTTAAACTTATTTTTTTGACACTCAACTCAGATGAGAACTTAGGTAGTGTAAAGATAGCTTTAATAACACAAATTTTTTAAATAAACACATTCCATGTGCGTGCGCATTTAACATTAAGTGTAATTTTAATAATAGCTTAGATAGATTTAAGATATTTTCAACTAACAGTAGTTCAATTAGTGTAGGTCAACATTTTGTTAAAAGTTTAATTAAAGAATGTAGGGATTTGTACAAAAAAATTTAGAATTTGTTGTACCAATGCAACCTTTAACTCTCTTAGAAGAGTTAAATTTTAGAGAAGCTACTCACTGCTATATTTGTAGTAAGACTTTAGGTGATGAGCCAGCAGTTCGGGACCATTGTCATTTGTCCGGAAAATATAGGGGACCACCGCACAATTCGCGCAACTTAAATTATAAAGTTCCAAATTTTATACCAATTTTTTTTCACAACTTTTCTGCCTACGACTGTCACTTATTGGTAAAAGACCTTTTAAAGGTTGAAGGAGAAACAAAACTTATTCCTCTATATAAAGAGTTGTATATTTCATTATCACATACAATACGTGTGTGTTTAAACCTTACTAGATGAGTTGAGGCTAAAAAAAGAAAAGCAAAATATTCCTCAAGCTGTTATTGAAAAGCAGCTTGAAAATATAAGGAGCCATAAAACTCAAAAGAAAATAGAGTTAAGATTTTTAGACTCCTTCAGATTCATGGCATCTAGTTTAGATTCACTGGCTAACCACTTATTTGATGATAATTTGAAAGCAATTAAAAAATATTTTCCACGCTCAGAAGAGTTTATTCTTATGAGACAAAAAGGTGTTTTTCCTTATGAGTATATAAACTCTTTTGAAAAACTGGATGAAAGTTAATTACCTGCTATGGAATCATTTTACAGTAAGTTAAATGACAGTCATTGCTCGGACGAAGATTTTTTACGAGCACAAAAAATATGGAAGACTTTCAATTGTAATACTCTAAGGGATTATATGATATTATATTTAAAGATAGATGTACTGTTACTGACTGATGTTTTTGAAAACTTTAGGAATGTTTGTAAGCAAATTTATAACTAAGATGCAGCCCATTACAATACCATTCCTGGATTGTCATGGGATGCCATGTTAAAGTATACAAAAATTGAGTTGGAGCTTCTCACAGATTCGGAGATGCATAATTTTGTAAAACGTGGTATTCGAGGTGGTCTTACTCAATGTAGTAAGAGATATAGTAAAGCAAACCATAAATATTTAAGCAATTTCGATGAAGCAAAGCCATCTGAATATATTTTATATTTAGGTGCTAACAACTTATACGGTTGGGCTATGTCGGAATCACTTCCATATGGTGGTTTTGCTTGGACTGATAAATTTATACATCCTTAAGACATTCCATCCAACTCGGAAGTGGGCCACATTTATGAAGTTGATTTGTCTTATCCCTCTAGTCTCCTTGATCGGCATAATGATTTACAGTTTTGTGCTGAGAACAAGATAATTGGTGGTAGTAAACATCAAAAATTAGTAGCTGATCTTTCTAATAAAAGTCGGTTTATTATTCATTATAAGACATTAGAGAAATGTTTAAATAATGGATTAATACTTGATAAGGTACATCGAATTCTTCAATTTAAACAGAAACCATGGTTAAAAACATATATTGATTTGAATACTTTTTATAGAACAAAAGCAGAAAATCAGTTTGAAAAAGATTTTTTCAAACTATTAAATAACGCAGTATATGGCAAAACCATGGAAAATGTTGATAAAAGAAAAGATGTACGTTTACTAAGCAATTGGGACCGACTAAACTGTAACAAACTGGGTATTGGGAATTTATTTGCAAACCCTAATTTTCACAGCATCTCTCAGTTTACTGACACATTATAGACTGTACAAATGGACAGAACCCTCACTTATTATAACAAGCCGATATATTTAGGTTTCTGTGTTCTAGAATTATCAAAATGGAAAATGTATGATTTTCATTACGCATACATGAATCCAAAATATGAGGAAAATCTTAGTTTAAACTATATGGGCACAGACTCCTTCATATATATAATTCGAACTAAGGATTCTTATAATGATATTCGGCCAGATATAAAAGATCGCTTTGATACATCATCCTACCCAAAAAATAATCAGTTTAATTTTCCTCTATTAAATAAAAAAGTTCTGGGTATGATGAAAGATGAAAGTGAGGGTAAATTCATAACAGAATTTGTTGGCTTAGCACCTAAAGTCTATTCCTATACAGTTGAAGGTGATGTAAGTACTAAAAAAGCTAAGGGAGTTAAAAAAATGCATTGTTAATAATTATAGTTTAGATATTTGTAAGAATGTTTTACTTACTAAGAAAATAGTTTCAGCATGCATGTATACATTTACATTTAAATTACATAATGTACTTACTAACAAAGTAAATAAGGTAGCCTTAAGTTTTAATGATACTAAACGTAAAGTTAAGAATGATTGTATAAATACTTATGCCTGGCACCATTACCAGCTAGATACTGGAAATAGTGAAGAAGAATTAAATAGATTAATAAGTGCAATATTCGAATTAGATAATGAAAAAAAGGATGTAAAATTAAACTTGTTAGCAAATGAAATATTGCAAATAGAAAGTGAAAGTTTTCAGTTACAATTAAATAGTTTAATTAATAATTTAAAATAAATTTAGAAATATATACAAGTTGTAATATATATGTATATTACTAGCTGACCCGGTGAACTTCGTACCACCCAACAATTATTGAATATATGGATTTTTTTAAAAGCGTACAAAGTTTATTTAGTCAAATAGTTTATTGGAATATATTTATAAAGAAAACAAAAATTCAAAAAGATTGCAAAAATATGGCGTTTCAGGTAAAAGCTGTTAAAAAAGCTATGTATTTTCGTGCATGGGTTATGTTTAGATTAATTTCCTTCAGTGCAGTACCTTGTGATATACGACATTTTTTGTTTTGTTATCAGGTGCAAGTACAAATAAAGCAGATGGTTTGCACACACGTGAACATGAAACGTATATTTGGGCATGAGAAAAACATGTATTTTCTAAATTAAGACCACAAATACTCAAGGATTGTCCATGTGATTTGTTATTGTCATTGTTATTGTCATTGCGAATGCAAGACGAATAGGAAATTGAATTCACTTAAACTCAATAGGCATATCGGTTGGTATCATCGGAATTATCGGTGTGGGAACTTCTTCACCTTTGAATTTTCCTCTAAGTATAATTGCGTGAATAACATGGACCATCAGTTTTGTTATTACTAAACGCGTTCCATTGCAAAGTTTTGGTTGGTTTAAATTTCGAAGCACGATAACTACCGAGCCAACCTTCAGTTGTAAGTTGTGCGGTGGTAAGCCAGGCACATCCAAGAAGTTTAAAACTTCAGTTGGATAGTTGGTGGCTTTATCTTTGTTTGTTACACAATTAATAGAAGAATGCAGAGTGTAGTAGAAGCTACACTTGTGTGGTTAAGTGCTACCCTAATACATTTATAATGTAACGAGTATCAACGGTACTCGTTATTGTGCCAAGCTAATGTCATGGGTTTTTTCCCGCTAGGCTTGTCTTCTTTATCTTGTGCCCGACACGTTCGGTCGTAATAAATCGTAATTATAATTTGATATAAAACCAACGTTTTTTATTTAAAAGAATACTTGACCCTCCTGGTCATCACTACATGGTGGCAGCGGTAAACATTTAATTAAAGTGAAGAAGATTTTACAATTGTGAAAAAACAAAGTTTTTTCATCACGTTTATGAAAAAAATTGAGGTTAGGTAAAAATAAATTAATTTACACCAATTTATGCCTCAAAAAGAAGACAAAACTGAAAAAATGGAGAACATTTTTGTGGCAAACATCGCTCCTCCTGAACCATTTAATTTTTCGCACCCAGATGATTGGGCCAAATGGCGGAAAAGGTTTGAGCGGTATATGAACGTGTCAGGGCAATCAACTAAAACAGTAAGGGAGCAGATTGATTTGTTATTTTACATAATGGGGGAGAAAAGTGAGGAAGTCTCATTACAATTTGGATCTGCACCAACGACCGTGGCGGATGCCTTAAACAAATTTGACAACTACTTCAACCCAAGAAAAAACATCATATTTGAACGCTTCAAATTCAACTCAAGGGTTCAAAAGCAAGGCGAATCTGTGGATGATTTCATTACTGACCTACATGCCCTTGCTGAAAAGGGTGCGTACGGAAATCTGAAGGAAGAGTTAATACGAGACAGAATCGTGGTGGGTATGCTCAACACAAAAGTTAGTGAACAGATGCAGCTGAAACCGGATCTGACGTTAAATGTAGCAGTAGATACAGCTCGACAAGCTGAAATTCAAATTAAACAAACAAAAGTCATCAAAGACGACAAACACGTGTGTAACGTTCAAAAGGCAAGTGCCGGCATGCACGTACGTAACGAAGGTGAAAAAAATTTTTCAAATTCAAATGGTAATTATGATAAAAATAAATGTAATTATTGTGGATTTAAACCACACAATAGAAAAGATTGCCCTGCCAGGGAAAAAAATTGCAACATTTGCAACTCACGTGGACACTTTGCGAGTGTATGTAAAAAAAAATGAAATTAAAGCAAAACCAAGTAAAAAGGTAAATTCGGTTGAATCCGCAAACTTGAAATCAAATTCTGAGAATCGGGAAAATTTTTACTATATGATCGGGACGGTGAATAAATTTTTCACGGGGAATAATCGTAAATGTGTAGATTCGTGGTACATTCAGTGCGAAGTAGCCGAATTGGAAAATAGTTTAAACTTTCTTATAGATACTGGGGCAGACTGTGTCTGCATCCCAAAAAATTCGATTTCGAACCATCATAATCTGACCATCGTAAATACAGATACGGGTTTAAAGGGACCGGATGGTAATTCGTTGAACGTTCTAGGCATTGCTAAAGCAACAATGTAAAGAAGACGTTTATATTGTTGAGGGGCTTAGTACTCCTATTTTAGGGCGAAATGCTATCGTGAAATTAAATATTCTTCAGCCTCCGGCCCTTGAAAATTTTTTAGTTTCGAAAAGTGAAAATGAGAATATGTCATTGAGGTTAGTGGAAAATTTTCCCAGACTTTTTCGTGAGATCGGGGAGCTTAGAGGTGAAATTAACATAAGATTGAGGAGTAATGTAACTCCTTTTGTACAAACAATACCAAGAAAGGTTCCAATCCCTTTATTAGCAAAATTGAAATCGGAAATTGATAGATTAATAGATCTGGACATAATTGAACGTATGGACGATGTTACGGAGTGGGTCAGTCCCATAGTAGTTGTTCCGAAACCAAACAATGAAATAAGACTGTGTGTTGACTACACCCAGCTTAATAAAGCGGTTATTAGGCCATATTATCCTATGCCGAAAATTGAGCTCTCCTTAGCTAACATTAAGGAAGCTAAAATTTTTTCGAAAATCGACGCGAACAAGGGATTTTATCAAATAAAATTATGTCCTGAAAGTCAATTACTGACTTGTTTTATATGTCCATTCGGACGGTTTATTTTTAAAAGATTACCTTTTGGCATTTCTTGCGCGCCAGAATATTTTGTCTCAAAGTTTAATAAAGTCCTAGAAGGAATAAACAACTGCATTTCGCATGTTGATGATATTCTAATTTTTGGGAAAAATCGTGATGAACATGATGCCGCTCTCGAAAAAGTTTTAGCTCGCCTTGACAAAGAAGGTATAACTATTAACAAAGAGAAGTCAGGTTTTGGTGTAGACCAAGTTACTTACTTAGGTTATGTTCTTTCAACAAATGGTATTTCTATTGATCCAGAAAGGATCAAGGCAATTGTTGACTTCCCCGAACCGGAAAATAGAACGGAAGTCCAACGTTTCCTCGGTATGGTGAATTTTGTTGCAAAGTTTATCCCCAATCGGTCTAAGATATTAGGACCTATCAATGTCTTAACGGGAAAGGTAGATTTTGTTTGGAATAAGGTACAGCAGAAAGCTTTTTTGGAAATTAAGAACAGTTTGACACAAACTCCAACTTTAGCCTTTTATGACCCTTCTAAACAAATTATCATTAGCTCAGACGCATCCAGTTATGGTATTGGAGCCTGTCTTTTTCAAATGGACGGCGACGGTAAGAGGGAAGTGGTTTCATATATATCCAGAACGATGACCGATACTGAGAGACATTACGCTCAAATTGAACGTGAAGCTTTGGGCATAACATGGGCGGCGGAGAAGCTAGCCGAGTATATAACAGGTGTAAAGGTAATATTGGAAACAGACCACAAGCCTTTGGTGCAAATTTTACAGTCAAAGAATTTAGATACCTTGACCCCAAGACTACAACGTTTCAGAATGCGCCTTATGAGGTACGACTACTCTATAGTCTACGCACCAGGCAAAGACTTAAAAGTAGCTGACGCTTTATCTCGTAGTCCAGTTCCTTGTGGAGGGGACGAGCCTCAGGAACTCGGGATAGAAATGGAAGCTTTTGTACGTTTTGTCGTAAAACATCTTCCAGTAAAAGATTATTAAGCTCAAAAAGAGGACCCAATATGCAAACTACTTGTTCAATATTCGGCGGATGGTTGGCCAACTCGTAATAAATTACCAGATTTAATGGTACCCTATTATCAATATCGTTACGATATTTCTTTTTCACAAAATTTAGTATTAAAGGATTCACGAATAATTATCCCTCCAGGTTTACAAAGAGAAGTAATCAACTTCATTCATTCAGGCACTCAAGGAATTACCAAGTGTCGTAGATTAGCTCAAACTTCGGTTTGGTGGTTGGGTCTTAGTTCACAGTTGGAAAATTTAGTAAGAAACTGTCCTAACTGCATTGAGGAACGATGCAATAACAGGGAAACATTCAAGTATGAAAATCCACCAACTCGACCAATGGAGAAAATTGGTTTAGACCTTTTCAAATGGAACACGTGGTGTCTTATAATTACTGATTATTATTCACGATATTTCGAATTTGTTCCACTAACCTCTATGACTGAAGAGGTCATAATCGACAAACTCAAAGAATTTTTTTCACGTTTTGGTATTTGTTCCATATGCAGGAGTGACAATGGTCCACAATTTTAGTCAAAATTTAAACAATTTGCTTTGGACTACAATTTTACACACGTGACAAGTAGCCCTTATTACAGCCAATCTAATGGTGCGGCGGAAGCAGCGGTGAAAGTTGCAAAAAAGTTGATAAAAAAATGTGAAAATATTCACGAAGGTCTTCTTAACTATCGTTCAACCCCTTTAGCAAACGGATTTTCGCCCGCGGAATTAATGAAGGGTCGCAAAATCAAATCTTTGGTTCCAATGTTGCCAGAGAATAATCGGGAAGTATTTGAAAAGGAACGTCAAATTAGAAAGAAACAGGTTCAGGATTATAATAGAAGACACAGAACTAGGGATCTGCCGGAATTGAAGAAAGGGGATGGGGTGTGGATAGTCGATTTACAGAAATATGGTAGGGTTTTGAAAAGACTAGACGAACCACGATCATATCTGATTGAGGCGGATAGGGAGACGTACAGGCGAAACAGATGGCATCTAATCTCAGTGCCAAATTTCAGTACTGGTAATTCTGACAATTCGGACGAATTTTATAATCCGAATGAGAATTGTATAGTCGAAAATAATTTCGACAACAATGCTAGCGAGGATCAAACCCTCAACAAGAGTTGGTAGACAAAGAACTACACCAACTTGGTTTAAAGATTATGTAGTTTAGGAGATTGATTTATAAAATTAAAATACAATTTTAGAAAAAAAGTATTATATTTGTAATCAAAAATATCAAAACAATTGCAAAACTGAAAAGAAATAATATTGTAAAAATACTTTAATTTAGTTATTAAAATTATAAAAACAATGTTAAATGAATTTAAAGAAAGAAAAAAAAATAGGTATAATAATCATTACTTATTATATTTAAGAAAGAGGATGTAGTATAAGCTACACTTGTGTGGCTTAGTGCTACCCTAATACATTTATAATGTAACGAGTATCAACGGTACTCGTTATTGTGCCAAGCTAATGTCATGGGTTTTCCCGCTAGGCTTGTCTTCTTTATCTTGTGCCCGACACGTTCGGTCGTAATAAAACGTAATTATAATTTAATATAAAACCAACGTTTTTTATTTAAAAGAATAGTTGACCCTCCTGGTCAACACTACACAGAGTACCCACGATTTGATTCTGAACTATATAGTTTAAATCATCCACATCTATATTTTTAGTTGCTAAAATTGCTTGAGCTGATAAATCGTACAGCAAGCTAACTCTCATGTTTTCTGTCAACTGCAGTATCTTTGCAAAAGGCCACAGAATTGAGGATTTAACGCAAGCAATTATTCGATCAGCAGCCGTCGATCTTGTAATGACTGGTAGTGTTTGTCGGAAATCACCAGGCAGTAAAATCAATGCACCTGCACATCTTGAGTCATTGCGCAGATCTTTAAGTGTTCTTTTAAGAGCTTCTAATGCGCGTTTGTGTGCCATTGTGCATTCGTCCCAAATAATGACATTACACGCTACTAAAACTTTGGACATGGCGGAGTTTTTCGCAATGTTACATGTCGGTTGCTCTATATTTTGAAGGTTTAATGACAATTTTAACGCTGAGTGACCTGTGCGGCACCCTTCTTACAATGTGGCCACTATTTTAGATGAAGCTACCGCTACAGCAATGTTGGATCTCGTACAAGCAGTGGCTAAAATCAATGACATGACGAAAGTCTTCCCAGTTCCACCGGGGGCATCAATTGCCTTCAATATTTTATCATAGACTTCCTTCTGTTGGAGGTTTAAGAGGGAAACATTGGTTTGAACTAATTGGTTCAAGTCATGTCGGTCATATTGACGTTCACGCTCCAATTCTTGAATTAGTAGCTCATTCATTTAATGTTCTGGTGCTGGCAGTCCTAACCTGACTAACAAACTGCCGCGAATAAGGTAACACATGTCTTCAATTAAGAGTAGGGCCCGGTTATGCATCTTTTTTTTCTCCATAGTATTATTATTAAATCTTCGCTAATGCGAACTAACATAAGTATTCAAATCTTAAAAATATGTAATTGACAATAGTCCAGATAGTACCAGACCAAAATTTAAGTTTTCATAATAAGGTAAATAAGGTTATGCATCTTTGCATAGACTTCAAGATTTGGATTTCTCGAGCTGACATTGTCCTTGTATTTGTTCCACAGGTCACTTGGACTTGACGGAAAGCATGTCAATAGCAAATAATGACAATAGCAAATAATGTTCGTATATGCCTCAGCGATTGTCGTATTCCAATGAGTATCGTTTTCAAGCAAATTGAGTTCTTGACATGCAGCACAAAATGTTGGGCAGACTATACCATTAACAGTACGAAATGCTGCAAATGATGTTGAACCACAAACATCCACCAGCAACAGCCGCAAACAAATGTTATCATCATTCTTCGGATTAACTGTATAAATTCGACCAATGGCATCATTTGAATGCACATCCGGATGCCCAGGAACCATAGTTCCTTTCTTTCGACGTTAAAATTTTTTTAATAAGCGTTCCAAGTGTAATACCGTGGCATCTCTGAGTAAAGTAAGGTTTGTGCAAACGGATCGTTTTGACAAACAGCAAAGAAACTTGCCAATGTTGTCGCTGGAGGCATTTCAGCACGTTGAACAACATTTGCCGCAGTGAAATATAATCGTTGGCCATTCTCGAGATGCACTGCTAAATGTGCAACAGTGGGATGACATTCGCGAATAGGGAATGAGAATATACGCCAAACTGCCTGATTGCAGTTCACATATCGCTCAAATTAATAACGCGTAATTTCATCGTTGCCATTGGAGGTTTGGATGCTAAAAACAGCCATATCGCTGCCTTTCGTGACATATTTGCAGATGTACTTGATCGACTTCACTGAATTAGAATATTCAACATTGCAATCTGTCTTAAATGATTTGAAAAGAAGTGGCAAATATAAGACAGTCCAACTGTTGTTTCCTTTTACTTTCTTTGTAATAGTTTAATCGTTGTCAATGGGCGATCAACGCCGATACAGTGGATAACCGTCATTGCCAGGGATAGTTTCCGCCGTCAATTTTCGTGGATAATCTTTGGAACACTTGCGGTCGACCATGCACGGAGATTGGGGGTTGATGGTGCCACACGGTTCATGAATCATATATGTAATTACAACATCATGTAGTTCCTGATCTGTTTCGGAATCAGGGATCTCGGCACTTATAATATAAACTATCTGGTCTGGTCGAACTTTTTCGACTAACCAAATAAGAATGCGGCAAGCGTCGTTTTTGCCATTTTATTGAATACATCCAGCATCGAGTATCTCCGAATACGTATTGCCTAACAATTTATATAATCAGCAAACGAATTTTTTAACTAAACACACACAATTCACAAAATATTATCCTTAATAGCATGTCATAAACGTTACAAACATGTTTTGTTTGTTTCTTTAATAATTACTGAAAATTACTGGTAAAGCGTGAATAAAAAAGCTGCAGCCTATCGCATCTTTCATGATGGGAAGCTATTACCAAGTAAAAACTTCACAAACATTTCAGTTTTTATTAGATTCATTATTTTGTAGCCCTATCCGCCACTTGTAAATTTTTTTTTTTTTAAATGTTTGTTGTGCTTACAAAACAATGTATAGAAAAAAATTGCGTTAATGATTAGCTATCTGACAGACAGATTCATCATTGCATAGCCTAAATGCTTAGGGCAAAACTTGAAATATGTATTGGTTAATTTTGTAGCTTCTGAACTTAAAAAAGATAGAATTATAATTAAGTTTACGCTCGACAGGGTTCAAAGTTTTTTGAAATATTAGACCATTAGGCGAGACAGGGTTAAAACCATATTTTGAAACTGGTTATATCTATTGTGTACCTTCGGAACCGAAAAAGATAAAAAGGGGCTCAAATTATATTTTATTGCGTTTGACAGACAGGTCTCGAAAATTTGGATAATTTTGATCCTAAGGGATAAAAATTTTATTGGTAATTTTTAGGTTATTTCTGTTACTTTTAAACTAATAATTTAAATTGCGTTCAACTGGTTTAAGAAAAATATGTACACTATATTTGAAGTTTTTTTACAGTTATTGAGAATTATATAAGCAAGTATTTTTGTTGTATATAAGTTGCCATGCCCATTATTTCCTTTTCTCCTAAGTATACTCACCTCAATTATGTATATTAGCAAACATAAAGCTACTTGGAGTGTCTTTTGAAAATTTCCTAAAAATAAGAGTTCTTTTTTTTGCACAAGATTATATACACGCAACAGCCTAATTATCTATTGGACCAATTGCAGTTTGCAAGGTCCGCCAGAGGGAAAAGTGTTATTATACCAAGACATCAAACCTTAGTGTCTGAATGGCAATTTTTTGCAAATGCGTCTCGTCTTTGGAATAGTATTCCACACTCCCAACAACTAAACAGCAACGCAATGCATTTTAAAAAGTTTTTGTTCAATTTCTTTGCTACCTCTTAATTTACATGTTTTAATTAATATTTTATATTTTGTATTTTACATTTATTTTATATTTTTTATAATTTTTTATATTTTATATTTTACATTTATCTTTTTGTCCTTTTTTTTAACTTTTAAATCTTCTAAATTTTATTGATTTTTTTTTTAATAAAATGTTAGTTTTAACTTTGTATTTCTTGTACTTTTAAAAATTTACATAAAAATTCCTGTACTTTAATTATAAGACTTGTCTTGTTGTACAGGAAGCCAATAAATTAATGAATAAATTAATAAAATAAATGAATAAATGAACATAAACATCCATAGACAATTTTAAGACCCTAGCTATAAGAATTATTAAAGTACATGTAAAAAAAATCCAATTGTCAGGAGGTGCCACACCAAAAAGCTTGGAGACCTTAGCTGTCACAGTTAATGAGATACCCATAATTCTGCCTATACTCATCTTAGTTATGCATTATAGCATAATAAATATCCATACTAAATTTGGAGATTTTAGCTGTTACATTTATTGACATATATATTAAAACATTTTTTCTTGTAAAGGAGGTGCCACGTCTATTATTTTCTTCACTCCCATACAAAGTTCAATTATGCATATTAACACTATAAACATCCGAACAAAATTTGGAGACTTAATCTGTTACAGTTATTGAGATGTATACAAAAAACTATTTTTGTTGTATGGTAGGTGCCACGCCTATTTATTTCTTCCGATCCATACAGAGAACAATTATGCATATTGGCACCTTAAAGATTCGCACGAAATTTGGAGACTTTAGCTATTACAGTTGTTGAGATATATAAAAAAAACTATTTTTGTTGTATGGGAGGTGCCACGCCCATTTATTTCTTTCCGCCCATACAAAGCTCAATTATGCATATTAGTACTATAAACATCCGTATGAAGTTTGGAGACTTTAGCTATTACAGTTATTGAGATACATACAAAAAACTATTTTCGTTGTATGGGAGGTGCCACGCCTATTTATTTCCTCCCGCCCATACAAAGCTCAATTATGCATATTAGCACTATAAATATCCGTAAGAAGTTTGGAGACTTGAGCTATTACAGTTGTTGAGATATATACAAAAAACTATTTTTTTTGTATGGGAGGTGCCACGCCCATTAATTTCTTTCCGCCCATACAAAGCTCAATTATACATATTAGCACTATAAACATCCGTACGAAGTTTGGAAACTTCAGCTATTACAGTTATTGAGATATATACAAAAAACTATTTTCGTTGTATGGGAGGTGACACGCTTATTTATTTCTTCCCGCCCATACAAAGCTCAATTATGCATATTAGCACTAAAAACATCCGTACGAAGCTTGGAGACTTCAGCTATTACAGCTATTGAGATATATACAAAAAACTATTTTTGTTGTATGGGAGGTGCCACGCCAATTTATTTGTTTCCGCCCATACCCAACTCCATTATGCACATCATTAAATAATTTAGCTGTACCAAATTTGGAGACTTCAGCCATAATAGGTATTGAGCTATGGGAAAAAAACTGTTTAATTTGTATAGGAGGTGCCACGCCCAGTCGGAATTTCCAAAAACAAATTAGCCTAAAACGCATTCCCAGATATGGGTATGTCTTTTTTTCAAGTTTCATTAAAATCGGTCCAGCCGTTCTTGAGTTATAAGCGGTGTCACTAACAAAAAAAAATTGTTCTTTTATATATAAGATATTGAGACAATTAATAATAAATGCATTTAAATAAAAATAAATTTGTATTTTAAAGCAAAGAAAAAAAATTTATTGAGTTCTATTTTTATTTCACAAGTTGATAAAAGTAAGTATTATGATAAAAAAAAATTATATAACTTTTTGAACAATTCCAGTTAATGGGGTATACTCCATCAGGCGGTCGTACTATTATTTTTATATTTGCTGGAATTGGGCTATCTGTTTCAAACTCGAGCTTAACATCAATTGGCCGGCTTTTAATCATCTCATTTTGATAGGTATCATCAATTACTGCAATTGGAATAATTTTTCACAAGAAATAAGTGGTTGTGCTTCCTTCATATAGTATTGTTGTTCAAATTTTGCATACATATCATATAAAATAGCATAACGATTCTCTTTAAACTTTAAATTTAAGTCATCATATGGATACACATCAGAATTTAAATGTACTTTAATATTTTTTAAGTCAGAGTGAATGTATTTATTATCCTTTCCAAGACAAAAACCAAAAAACGTGGTCTTTCTCTATTGACAGACATCTTAACATTCCAGTTATGATTTCTCCCACCAACAAATGTAGGATTTAAACAAGTAAAAGCGCTATATTCGGCTGTTCCGAATCTTATATACCTTCACATTGGTAATATACCCAGCCGAGTTATTTTGTACTGCAAATAATATAATAAAAATACCTTTTGCAAGCTTAAAAGTCCATAAAAAACTTTACAAAATTTTAATGTTCGTATGAATAATAGAAAAATATGAACAAGGTTTTAGGTCGAGAGTTTTAAAAGTTTTCGACATTATTCGTGCTTAAAGGTTAGCAAAAGTTGTTAAATATTATAGGATGTTCTAGTCCCCCTGCTCCTCTCCAACTTTTTCTCCAAAACGTATAACTTATTTGATTTTTGTAGAATATTTGAAGTCGATAGCTGTAACAGTTTTCCAGAAGTAGCGTATCGAAAATTGCATAAAAATTGTTAATTTGTATGGGTGCCAACCCTTTCCCTGCCCCTTCCCAAAAAATTTTTCCTTCAAAGCGTAGGTCTTGCTGTCCAATTACATTTTGTAGAAAACTTGATGTCGATAGCTGTAATAGTTTCCGAGATATAGCGTATCAATTATTTCATAGAAATCGTTAATTTGTATAGGAGCTACCCCTTTTTCTGCCCCCACTCAAAAAATTTTTTCTTAATAGCGTAGCCCTTGATGTCCAATTACTTTCTGTAAAACACTTGGTTTCGATATCTGTTATGGTTTTCGAGATATAGCGAATCGAAAATTTCATTAAAATTGTTATTTTGTATGGGAGCTACCCCTTTTTTTGCTCCCACTCAAAAATTGTTTTCTTTTAATCGTAGCCCTTGTTTTCCAATTACTTTTTGTAGAACATTTGATTTCGATATCTGTTATAGTTTCCGAGATATAGCGTATCAATTATTTCATAGAAATCGTTAATTTGTGTGGGAGTTACCCCTTTTTCTGCCCCCACTCAAAAAAATTTTTCTTATTAGCGTAGCCCTTGATGTCCAATTACTTTCTGTAGAACACTTGGTTTCGATATCTGTTAATGTTTTCGAGATATAGCGTATCAATTATTTCATAGAAATCGTTAATTTGTATGGGAGCTACCCCTTTTTCTGTCCCCACTCAAAAATTGTTTTCTTTTAATCGTAGCCCTTGTTGTCCAATTACTTTTTGTAGAACATTTGATTTCGATATCTGTTATAGTTTCCGAGATATAGCACATCAATTATTACATAGAAATCGTTAATTTGTATGGAAGCTACCCCTTTTTCTGCCCCCACTCAAAAAATTTTTTCTTTTAAACATAACTCTTAATGGAAAATTACTTTTTGTAGAACATTTGATTTCGATATCTGTTATAGTTTCCGAGATATAGCGTATCGAATAATTGATAGAAATTGTTAATTTGTATAGGAGCTACCCTTTGTTCTGCCCCCACCCTAAAAATTATTTCTTTAAAGTGTTGGTCTTAGTGTAAAACTACTTTTTGTGGAACATTTTAAGTCGATAGCTTTTATAGTTTCCGAGATATAGCGCATAAAATATTTCACCAAATTTGTGCAATTGTAGAAAAAATACCCCTTCCCCTGATCCTATCTGAAAAAACTTAATATTATTTATGTACCTTCTTTAGGAGTATCCGTGCCAAGTTTTGTGGCAAGAGTTGCTATACTTACTGAAATATATAGGGATATATGCACGGATTTTGTCCTAAAAAAAATGGGTTACTTGGGGTTTTCGCTTGTATCTCGGTCAATAGTGAACCGATTTTGCTGATTTTAAATAGCGATTGTCTCCAGTATATTTCTAATAGTTTAACACCATTAACTGGTCTGTATCTTTTTATTTGACTCCGGAAACTTGATTTCAACAGACGGACAGATGGGCATGGCTATATCAACTTCCCTATCTATAAGGATCCAGAATATATATACTTGATGGGGTCGCAAATGAATAATAAAGAAATTACAAACGGAATGACAAAGTGATATATGTATACCCTTATCACTATGTGAAGGGTATAATAAAACAGTCCCAGCTACGAAAAGCTATAGGTAAGGAAGTTGCATCTTTTATAATTTTCTTTATTTGTATTTTTTTAGAATCGGATAAGTGAATATGTGGAATTCTCCATGTAATGTTTGTTATTGTTAACTGAATATTTTCATTTGCATCTGTAGAGTAATATGCGTTAACATCACTTGAACTACGTAAAAGAATTATCTCGTGTTTACTGTTTAATATTATTTTATTAAAATCCTCCGCAAATCCCGTTAAAAGTTTCAAGGGAATATAAAAGTTAAAATTTGATATAGACAAGTCTTGAGATATAGACCAGCCAGCATTTCTCATCATATTACTTTCAAACTCATTTAAAGATATAAGTTAACACAGAAAACATTCAAACTCCAAAAATATAATTCACACGCTAACAAAGCCTACGTTGCATCTCCAATTACAACATGTCTCAACAGCAACGTAGCTTTGTTCCCATTAATATTACTGACTGTGCTGTTCCCACCAAAATTGCTGAGTATGCGTCTGGCCAACATGAAGAAGTGGCGTGATCGGCTGAATGCTAGGGTAGCTTAAGTAAAGTGTATTTAAAAATAATTACTTGTATTTTTACCTTGAATCAATAAAGTCGTGTTGTGCGGTTAAAGAACGCACAACTCAAAAAATATTTTTTTATATAAAATTCTCAACGCGAATTTAATTGGCGCCCGAGCAGGGACCTCCTTCCGAACGTAAAGGAGGTTTACAAAAAAGGTAAAAATACGGTCAAGCCTTGGCGGGCCCCCCAGTACCCCTTAAAAGGACAAAAAGGATTGACGTTATGTCAAAGCCCGTTAAGCCCGGTAAAACGGAAAACTAATTAATAAAAATTAAGAAAAGTGAATGCTTGAAAAGAATAGACAAAAGTTAAGTGTAAACTCAAAGAAAAATTAAAAATAAGTAAAAAGTTTAATAAAAAGAAATTAAAATAAGTAAACTACAAATATAAAACCAAAGTAATATATTAAAAACCCGATAAATTAAATAAGAAAAGAACAAGCTATAAAAAAATTGTGAATAAAAAATCATTGCAAATATAAATAAGCTTTTTGAAAAACTTAAAGTGAACATATAATTGAGAAAAAAAAAGGATAATAAAGTGAAAATAAAAAGAAATAAACACAAAATAAAACTAAGGAGCAAAGAAAAAAATTTTTTTAACGATAAACATTTAATGAAAAAAAGTATTACAACAATAACAGTGGAATTGAAAAGAAAGTTAAAAGTGGAACGATAGTGAACTGAGGAAAAGATAATAAAGAAAATTTAGAATTGGTGAAAAATTGGGAACACCAGCCAAAGGAAGTGAACATTAAGGACATACAAAATTTTAAGCATCAATACGACAAAACTACAAACATCAACTCAACATCTGTATCAACACCCGCTGCCAAAATTCAGAAGAATGCTGACAACATTTTTAGCGTAAGAATTATTTTCCTGTACTTTTAATCTTGTTTTATATATTTTTTTTTGCTGTAAACAAAATTTTTATTTAGAATCTAAGCTCAAAAATTTATATTTTTATACTATTTTCATTAGACTTACTAACTATAAGAATTTTCCCCAAATTATTATCCGCATCGGTTTTTCTTTAGTTTCATATTAAAATCCAATACACTAAATTATATTTCTTTTATTCAGACTCAAAATTTGATATTAAATATATTTAAAAAAAAAAAAAATTTTGGCCATTTGCGTCGTTTTTTTTATTGAAATTTGGTTATTGTTAAATTATCCGTTCTCTGGTATTCGAGATCTGCTGAATAGGCCCTTAAGAGTTGATTTTTCCCATATTATTTACCATGCCAAACGAAACCGTTGATCAATTGACCGAAAGATTGAGCAGAACTCTCACGATGGCACAACCGAGTGGGGGGGCAGCTGCTATAGGGGGTTTGACCTCGACTCAGAGGGAGCAAATAGCATCGATGATAAATGAGGCCCTTAGGCCACCCCCCGACCTTTTACTGGAAGAGGGAGCCGATCAACCGATAGTTGCTGCTACGACCAGACTAGAGGAACTGGACAAAGTTCCTGATATTGTGAAATCTCTAAGAGAGTTTTCCGGCAAACAAGGGGAATTTAATTCCTGGAGAAAAGCTGTTGATAGGGTTTTAGGACTTTACGAATCCGTGAAGGGAACTGGGCGGTATTATGCGATTTTGCATACCATTCGCACAAAGGTTACTGGGGAAGCAGATGCTGCTCTAGAGTCATACAGGACTCCTCTCGATTGGCCCAGAATAAAGAAGTGCCTTATGATGCACTACTCCGATAAACGAGACTTAGGTTCGTTGGAGTATCAGATGAATAGTCTGCGTCAGGGTAATAGAACCATAACTGAGTTCTACCAGACGGTTTACCAACACTTGTCGCTAATTCTCGATAAGGTTTCTTGTTTAGAATTGGGAGAAAGCAGCCTACGCACAATGACGAGTACATACAGGGAAAAGGCGTTGGATACTTTTATAAGAGGACTTAATGGGGACCTACCAAAATTACTTAGTGTTCGTGAACCCACTTCACTGCCACAGGCATTACACATATGTCTCAAGTTAGATAATATGACGTTCCGTATGAGCCAAGCACAGGGGCAAATGTCTAGGACGAACATACACCAAGGTATTACGAACCGACCTTTGGCAAATGGACGAAGATTTTATCCTGAACTTGCTAACATGGGGGGACCAACGCTACAAAGACCACCAATCCCGCCTCGTTATAGTTCTACGAATAACTTTAACCGAAATTACGATCCAAACTATCGTAATTCAAATACAATTCCGAACACCCAGCTAAATTGGGGATTGCAACCTAATCTGGGGATGCATAATAGATTCGCGAATCGAAACGCTCAACCTTCAAATTATTCCTTCAAACCACCCATTGTAGAACCTATGGACGTGGACCGATCGACCCAGACGAGACAAGTTAACTACATGAATAGACCACCAATGAACCAATTTGTCAAAAGACCAGCTGGAGGATCTTTCCAAGGCCCAGTTAACAAATTACAAAGAAACTTCCACATGAGTGCTGACTATGTACCAGAGGACATGCAAAATGAATGGGCGTACTACCCGCCCGAAATAAATGATCCCGATATGTACGCGCGAAATGCAGAAGCCGGATGCGATCAAGAATATTTACAGCAAATACCCGATGAATTAGAAGCCGCAACAGAATACCAGGAAGAACAGCTAGATGAAGTCCAGCCGTTAGTGAATTTTTTAGACTAAACTGTTCCTCGTTACCGTACTTTGAGGCGAAAACGAGGAACGGAGAGGTACTCACGTTTTTAGTAGATACAGGAAGCAACAAGAACTACATTAGACCCGATATAGTACCGAACCCAAGGAATAACGACAAAATTTTCTTTACCAAATCAGCGAACGGCGGAATCAGGATTTCACAACATACTTTCTTGAACTTATTTGGAATCCAGGAAGCACCCTTTAAATTTTTCTTATTACCTAATTTTGACTCATTCGATGCAATATTGGGAAATGACAGTATGAAGGAACTCTCAGCCGTTATTCATACGGCTGAGAACTATTTTACTATAAAGGGTGGACAAAAGATAAAAATAAAACAACGTATATCACAAAATGTGAACAATATGGAAATACGAACACAACATTTAAATGAAAATCAGAAATTATCCCTTGAGAAAATTATTGAACATCATAGCGACCTTTTTGCCGAGCCAGACGAGAAACTCACATATTCCACCGTAGTAGTTGCAGATATAAGAACGGAAAATGAATTACCAATATACGCGAAAAATTACCCATATCCCATGGCACTGAAAGACGTCGTAGAAGAAGAAATTAGTCGATTAGTGCGCGATGGTATAATTAGACCCTCACGGTCTCCATATAACTCACCTATATGGGTAGTACCGAAGAAAGAAGACGCCTCGGGAAAGAAAAAATTTAGGTTGGTAGTAGACTTTAGAAGGCTGAATGCGGTGACGATAGCGGACAAATACCCCATACCGGATATTAACGACGTACTTTCTAACCTAGGAGAAAATCAATATTTTACTGTTTTGGATTTGAAAAGCGGTTTCCACCAAATCCCCCTTAGAGAAAAAGACAGAGAAAAAACGGCTTTTTCCGTTAATAACGGTAAATACGAATTCACCAGATTACCGTTTGGGTTAAAAAATGCCCCTTCAATTTTCCAAAGGGCACTTGATGATATACTACGACAGTTTATTGGTAAAATATGCTATGTTTACGTGGACGATATTATTATTTTCAGCAAGGATGAACAATCACACCTGGAACATGTTAACAAGATTTTTAACACATTGGAGCAAGCCCATATGAAAATCCAACTGGATAAATGTGAATTTTTTAAACGGGAAGTGGAATTTCTAGGATTCATTGTATCAAAAGATGGTATAAAAACGAATCCCAAAAAGGTCGAATCGATATTAAAATTCAATTATCCTAAGACATTAAAAGAGCTCCGTTCGTTTCTGGGTCTGTCCGGATACTACAGGCGCTTTATTAAAGGCTATGCCGATATAGCCAAACCCTTAACGATCTTACTAAGAGGAGAAGAAGGACGTATATCAAAATCAGCATCTAGCCAGATTAAGGTAGACTTGAACGACGAAGCAAAGGGAGCTTTCGACGCACTTAAGGATGCGTTAGTATCAAGAGAAGTAATTCTTTCATACCCTCAGTTTGAAAAGGAGTTTCAACTAACAACCGATGCTTCAAACGTCGCCATTGGAGCTGTACTTAGCCAGGACGACAAACCGATCACATTTATTTCTAGAACACTCAATAAAACCGAAGAAAGCTATGCAACCAACGAAAAAGAGATGCTTGCCATCATATGGTCATTAGTCTCTTTAAGAAATTACCTTTATGGATCAAGGAAAGTAATTATTTATACTGATCATCAGCCACTTACCTACGCTCTTAGCAACAATAATAATAACTCTAAGATGAAAAGATGGAAATGCATTCTGGAAGAATACAACTATGAACTTAAATATAAACCTGGTAGAAAAAATGTGGTAGCTGATGCCTTGTCAAGAAATAATTGTGGACTAAACGCTCTAGAGGAACAACCCAGTTCTTCTACTATGACTCAGCATAGTGCGGAAAGCTCATCTGAACATTTAATACCTAGTGTCGAAGCTCCTATCAATGTATTTAAGAATCAGTTGATAATCAATATTGGCAATTCGGCCTCATATCAGTTTAACATAATCTTTCCGGGATTTCACCGCCACCTTATAACAGAAACCGACTACGACGAAGAGAAACTAATAAATATTCTTAAGAAATACCTTAACCCATCCGTAATAAATGCCATCAAAACACCCGAACCAATAATGGGAAAAATCCAGAAAATATACCCAAACCATTTTTCGAGCTACAAATGTAGATTTACTCAACTCATGGTTGAAGACATAACATCTGAAAATGATCAAGAAAACATTATAATTGAGGAACACAATAGAGCTCATCGTAACGATAGGGAAAACAAAGTACAGATTTTAGGAAAATATTACTTTCCAGGAATGAATGGGAAAATTAAGAGAATCATAAAATTATGTTCCACATGTAAGAAAAGCAAGTACGAACGACATCCAAATGATCCAGTACTTAAAGAGACGCCAGTTCCAACGTATCCAGGCCATACTATTCATATCGACATTTTTTCTACGGACAAGAAACTAATTTTAACGTCAATCGATAAATTTTCGAAATATGTTCAAGTCAAACAGCTACAAGGCAGATCTATTGAGAACATTAGAAGGCCTCTAAGGGAACTCCTGTTTTTTTATGGAGTACCAAAGAACGTAGTTATGGACAATGAACCTTCATTAAACTCTGCATCAATCATGTTTATGATGAAAGACGACTTAAAAATTAATGTTTTTACCACACCTTCCTATAGGAGCGAATCAAACGGGCAGATAGAACGATTTCACTCCACATTAGCGGAATTAATGAGATGTCTGAAAGAAGATGGAACGTCTAGAAACTTTGAAGAATTGCTGGAAAGATCAGTAAATGAATATAACCACTCAATTCATTCTACCACTAAAAGAAGACCTGTAGATTTGTATTTTGGACGCACAATCGAATTTTCCCCACAGGACTACGAAAAAACAAGACTGTCAAACATCGAAAGGCTAAAACGGAAACAGGAACAAGATATTGCTTACCATAATAAAAAGAAAACACCTATTAAGAATTATGTGCCTGGCCAGCTAGTATATGTAAAGAACAACAAAAGATTGGGCACGAAATTGAGTAGTCGCTTTAAAAGCGAGATAGTAAAGGAGAACAGAGATACAACAATTGTCACGAATAGTGGCCGTGTGATCCATAAGAGTCACATCAGAAATAAGAAACCTTTTCCCTATCCTCAGATTACTGTACACCTTGGGACGAATTGAACTTAAACGCTAATATTTTTTTTTTACAGGATACTACTAACCTTCGAGTCTATTATGGGTGAATTCCAGATAATGGATTACTCCAATTCGAGATTGGTCGTTGTAAACACCGGCCCGGCGAAAATCCAAACAGGCGTTTTTAGATTGATTCACACGATTGATTTGGGACAATACGAGGAATTGGTGCAGAAACTTGAAGATGGACTTCGCATGTATAACGAAACTGACAATTCGATGCTACTTTACCTATCGTACACCATATCCCAGATGAAATCCAGTCTAACCAGACTTAGATCGAAGGCAAGGACAAAGAGATCACTTGACTTTATTGGAAGTGCTTGGAAGTGGTTGGCCGGAAGTCCCGATCATTTTGATTTCGAAATTATAGAGAACAAAATTAATAATGTTTTGCAAAATAATAATAACCAAGTTGTAATAAATCAAATGGCACTGGATAAAGTTAACAAATTATCCATCATGACAAACAACATTTCAAAATTATTAGAGAATAAACTTCAAGAAAAGCCTTTAATAGATTTTAAATATAAGTTAGAGATTGTTAAAGAAGCATTATCCAATATTGAATACGCAATTCATTGGGCCAAATCAAATACAGTAAATTCATTTATTTTTTCTAATTCTGAAATAGAAATTCTAAGAAATATCTTTAATAATGATAATATTCCATTTGGTAACATAGACGAATTGTTAAATTTTTCCAAAATTAAAGTAGCTTCGAATGACAGGGAAATAATTTATATCGTAAATATCCCAACAACGAATAAGCAGAATTGTGAAAATCTCTTAATTAGACCTGTAAAAAGTAAAAACTTAGTGATTAAGACAAATTTTGAAAATATATTAAATTGTTATGGTAAAATATATGGAATAAAAGATGAATGTAAAAATTACAATAGTTTAAGTATTTGTGGAAAAGAAAATACCATAGACTTAAGCGAATCAGAATGTATCCCTAATTTGATAAAGAGTAAGCCATCACGATGCATAACAACAAACGATGAACATGTGGCGCTTATAGAAAAAATTGACGAAAGTATGATACTACTGAACCAATTTGCAGGAAATATATCTATCGATAACTCAACAATCGTTTTAAATGGCACCTTTTTGATTCACCATCTTAATTCTACAGTATGGATAGGTAACCAAACATATTCAACAACTCAGGTTACCTTTTCTAAGCCATTACCTGCATTGTTCCAGCCAGTTAACGTGAATTTTCAAGAAGAAGTGATAACTTTGGAAAGAATGGAAGCTTTAAATGTTAACAATTCTCACATTATACAACAACTACAAGTCGAAAACAAAGTTAATTTGTCCATTAATATTGTGCTAATATTAGCTCTGTTACTACTGATCATTATTATCTCGGCCATAAGGCGAAATCGCAATAAGATAATTAAGGAACATAAAGTTTCGGAAACCGACAAGAAAATGCAACCGCCAGAAGAAGAAGCAAAAACAACAGAGGGCACTAATGTTTGCCTAAACCGGAAGAAATCCCTATCATTGTCAACGGAAGGTTTAGGAAGAAGCAAGATTCACAATTTACCATTTTTTTAAAAAAAACAAGAAAGAAAGTTATCATACGAGGACGTACGATCTTAGAGGGGGAGGAGTTAACACAGAAAACATTCAAACTCCAAAAATATAATTCACACGCTAACAAAGCCTACGTTGCATCTCCAATTACAACATGTCTCAACAGCAACGTAGCTTTGTTCCCATTAATATTACTGACTGTGCTGTTCCCACCAAAATTGCTGAGTATGCGTCTGGCCAACATGAAGAAGTGGCGTGATCGGCTGAATGCTAGGGTAGCTTAAGTAAAGTGTATTTAAAAATAATTACTTGTATTTTTACCTTGAATCAATAAAGTCGTGTTGTGCGGTTAAAGAACGCACAACTCAAAAAATATTTTTTTATATAAAATTCTCAACGCGAATTTAATTTATAATCATAATTTTTTAAAGTACTTGCTGTTCCCAAGTATCAAGTTCGATCAATTTCAACACCATTAATCTCATAACGTATTTCTTCAAATAGGTACGCTACACAATTGTTCCTTAGGCGAGCATTTATTGATGCTTCACCATTTACTTTTTTTATATTTCCTTCTATATATAAATAGCTTTCTGAGGGAAGAACATACAAGTCTTGATTTTGTAGTGTAATTCGAATTTCATCATTATTTCTAAATGATTAAATATAAGGTAAATAGCTATGATAATCTTCATTAATTATATTCTCATCTGAATATGTTTTTTTCAAAACATTAAGTGCGTCAGACATCGTTTTTTACTTTAAACTTGAGTAATTTTAAAAATTCTTTGTTTTTTCAGTTAACTTGGGTTTAAGTACTTTGCTAGATTTAACTGTAATGTTCTGATTGATTTTGTTCTGTTTTGTTGTTGTATTGTAAATTATCATATTCTTTTTGGTCTTAGTGATATTTCCTCACCTTGAAAATTAATTAAGTGGCCTTTTTGATCAACAATCCAAATGGTTATGTGTGCTATTTCCTTAACGTTTACTGGCACGTTACACGTCTAATTTATAACCTGGTGGAACATCCAGTGCAAACTCATGAAGTATGTGTGCTGGTAGGTTATTCATATATGCTCCCCTCATGATATTACATTTAACTTGAATAGCATTAACTTTTAAAATATTTACTGGTTGATTTGATAAATGTTTAAAATTTGACATTAAAGATGTTTTATCAAATCCAAATAAACTACCAATAGAACGATTCCGGTCAAAGAATATTGTATCATGTGAAGAGGTTATTTCAACTTGTAAGGTATTGTTATTAGCTTCAATTACAACTGATTTGCTAGAGTCCACTGCTTTATGCTGCGTGGTAGTATAATCAGCAACATCTTGTAACTCATACGATCCAATAGGAATTTCAATAACTTTATCTCCTATATGAAAAAGGTTATTATCATAATCTACATTTGGAACAGAACTGTATGAATGAAAGTCAATTAGACAACATACTTAATCATCTTTTAATTGTATGGGTTGAAAGTACTTTGCTGCTAGGATTGAAGACTTTCTGCTTAATGCTATTGTTATTGACATATTTTCCTCTCAACTAGTAATGAAAATAAAAATGCTTTGATGTTTGGTTTTTTCTTAATTAAATATTAATTTCTTATTAAATATTAATTTATTTTTTATTTTATAAACTTTTACAATATTTCACTTTTTCTAATGCAAGAGTTGTGTTGATTTGAGAAACCCAACCATTTAACATATGCTTTCGTACCTTTTGTTTTTTTAATACTTTTTCTACTAGATATGTGTTTGGATAACGTGTATGTAGTAACTCCTCCTTATAAAATCCTCCCTTAATTTCATTGCCTTGATAGTCTTCCAGCAAAAATGTGATGGGATAAGTATTCTGTATTGATCTAATTTTAAATATTTCAGTTGTCCAGTTGGGAGTATATCCTTTTTCAAAAATGTGTTAATATTTACTTATGCGAACGTAATCTCCTACATTAAAGCGTGATGGTTTAAATATTTTTTAATTGCTATATACAGTGTTAAGCAGATGCTTTTCATTTTTAGCGGTAAAGTGAACAGGTGCCATTTTTATTGTTCGATGTGTTTTATAATTGTACTGTTTAACTAAGCTCTTGTATATATTAAGCCATTTATAGTTTCCATTATTGCTAAACTCTCCCCACATCATTCCTTTTAATGTTCTATTAAATCGCTCTACAGTTGAAGCTTTCATTACACTGTATGTAGAGTAATGATTAATTGTATATTTTCGCATCAGCATTCCAAATTCTTTATTAAAAAATTCTTTGCCATCATCTGTTTGCAAATTTTTTGGCACACGTCCTAAGCGAAGTATGTTTTGAAATGCTTTAGAAACTTCAGAAACAGTTTTCAACTTGATTGATTCAACCCATGCATATTTTGAAAATGTATCAATAACTGTTAACATATATTTATACCCCTTGTTACTAGACGAATATTCACCCATTTCTACTAAATCGGCTTGCCATAGATCATCTATACCCTTTGTTATAACTCTACGTCTTAAGAAATTTCTGCGTGCTCTTGAATGAAGCTCATTAACTAAATCTCTTTTTGAGGCCATTCTTAGTTTATTAAATATGTAATAAAGTGGTTTCACTTTATTAAAGGGATGAGGTTTGGTTTAGTAATTTATTAGGTGTTTTTATAAAATTATAACTGGTTCAAACAAGACATTTGTCGCCAGTGTTCGTTCTCAGTTTTGCTTGTCACAGTAGTCCGAAGATCTTCCTGCGTCTCAGCAATTTATTTATTTAATTGGTTTTTATTTGTTTATAAAAAAAATGTAACAAGCGATTAAGTTTGAAATTGATGTTTATTTCTTGAAAGTTACATTAGGAGTGATTAAAATTACAAATGCATTAAGGTTACTTAGTTTTAGTCAAATCACAAAAGTCGTCTAGTACATAGCAAAGAGAGTGATAATTGTGAGAATAAGAAAAGTGATAAATAATTATCTTTCTCAGTAATGATATAAATAAATAAAATTGGTCATTGGTATTTTTTTATGTTACTGTTACATTGTTAGGGGTTCCCGTACATAAATGAATTTAAGACGAATAATTGAAAACAATACAAACAAATAAACGATTAACTACTTTTTTGAAAACAATAATACAAAAATAATATATAATTAACTCTTTCTCTATGAAAATATAAAACTGAATAAATATAAATAAATTCAATTAAATAAAATATAATTCATGCTGTTACAAATATTTATAATTTATGTTATTTTCAGATGAGTTGTTGTGATCATTACCATCATCTAGTGATATATATTTTAGACTATTTTCTGATGAAAATAAAAATTTTTCAATTTCATAAATTTTTTTTAATTAAAGTTTTCTATATGCTTGTTTAGAATTAGATTTATTTTTTTTATTTTTTCGTGAATTTCACCAACTTCCTTTCCTAAATTTCTATTAAATTCTTTTTCTGATTTTTGAATCAGAACAATATCAGACAACACAAATAATTTATTTAAAGGTATCCTCCATAGGTGAAGCCAAGTTCTTAATTGCTTTATGTTTAACGTTTAGGTTACTTCCATCTAGAGTAAAACCATAATGTTTTTTTAAAAAATGTTTCTTATTTGCTCCGTTACTAAAATTTTGTTTGACCAAACTTATCCACAGTCATATTTTCTTTTCAGTCTTGATGGTTTATTTTTTTTTAAGTATATGCTAATATTACTCAATTATATTTGCTTCTCTTAATTCCTCAATTGTTGACAAAATTTCGTTAGTATGATTATTATTACCGGCGTGTTGTGATGCTAATAAAAGTTTTAATCGTTCTACTATTTTATTAGGATTATCCCAGTATTTATAGTTTGATTTGTTAAGACTAAGATTCATTAAGCCTTTGCCAGTATGCGTAGAGGTAGGCAACAGTTTGCTAATTATTTTTTTATATTTTTAACCTCTATTACCTTTAAGTTGATTACTAGGATCATAATATCTTCTATGTCCAAGATTCTTTTATATATTTCCAATTGAGAATTGGTTTTTGATGGAAAAGTAGTGAATATAAACCCGGTGTTAGCGCCCATGACTTATTCCCAATTTGAATCTTTTCACCAATAATCTCAAAATTTAGGTTTCCTAGCTTCCAATTACCATTCTCACTTTTATGAGGTCCAAAAACATTATCAAGTTTTTTGCTGTATTTTGAGTTTGATATATTATATTCCCAATCCGAAGACTGCGAATAAAATGACTGATCATCTTCCTCTATATCTTGTTCACTTATCTCTTTTTCGATATCTCTAGGCTTTGGTAATGAATCTTCTGTAACAATATTTTTTTTTTGAAATACTTATGTTGCCCTATATATATGTATTTCATTTTGCTTTTGTCATGTTTGAATACTGAAGGCTAATTTGAGTTTGTATTAGATAATTTTACTAGTTTATTTAAAGGTTCTGTTATTGGTTTAAATGTATTTTCAAATTTATTAAAAGCTTTCGCTTCTCCGCGTTTGATACTTTCAAACTTCTTTTTCAAAATTTTCCTTGATTTTACCAACTCCTCCAATACGTTTTCTTCCATGATGATTTTTTAAAGTATTGAATATAATATGATAACCTCAAACAGCTATATGAAAACAGCTAAATAGCTATATTAAAACAGCTAAACAGCTATATTAAAATAGCTAAACAGATATATTAAACAGCTAAACATATATACTAAACAGCTATATAAAACAGCTATTTAAAACAGCTTTCAAATAGATAAACAGCTATCAAATAGATAAACAGCAATATAAAACAGCTAAACAGCTATTTAAAACAGCTATACCAAACAGCTAAACAGGTATATCAAACAGCTAAACAGATATACCAAACAGCTATATAAAACAGCTAAACAGCTATTTAAAACAGCTTTCAAACAGCTGTATAAAACAGCTAAACAGCTACACAGAAGAAATGGCAAAAATTGTTGGCTTATAAATATTAGGAATACACGTCTGATTAATGTAGCTATACGAATGCAACTTAACTTGAATGAAGATGTGAAAACCTTTTCTATAACGTCCACTATGTACTTCATCATCCTTATTAATTACTAAGAATCCATATTTTTCCTTCCAGCATTCTTCACATATATTAGAAAATATATAAATGTTCATATTACTTCCAACATGATCTTTATACATATATATGCTTTAAGTTTAAATTGTCTTGTTTAAATACTATAATCATATTTACATTATCACGTATCAAATGCTTTGGAATGTGTGTATACGTTTGACATAGGTAGAAGGCATCAATATAATTATGTCTTCCCATACAGAAGTATGATCCTATATTACTCTGCTTTTCACATGCAACGTCATCAAATATCATTACAGAATTTGATTTTGCTTCTCATTTTCTGAAAATGTGTAAAGTCCAATACATTTTATAAAATAAATTCATTTTCTTAGATATTGATATTTTGGTTGATGTAATGATTTTGGGAATAAACATATATTTTGAAATTTTAGTCCATTGGGGCTTTCAATTAAACTAAGCATAACATTTGTTTTTCCACAATTTTATGGGCCTACTATTATTGCTCTTATAGAATTTGGTAATAAACAACTGTGTTTAATGTCATGAACATCTTTTACCAAGTCTATATTTCTAACTGTAAAATCGTTATGTTGTCTTATTAAACGCATGCTTTCAACTGATACGGTGTGGGTATATAAAGAATTACTTAAAGTAATGTTTACTCACTATAAAACAGGTTATATAAATGACTGTATATAAAAAGAAAACATTTAGTAAAGAACAACACGTTCGCGGAAAAGTGATAAATAAATTAATTAATTCACAACGTACCAGGGTTTCAATACTGTGGACCTGGAAAAAACTTGAAAAGCGATTAGAAAGAGGGGATAAGGGGATAAACCCTCTGGATGCAGCTTGTAAAGTTCAAGATATTGCTTATTCTCAAAACACTAATATTAATAAAAGACATTAAGCAGATAAAGAACTAGCAGAAAAGGCTTGGGAACGAGTTAAAGCTTAAGATAGCACACTTGGAGATAAAATAAACGCATATATTGTTTCTAACGCTATGAAGTCGAAAATCAAATTTGGTTTAGGCTTAAAATCTAGTAAATCTTCAAAGAGAGCTTATAAGCAAAACATTTTTAAGAAAGCGATTTAAATAGCAACAGCTCTCTTAAAAAAAGAAAAACCTAAGACTATTGAAAATGCTACAAAAACTGCACGAAAAGTTATTAAAAACTGTTTTCGCGGTAAAAAATTCAGCATTAAAATTCCAAGAATAATCAAAGTTCCAAAAATTGCTGGTTTTCTTCCTCTAGTTCCTATATTAACTGCACTTGGAGCACTAGGAGCATAAGCTTCTGGAGGATCATCAATTGCTATAGCTGTAAATACCGCCAGAAATGGTAGACAACAACTTGAAGAAAGTAAACGACATAATAGAGTATTGGAATCAATTGCAATGGGAAGAGGTTTATACCTGAAACCACATAAAAAGGGATATGGAATTTTTTATGATAATACATCAAAAAAACTTATAAATCAGCTACCTAATAGACCGCTAACGGACGTCGATTTGAAAATTTTGAAAAAAATTATATTCCTAGTTTTAGAGGAGTTTATATGAGAGATACGCTTCCTAAAACTACACGAAAAAAAGAATGCGGCATTATAAACTTGGATAATATAAGCGGAAAGGGCACACATTGGGTAGCCTATTATAAAAATAACAAATATTTGAATATTTTGATAGCTTTGGCAATCTTTAACCTCTCTTAGAAGTTTTAAGATATTTAGGAAAAAATATTAAGTATAACCAAAAAAGATATCAAAGAATGAATACCTTTAACTGTGGTCATTTATGTCTAAAATTTTTAAATAATATGAGAAATAAAGAAAGCAATAAATGAAAGCAAAAACATAAATTTTTTGTTTAATTTTTTATTTATTTATTATCAATTCTTGATAGTAGTCTATATACTTTTACATCAGTTTTTATTTTATCATTCTTCCTTTTAGAAAATTCATAACATAATCGTGTTAAATCAATTTCAATATCCCTGTCATATGGACAATTCAGTTCACAGATTTTTGTAACAGTTTTATTTTACTTAGAGCAAGATGGTATATAATATTCATAGTAGAAATGAAGAATTTGTTTTCTTAATATGCTATTCCAACATAAAATTGATGAGAGAAATGATCCAATCCTAAGTAATGATCGCCAAGTGTCCGGATCAATCTTAATTTCGTATTTACTTTGCTTTATCATGAAATAGCAAACTCCTTTTTTATATTGGAAGCTGTAGAATGTTTCCCTTTTATCTTCCCTCTCAAAGAGATTTATAAAGCACACAAACTTAACTTGATTTATAACATTACTTATATGATCCTTATAGCTCATTAGATGTAACCATTCATCTCGATCTAATCCCACAAAATTTTTGTCCTTGTATTGTATCCACATAATTGGTTTGAATCCTAATATTGTTGAAAATCCACATGAGATTTTAAACCTTAGATCCAAGAAGTACTCCATTTCAAAAACAACATCATGTAAGAATCCAGTTTCGTCCTTGACTGAATTTAAACAACTTTTTTGTTGTGGTCTCCATCTTCAATGAATTTTTAATTTAAACTGATGATCTAGCTTCTCTAAAAGTAATTTATATAGCGAATAATAATTTTTTTCATTTATTTTTTAAATTTTTTATTTTTTTCTCCAACATTTAAATTTTTCTGATAAATTTTTAATTTTAATTTTTTAATTTTTTAATTTTATCATAATATTTTAGCCTCTTAATTAATTGTTAATATTTTTCAATTATTTTGAAAACTCTCTCCTTTCTCATATGGAAAAAGTTACATCCACAGAGTCTAACTACATCTCCATCAGAATTTTTGTGGGGGCAAGGTTTTTCAAATACATTTATATCAGAGTACTGCTTTTTGAACACATTAATAAATTCTAAATCTTCTTCGAAAATTAAGTTTTAAAATTTCTGTAGAAAATCATTGATATTATCCATCTTTCATGGTGAATGTTATGGTTGAGACTGTATATATCATAAGTTTTCAACCTTTTATATAATATTATAATAAATTATCTTAAAACAATAAAGAAAATTACAACACAGAAAATAGTTTTTAATAAACCTTTAAGTTTTATTTAAATGTTTAAGATTCGTTTACATTATAGTAATCTCTTATAGTATAAGCCACCTTTATCTCTAATTTATAAGAATCATTTCCTTTATCATCATTTGAAACAATTTTGGAAATTGAATAAATACCAGTATATAGGTTTTCTATATCCTTATCAGTGAGAGAATTAAATCTCTTAGCAAGATATAACATTTTTGAGTCCAATTCCATATTTGGTATTTACACGTTTTGCTTGTATTGTGAAATAATCCTGTCCATCTTTCATATCCTTAAGACTTAGGATTTGTTTTAAATTTAATTGGTTAAGGGTTAATACCAAGTCCATGTTGATGTTCATCGTTGAAACCTTTTTTGTTACATGTTTACAAAGGTTATAAAATTATCAATTTATAGATAATTTTTTAAATCAATTTGTTTTAAGATTAATCAGGT